>OX465396.1:1200000-1693143 GCA_950005105.1 Lycophotia porphyrea
ACTCTACGAAGTCTTTTTCATATAGTTTGTTGATGTTAGACATTTTTGCCTTTCGAGGTATATGCTGACATTTAATGCAACAATATTTGGTGATTGTTATAGGATAATGTTAGCAAGCTATATCGTTCCGTGGTAACAGAAGTTTTAGTTAATTGTATTTATTATGTGTCTTCGTTTTTTTTTATCTTATTTTCATTGGGGTCTCTAATCCAATTTTCAATAGCTACCTCAGTATCATATCCCTCCTTTGCCTTACCTTCATGAGCTTGTTAAATGTATGGCATAGGCACACTTCTGACCATTTAACGAACACGTTTCTTTCTAATCTGAATTTCCCAGCTACAGCAGTATTATTGTCATAATACCCAAATATTACATTCTTATCGTTCCATTTATCAGCACTTCACCGAACTGTAGATAATCTGTATGATCGGACTTTTCACGAAAACGTACCTTTCTCACTGTCCTGAGTTCGCTTCCAATAATAGTTCATTGATAAGTATGTATATACTATATTACAAATACTTTAGATTACTGAATTTTAATCAATGTTATAATTTTCCTGTTACTTGTTCAGTGCATCTACGTCATTATAATCATCAAGATCAGCCTATTACAGTACACTGCTGGAGGTTATAAATCATTGTTATAAATATTTAGGAGTATTACATTTGATATTATCATGGTTCTTATATCTGCAAATGTTTACATTTAAAATGAAAAAAAAAATGCCTGAATACCTTTGGCGACGCATCCTCCCGACGCGACGTCGTCGCTTAGAACAGCTTCTTTTACATGTCCTATCTACCTGTTGTATGTCCGTACTTGAGAAGTTAGAATAGCTACTTGTTAAGTACTTCCAACTTCTTTGTGAAGAGTTTTAACTGGATTATTTTGATATTTTTCTATAACATTGCCTGGCTTTTTAAACATTTCCTGTTCGTGCAACGACTTTCAATGTGATTTTCATTGATTATACATACATACATAAACTCACGCCCTTTTCCCATGGGGGTAGGCAGAAACCACAGAACGCCACCTGCTACGATCCTTACATACTCCTTTTGCCTCGTCCACGTTCATACATCTGGTCATACACGCACGCCGGTTGCGAGTACTACGCACCTGACCTTTCTGAAGAACCTCACCAATGAGGTCAGCGTATGTTCTTCTAGGGCGTCCCCTCCCGGCGTTGCCACTCACATCTACCTTGTAAATACCTTTTGTTAGTCGCCTTTCACTCATCCTCTCCACATGACCAAACCATCTAAGCATACTTTTTTCAATTTTTGTCACTACATCTTCTTTTAAGCCGCAACGTTTCCGTATAACCTCATTCCTCACTTTATCATTC
This sequence comes from Lycophotia porphyrea, assembly GCA_950005105.1. Taxonomy (NCBI): domain Eukaryota; kingdom Metazoa; phylum Arthropoda; class Insecta; order Lepidoptera; family Noctuidae; genus Lycophotia; species Lycophotia porphyrea. Next base: position 1,201,355 of record OX465396.1, read on the forward strand.
AGAGTTACACCACACATGCTTTCATTGATTATTGTTTTCTTTTTAGTTTTTTGAAGCTTTTGTTAATACAAATCAAGAGCACTTTGTCCAGGCCGTCTTGGCCTAGCATCCTTGCCATTACCACCACTACCCGTTTCATCCGTAATTTTTCTTCTTCATTCTCTGCTGATAATATGGAAAAAAAAACCGGCGAAGTGCGAGTTGGTATTCTGTTGTTGTTGGTTGGGTTCCGTATAAACTTGTAGGAATTTTGTTATTAAACTACATATTTGCTGTTTACATTGCTTCTTGACTTGCGTGATTCTAGGTCAACGGGAACTACCTTATAGGTTTTCGACCCAAAACCTATAGGGTACTTCCGGTTGACCTAGAATTATCAATTTTAGTTAAAAGCAAGGTCTTACAGCACAAGTAAAGGGGAAAGTCCGAAAAATATAAAAAGTTGAAAATTAAGGTAAATTTTTCTTACAAGTTTTTCCGAAAATCTAAATTTGCCCATATGTTTTTATCGTGTTGACTCAGGACCTAGATTTTATACACCTAATAGGGACTATAAACCTCAGTATCTGGTATAAATTTCAAATTGCTAGGTCTACCCGTTCCTGAGAAAACAGACAGACAGTGTTTGTGGACAGACGGACAAGAGAGTGATCTTATGAGGGTTCCTTTTTTACCTTTTGAGGTACGGAGCGAGGGGGAATGGGACGCCGTCACCTGCTTCTGCAAAGCAGTCATGCTAGCGAAGGCGATGGCGGGGCGTGAGAGGGAGAGAACCCTCGTTCCAGCCACCGCGGGAGACGCCCCAGGCGTCGGGGGTCACGTGGTGGCCTGTGGACGGTGAGTAATGGGCTAGCTCGCCATCCATCCGTCTTTTGACGACAGGCCGTGTTGACGGCGCGTTAGTGTTCCACGCGCGCCTCAAAGAGATGTCAGCAAACAGGGAGGGGCCCGCAAAGGCCGATGCCTGCGGGAGTTGCAGGACTGTTCAAAAGAGATACCGCGGCCCTGGAACACAAAGGGCAAGGAAGGAACATGGATGAGTTTTAGTCAGTACAAGTCTGACACTCCCTTCCGCTCTGCCCAGAGCGGGAGAAGTCATTTGATGATTTCCAATCCGAAAAAAAAAGGTACGGAACACTAAAAAGATCTGAGCTAATACTTTGATCAGCACCTGGTTTTCCCAACCAGTAGATTTAACCACGACTGCACGTTTCAAAGACACCATAAGTCCCATGCCCGATGAGATCACTGTCTCTGATGGCATTGCGATACCACACCATGGTGTACCACGTACCGTTGCGATACTTATGGCTACTCGTTGCCTTTCGCGAATGTTTATGTGACCAGCGATGGTAGTTACATCCCATTGTTTTAAAAGATGATACTACTGATTGTTTGGAGCTGGGTAAATAAATGGAATGGTAAATAAAAGTATATTTAGCATCATGGTTTGGATGAATTGACGTAACGTTTTGATTTTTGTTTTTTTTTTATTATTTATTTAATCATTTTTTAAACACGAGAACATAACGCACAGTCAGAACGAAAGTGATCGAACTCAAAATTCCGGCGTTTTGAGTAAATACCTTCTTCTTCTTTTCGTGTCGATGAACTCAAATTGTATTAGACCAGTATGTAGCCACCTGCACAGCTCTAACATTTGCTTCCATGAAATCTTGATAGGTGCAAGTGGTTGTGCAGGATGTAAATAGTAAATTGTGTAGTAAATACCTAAAACTACTGCTAATAACATGGGCTATCGTCTAGTGATTCAAAAAGTGACGATATCGTGCTAGAAAATGACAAATTCGTCTCTTTCATTACCGCGAACACGAACTAACCCACGAGCACATTTTTGATATTTCCGACAAAATGCAAATTTGCACACAACATAATTTAGAGTAAAAAGGCACAGCTTATTTTAAAAAAAATCTACCAGCAGGCCTGCTTGTTCGACTTTTCTTCTAATTAATCCAGGTAAGAAACAGGGAGAAATGAGCGAAGCTAGAAACTCAAGGATTACTATATTTTGTGATTTTGCTAAGATCACCTAGAGATAGTAGGTGTGTGTGTCCGTAATTGGTCTGATAAAATTGTCGTGAGGAAAGTTCTGAAATAAACTGTTGTAAGGCGAGGAGAATGATGACGAATTGATTTACAAAAAAATGAAATAAGCCTTGTAGTTGTTTTTCTACTTAGTATTGTTTGATAAGCAATCGTTTTTTCGAAGTTATACTTTTTTGGCGCGTTAGGGAAAAATGATGAGAGTAAATTTTTACGATGCGCGCGCACACCGTCGCGAAAAACCGACAGCCTGAATTTAGCTAGTCAATATACACCCTGAAGTTAGGTAGTTTTACTTTTGGCTAATATAATGTAGATTTTTATCATACGTTCTCTCCATGAAATGCTTAACCTGCAGGCAATGACCATTCAGCTAGAATGGTCTTTGCCTGCAGGTTAAGCATTCCTAGACCTCTGTAATTTGTATAATTTAGGTTTTTGTATTGATTTCTCCTAATGTAAAGTTCTCCTGATGTTTGCTTACTTTCGTAGTGTCAGATATTGACAAGCCTAGGTTATTATTTTTAATCTACTGCTGGAGCTAGGAGGTTAGGTTGTATAGTTAATTGATGTTAGACCTTGTTATAAACTACTTTACTAAAGAAGTATAACTTCTAACGCGTGTACATAAGTACCTACACACACACTTTTTTTTGTATTTTCTTTATCCACAATCCAATTAAACTAACTAATTCCCCTGCTTCACGAGACATGACCACTCTCACGTACGATTAGGTCATTGCGTTACACTGCACCTGTTACCGAAGCCGCCATTTTGTTTGCATGTATGTTCCTCCATGCTAATTACGCTATTACGGTTGAAGGACAACCCATCTCTCGTACTTAGTTAATTAGGTATGTATTTAATAGTCCCTAGGTACATGTTGCAGTGGGCTTGTTGCCGTTGTAGACACGCCTTTAGTTTACAGGTGTAATTTTTACTGCATTACAGTTAAAATGGTTTTAGAAGCTGTTTAGTTTATTGTCAAATAAGTAGATATATTTTGAACTTACAATTAGTTGGTAATTACATTCGATTTGCTGGCTAGGTATTAGATTAGACTTTTATCTACGAGTATCTTTTCTTATAAAACAAGTTAGGTAATGTTTGTGATTTGAAACTATACAAGGTGTTTGGCAGAACGTTGAACATACGAAAATGGTGGATAGGTGGGGTCATCTGCTACTTACTCAGCCCTAATTTACTTGGCCCTGGCCCCCTGGATATTTTTTAAAATAATTTTGTTTTCTTCTAGTTTCACCACTTTCTTAACTTTAAAGTGTATTTTTTATTAAAAAATTGGTAAAACAGGCAATATTTTGTCGATATCCGACGATCATTTAATTTTTGCCAACCTTGAAGAATTAAATTTCGCAAAACATTTTACGTTCCGTAAAGGCAGAGTTTCGTCAAAAAATTCCTACTTGGTAGAATTATGAAATAACTCTTAGTTATTTTTTTATAAAAGCAAATTACATACCATTATAAAGGTCACACACTAGGGATGTTTTGCTAGAATTGGAACTCCTCAATCATTTTTTGTTTTTTTTTTTTTTAATGCTAGTTGAAATTAAGATTTAAGTATTTTTTACATCTTTCTGTAAGTTTGAGGACTCGTTACTTTTTTTCTAGCAAACATCTGAATAAAGCAATAGTTTCATAAGAATCTGCCAAGATTAAATATTTAAAAACATAATATTGGGTGTTTACTCATTTTTAATAAAAATTACACTTTAAAGTTAAGAAAGTGGTGAAACTAGAAGAAAACAAAAAAATATTTAAAAAAATATCCAGTGGGACAGGGCCAAATAAATTAGGGCTGAGTAAGTAGCAGATAACCCCACCTATCCACCATTTTCGTATTTTATACGTTCTGCCAAACATCCTGTATTTCTAGGGAACGGAGGTTGCGAAAATATGGTTAAGTTTTCGTTTAGTTTCATATTGCCATTTTTAAATACGATGGTATATGATCGTTTTTACACTGCCTCGTTGGTCTAGTGGTCGCAAACGCGACTGCTGAGCATGAGGTCCTGAGTTCGGTTCCCAGGTTGGGTAAAGTGTTATTGGGTTTTTCTATCAGAAATTTTTCAGTAGCAGCCATGGAGTCTGAATTTGCACCCGGTTGATGGCAATAGGCCCGCTCCCTATGACATGGGACTTAAACATAACTGGTGAAATGTGGGTATACTATTAGGTACACCTCTGCCTAACCCATCTGCGATTACAGGTGTGATGTTATGTTATGTGTTAGAGTAGAGTAGTAGAGTAGAGTAAGGACTCCTTTGTCCGCACTTAGACTCCCATTTGGTCCGTTGTGCGAGGGGGTCCTGGCTAACATAGCCAGCCTAACTCCGCCCAAAAGCACAGAAGCTTCCTGGGAGCTTCACAGGCTTCGCGGAGCGACCTCACTGTTCCGAGGATTTGTGCACGTTGGGTGGCCACGGCCTCGCATTCCTGGATGACGTGGGCGGCTGATTCCTCGGCGTCAAAACATTCTCTGCAAAGAGGGCTGTCTGTGATGCCTAGGTTGAAAAGATGTTTGTTTAAGAGGCAATAAATGGCCCGTGATTGTCCCTATCATTATTTTAAGATTAGTTTTATTGAGGCTAAGCAATCGTTTGGTTAGTCTCCGGTGCAGGCACGGCATGGCTATATTATGTGTTATGACTTTTTTAAGTTGCAGGCTCATTTTTTATCTGCCTATGCATGTTCAGTTTTAAATATCTAAGCTCTCCCGTTGGAGTATCACTCCCAGACATATTACATAATCCTTCAATCCAGATTCCTTGAAGTCGGTAAGATGCGACTATGATGAGATAATAGGCGTCGTCGCAGCCGATTGAGATGACCTTGGCGGTTGATGTCACCGGGTTGAGGCAAACAGTTTTATGGCCCAAACTGATACTGTAAAACACAGTTATTTTTGTACATTTGTCAGATGTCTTTTGAAAGATTTAGATTAAATGATTAATTGTTTTGTTCCATATAGAGTGATGTTTAGAAACTAAGATGGCTTTTCGTGTTGAACTTGACCCACCATTGGCCTTTTACAATTTAGTTGGGATTGGCGCAGTATCTTCTACATTTCTCTATTAGTTGTCATCTGTAGTCACCCCCTTTCCAGTTATATCATCTCACACAGTCTATCTTTCGTTTTTTTTTGCTCTTCCTCTACTAGTCTACTCTTTAAACCATCCGCATTCATCGTCAAAACTTTCCTCACGAAGTTTTCCTTAGAAGCGTATCACACATTTAATTTGTTTAGTAACGGTGAAGCAAAAAAACTTAAATTCGTCTGTGTAGTTCAAATGCTTAGTACTTTACTTAATTTTAATATATAAAGAGACACGACAATTTGAGATAATAAAGATTAAAGTAAAAAGTAGGGTCTATAAAAAGTAAGTTCTTACAACGACGACTGCAGAATATTAAACAATTCACCCTTCAATAACAACAGCACGCAAACTATTACTCCAAGAAATCTATACCTTCCCTCTTAAAAACTTACCTTACATATCCGACTATTAAAACCATCCATCTACCCACTAACTTAGATAAGGAATTGCCAATAACACAACAGATAGGCATTCCATGATGAATACGGGCAGGTCACGAAAGCTGAAAACAATCGCGAATCGCGTCGGACGTTGGAAGCATGACCTCGACCGTGACCTTGGAGGGTAAACAGGGAAGACTCGTGTTGTGGGACAAGGAACCGACTGGTACTGGGTTACGAACACGCAGGTGTTAAACATGGAAACAGAATTCATGTTACAGAATGTTGTGCTAGTTAATTTCTTATCTGATTAAAAGGCTAGTCGGTTTTTTGTTTGAAAGTTGCATTTGAGCCATAGAGCTGTGGGACTGTTCGAAAGAGATACCGCGGCCCTGGAACACAAAGGGCAAGGAAGGAACATGGATGGGTGTTAGTCAGTACAAGTCTGACACTCCCTTTCGCTCTGCCCCGAGCGGGAGAAGTCATTTGATCCGAAAAAAAAAAGAGTTACTGCAAAATCAAAATGTGTACAAATGTGACACCATACTTGGGGCATGAAAAGTAGTTTATTCTGAAACGAGTGTGCTCTCACATGTTACATGGAACGGTAGATACGAATGTCTGAGTGTGCGAGACATTACTACTCAAATGTTACTGTCAACGAAAGAGAAACCTTATATTTTTTTGAGGTAGCAAAGTGACTTACCTATACTTGTTTACATGGAGTTTCACAAGAAAATTTAATTTTACCTTATAGATTTGAAACTAAGCCCTAAGCATCATCAAATCCTTCTAATGAGATTAGTTTCTTTATGCTGATTCAGGACATTTTGATGGAAAACTTGCTAAAACTGTACCTATACATAACCTTTAAGTGATAACATGGAGGCTAAAATGACCAAACTGGTAAATAAACTTTATAATACCCAAACCATGTCGAATAGAGAATTTTTTTATGCGTCTGTCTAGACGGCGAGAGGCGGCGCCCGAGGGTGTCTCCCTGCTATGTGTCATGTCACATGCCCTTCTGATGCCCTGGTCTGCATTAGGGTGCTTTCACATGTTTAGAGGTATGAAGAACTTTGTTTAAAGTTCTGCATTCCCCATAAAAAAGGAGGATCCTTCGTTATGTTTGGTAAGCTATTGCCCGACAGTTTTAGTCGGGTTTTTGATAGGGTTAACTCGCTGATAATCATAATATCGCAATGTAGGATTTAGATTTTAGTTCCTTATTTTACGACATAGCTGCTGTAGTACTTTTTTGTACTATGCCGCTACACTTGAAAAGTCCACCTGTTAATTTCCACCTTATGGTAAAGACAAGACATTGCCAAGACATAAAATGTCCAGAGTGCACATGAAGATATTCTGCCAGCGATAACTATGACAATAACCGATGATAAAATCTTACGTAACTAAGCGGAGTATTCCTCAAAGCGCAGCCGTTTTTAAGCGCAACTAAACTATTTCTCGAACCGCATCCATTTTAAAAATTTGAATTTGTGAGCGTAACTATTGCGCTTCGAGGAATATTTCATCATCATCATCATCATCATCATCATTATCATCAGCCTATAATGTTCCCACTGCTGGGACGCAGGCCTCCTCTCTATGAGAGGGAATGGGAGGAATATTTAGTAGCGCTTCATTGGTTGCGCTCAAAAATAGTTGCGCTTTGAGGAATACCCCAACTAAGCTACTGAAATATTAAGAAGTAAATCTTGTTGAAAGGCGATATCGAAATGCAAAACGCTTTGAAAGTCAAGTCAAGCTATTTGGCTGTCTGACAGGTAAATAGTTTCTTTCTATTTCAGTACTTAAGGTTTAAATTGGGTGGAAATTATTGGAAAAAGCGATAAAGCAATTACAAAGACGCTTATTTAAGTGTCATAGATACATGCAAAATTCTATTAACTCGGCCAGTACTTTTGAGACAGTCTTACCTACGTCTGGCATAGGAGTGTCATGCTAAATTTCGACAATCAATTATTTCGACACGGTCCCAATTTCGAAAAACAATAGTTCAACTACTCATTGCTTCGACAGAACATATATTCGACAACACACACCTCCGAAAAACACTATCTCAACAGATCCCTTCTTCGTTAAGCACTTGTTCGGCGGATTTCTATTTCGATGGAACATACCTTCGACATAATACTGCTCTGAAAGACAATAATAATTGAATTTAAGAAATGGTGTTTTTCGAAGGTGTGTTTTGTCGAATATATGTTCTGTCGAAGCAATGAGTAGTCGAACTATTATTTTTAATATTTTTATTAATTATTTCGAAATTGGAACCGTGTCGAAATAATTAACTGGCAAAATTCAGTATGACACTCCTCGCAAAGTCCGTGCCTGACAACTGCCTTCATGTTTTATTGGGTCAAATACTACTGTATTTTTATCACAAACGACTGTCTCTCACCTTCGTTTTCTGTGGAGTAGTCAGTGTTGACACCATGGAAGTTCTGACTGCTGAGCCATGTGGTTGCGCACACGCTACTGTGCTTGCAGTCCCTGTAGTACCGCTTCGCGTGTAACCTCACACGCTCCGCTTTATTCCAAAGATTTAATTTCTTTTATATTTTGGCGGATCTGCTCATGTAATACTTCGCTTGCTTTGCATATTTTTACAGCTTTTTCTAAACTCATCTGTTTGAGTAGTTTATTCACAGACAGTACGATCACGTATTAAATTGTCTTTGAAATGGTCAAACACGCAATGTTGGCTTAATAATCTTAGTGCTGTTATATAAGCATCTATGTTTCTCGCCTTCTTTCTGAATTGTTCGTGTAAAAAAAAATGGAACCTCGCCATCATTGTATTGGGTTCTGTACAGAAATGTTCCTCGAATTTCTGGATCAATATATCGATATCGTCATCCTTTGCTTCCACCTTGAAAGAAGAATATACGAATATGTCGTATCTATCTGCACCTATATATTTAACACATTCAGTGCCGGGAACCCACCTGGTGGGTTCACTCAAGTCGCACTTGCGATGCCGGGAACCTACCAGGTGGGTTCACTTTTGCGCAAACGTAAAACAGTGACCCACCTGGAGGGTCCACTTGCATAGAACTCATGGCGCATTCAGTTCTATGAAACCGGGGTGGACTCGAATGGGTTAAGGAGTAGCATGGCTTGTATAACCCTATATTTATGCAGTCCCAGTAGCCTTTGGAAAGACCGTAAATTTATTAGAGCCACTTTCGCCACGCCTCAGCCCGGTCTTCTGGCCCTCCTAACACCAATACCGCTGGAGGTTTCGCGGATTCCATATTCACACGTAGTCTAACACTACAACACACGAACACTGCGTTATTATCCGCTAGAGTTACTTTAGAAAGCGAATTAATATTTGTCACTATGAAGCACGCGCTTACTCGATCCCGACTGATTTATTTAATTTGATCGGTATAATAATACAGGACCACTCAAGGAAGTGATTCATTGAGTGGTACTACACTGACTTGTAGTGCTACTAAAGTATTCAAGCGATTGTTGAGTTTGTTACGACATACGAGGACTTTTGTGTTATATGAATTTTGCCGATGCGAACATACCTAGTCTAGATACACCCTTACAACTAACCTTACAGTGTCCTCTGCTAATGGAGTTTTTAATTATTAGATTAACAAGTACTAAGTTCTGTTTGATATGAAATCGAAAAGATAGACATACATTATTTATTTATTTTTGCGGTGACTCCAGTGATGCGTTCTCAAAAGCTTATAGCATCTCGTAGGGAGACGTTCAGTAGTCTTTGTTGCTTAGGAGTTCGTCCCGGCACTTCTTGGAGCAATCGAGATTAAGCGACGGTCCAGGATTGGTTTTGTGCCCGGTTGATGGCAAAAGGCTCGCCTCTTATTACATGGGTCGTAATCAAAACTGGCTAAATGTGGGTGTTCTATGAGGTACCAGCTCTGCCTAACCCTTCGGGGGTCGCCTGAAATAGGCAACCAATCATACACTGCCATTATTTTTTTGTAATTACTAAGAAACAGTTAAGAGCGGGTTTTTTTGGGGATTTTTTAGTCAATTTTGATGTTCAATATAATTTCCACGGAGTCTTTGTAAAAGCTTCTCACAACCTGACTATTGATATCTCTTTGGCAATAAATAATGGTTTCCTTTGTGTTTCCGTAGCAGGACAGAACGAGTATCAGGGAATAAGAACGTGCAGCTCGTGCACGTCAACGGGAACAGCCCGCGGCAGCCAAGCACGCCACAGCTGCTCAGGGTAAGCACGCCACAGCTGCTCAGGGTAAGCACGCCACAGCTGCTCAGGGTGAGCACGCCACAGCTGCTCAGGGTAAGCACGCCACAGCTACTCAGGGTAAGCTCCTGGAAGTGTATACATATAATTCGTGGCTGGCTTATGCTCCTTCTTTCTATCATTTAATAATTGTCATCTTGACCGCATTTCATTCACGGCTACTCTCGCTCTCATGGCTGACTAACGGATGCTTTGCTTTCCGAGGCAGGAGGTATCATAATGCCAACTTCCAAACTGTGGGCTGCTACTGAGAAATTCGTTATGGAAAAACCCAATTTCACTTTGCCCGACCCAGGAATCGAACCCTCAGCAAGCGCATTTGCGACCACGAGACCAACGGGGCCGTCAAGTTAATCATTATTTATCACTGGGTTGGCGCTAGTGATTGATTCAGCACTGGTTTTACACTGTCAAACTAGTGCTGTACTGGTCACGGCTAGTGTTAAACTACTGCTGCTGAACTAGTCATAACCGGGAACTAGTTTAGGAATAGTCACAACTTATGTCAAATGAGTTTCGGTTTATCCTATCAACCACATGTCACTAGATTACAATACATAATTACTGTGGACGAAGAGTTCTAGGGTGGCCACTCACCATGTGAACCGATGATCTGGTGAAGGTTGCAAGAATCCCCTGGATGAGAGCTGCGCAGGATCGGTCGTTGTGGCGATCTTTGGGGGAGGCCTATGTCCAGCACAGTGGACATTCGATTTAAATAATGACGATGATGAATTAATGTCGTGATACGACCTCAAGTAAATTCCGCGTCAGTAAGTGCGATCACTCCCAAATAATCTTCTATTGCAGATACTAGAAGAAACAATAAAGAAGAAGATACCGAAGCCGCTCTTCCACAAGCCGGCGCCGCCGCGCGCCCCGGACCGTTACCGGCTGCAGTTCAACATCAACGAGCAGGCGGCCGACGCGCTGTTCCAGTACCGCACCAAGTTCGTGCAGCACATGCTCACCAGCGCCATGTACGCCAACAGCGCCGTCGGGAAGCCTTGGGAGATGATTGGCAAGTAAGTAATTCAGGGTTCCTTCAACTTTTTACCGACATTGTACGACAGGAGAACGGAGCATTTTAGCAAAAACCTTCTGTGACGGTTTCGGTGTTCCTCAGAAGTAAAGTCCATTCCGAAATTTCTTTAGTATGGGAGCTCCACCTGTGTTTAAGACCTGTGTTGCTTTACGATATTATGGCTCGCTGATAGTTGTTAAGCGCGAGTTCATAATACTTTTTCCACTACGATATAATTATGGTATAAAACTCCAAAATAAAAAGCAAGACACCTCCATACCTACAAATTAATGATTAGGAGCAGACATACGAAGACCTAATGCAAATCTCACTAATGGATGACATTCAATGCCACGAGAACATATTCTTAACACTTACTACATTACATCATGTCAAAGTCGTAAAACACCAAAATAATGGTGAAACGTGACCATGGAGATTAAGCTAGGGGACGCAAGATGACGTCACGGGCTGTCTGCCCTTTTATCCCATCCCCTTTCGAAGCCTACGTTATCTAGACACGCGGTAGCGAGTCAAGCCAAGTTCTAGCTAACAGAACTGGCGAGCAGCACCGTGTGTAATATTACACGAACCATTTAGAGCCACTTTTGACCCACTCATAACTCGAAAACTATTTCACATAAACATGTCAAATTTGGCTCATATATTGAGAATTGCGAGATACATTATTATGTATGTAAATGTTACATCCAAATGTCTGAGAGTTGTTTTTGGTGCTTCCCTTTTTGAGTTTTTCTTGATAATCTATGAATGTGGAGGAAGCAAAAGTAGAATGTAAGGATCGCACGTGGCTTTCTGTGGTTTCTGAGAACCTCAATAATATTGATGGACGAATTGATGGATGATCTATTCTGTTTCACTAAGTAGGACATGGGCTGACAAGACGACGCTTCATCTTACCAGTACTGCTAAAATAAGTATATTTCCTTCCCAGAGTCTCCGAACAGATAATCGACGAAGTACTACTAAGCTGCGTGTCGAAGATGGAACTCCGGGAGACGATACAAGAACTGTACAAGAAAGAGACATGCTGACTCTAAACCTATGTGAGAGAAAGAAATGAAACTGTTATTCTCAGTATAGATTTGTAACTTTATTCTTTTTATTTATTAATATACCTGTAATCCGTTTATTGTTTGTACGCCCCAAATTGGGTAAATAATAAAAACAAAAGGTGTAACTTACATATGTATTTTATTAAAATTTGCGACTCTTGAATCACTGTTGAATTTATCGACAAATTGTCTACAATGGTTCCGTCAGTCTTACTGATCATGATTCGAAAACACACTACCTACTTACAAACTAAAATTCGTATCCGTATCATCATCTACAAAAGTTCACTGTCCAATAAAATACATTTCAAAAAGACACTACTTTGCCATTCAAACGCTTAATGATTTTGTAGGAAATCGTGAATTCGTTCATACTTAAATATCTGTAGAAAATAAGGCACTTATCATACGACTAGGTATTTTACCCGGGTATCAAAATATTTGAAAAGTTTGTTCAATAATTGACAATCAATAGAAGCCAATCAAAATCGGTTACAACTTGATGTTACTTAGGATCAAACGTCTATACAAATTATAACAATAAGTCAATTAATTCGTTCAACAATAAATCTAAAATAATTGTGCTGCTTCACTTAATATCACTTTTTAAACAAACTACACTTGGTCATCTTGGTTCATACTTAATCGTATTGAATTTAAAACTTCTCCGAATTTGGCTCTTTGTCTCTTAAGAGTATCATTTTTCTCACCAACTTTTGGCAACTTTGCTATACTTTCTGAGCTAGAATTTTGGTTTGATTCTTCTAGTGGTCCAGAATTTGTCTTATTTAGCCGCGGTTTCATAAGCTGTGGCCCACCCACAGCAAATATACCTTCTAATTTTTGCTTTAAGTCTTCTCTACTCAGCGACATATCTTCTTCCTCTTCTTCTACTTCGGATTCAGATGGGTCCGATTCCGGAGCCTTTACTTCTATGCTCACTATGCTCACAGGTCGTAAATTTTGCGCTGCCTCTCTAGACAATAATTCTTTCTTTAAATCCTCAAACATAGATGGTCGATCGCGGTTCACTGACAGTTCAGCATCAGGGAAGTTCCCAGTAGAATGAGATCTTCTCCTAGGTTGTTCTTCCTCTTCAGGATTATTTTGTTTCTGGAATATATCGTTCAACTTAGACATGAATTTAATTTGTCGATCGCTTCCAAATCTCATATTGCCGTCACCTTGTGAATTGCTTGACTGTATGCTTACTCTAGGCTTATTGACTTCGTTGTCTTCTATTTTTCGTGGCAGTTCAGGTTCAGTATGTCTATAATTTACTGTATAAAATTTCTTATTATTAGACTTAAAATAATTTTCATCTAGTGGAGGAGGTGGTGGTGGTGGAGGTGGCGGTGGCGGCGGCTCTGGTATTGTGGACTCCTGCGTGTCATCTAATGACTCACTAAGCGCTTGTCTGTCGATTGTGTCCGAATATCCAGATTCATCTGTTCTTGAATTTGTGTCACTGTCGTTAAATGCCGTTATGTCTTCGTCATCATCTTCATAATCAGGAATCGGTTCTTCTAATCTTTCCTCTTCTTCATTTACTTTTGGCAAATCCTCCCTGTGCACTTGGGCTATCACGTCGTATTTAGATAACCCTTGATTACCTAATGATGCATCGGAGCCTGCATCTGACAGTTCGCTCAAAGACTTTCTATGAGGGATGCCGGTTACATTGGCTGCAGTATCGTCTTCTTTGGTTTCCTTTAAACTAATAACTTCTCCGTAAGTATCTTCCTCAGCTTGTAGTACTTGATCTAATAAATCTATTATTTTCGCTTCTTTTTCTGCATTATTTTCAATTTGCATCTCTTGTACTATTAATTCTTGAACCTTTTTCGGATCTATCGCTTTATCTCTTAACTCCTGATGTATCTGCTTGGCATCGACATACTCTTCCACGTGCTCGTCTAACCGAGCCAATGTATCAGGCGGAGTTGGTGATACCACTACAATTTGGACAATTGTTGATTTTCCATTTGTATTTGCGAATGGTTTAACATTTGTATCTTCATTTATAACTTTGCTCGCATTTTGCTTGTAGCAGCATAGACATATGATATAAATTGGAATTCCTGAAATGGAAAATCATTAAAAAATAAGTAATATCGATAGATAATTTAGTTCACTCTTACGGCACAATCCTCTTACCTATTGCAAGCCATAGCATAACTCTGATCCACGTGTGATAACTGATGAGGATCATTAGATGTACGTTGGTGTATATGCTGAGGCAGGGAATTAAAGGAACCAGCGGTGTCTGAAAAAATATGTATATTACATGTGAGAGAAAACATACATTGTAGTTCTACATTCGTTATTTACACAGTGTGTTACTTTTACGAGGGAGAGATTGAAAGGGGGTCAATATTCCATTCTAGTCCCAAACAATGTCATGTAACTTTATTTTTAGAAGTAAGTACGCAATACAAAAGATAAAAAAGAAGATTACACACAAAAGAGTTGTAAACAATTTTCACAAAGGCTTCAGCTGCGTCCGGTTAGACTAGACCTCAAAATAATTGGGGAAGGCTAGACAGATGAAGAATCTTAAATCTGGACGATTTGCGAAGTAGTAAGTACCGAACGAAGTAGGGGCTGGTCGATAGTATATAGAGAAAAGAACGTACTCTAAATGGCAGACTCTCATTCAGGCTGGGTTGCAGGGCCATGATAATGACGACGAGTAGAGCGAACACATGCAGAATGATGGCGGGGACCAGGGGCGACGGCGTGTTGACCACCACCAGAGCTAGTGCAACACAGATGCAGACTGAAACAAAGAACAGCTTGAATAACTAAGTCGCTTGATATCGCTGAAGGGAAGCGAACCGGGTTGCGGACTGGCTGAGTACACAGAGCTTTTTTACAATACATTGGCTTGCTTTTAGTCCGATTTGCCTGATATGAACTCTAACTTCACAGATATGTCATTATCTGTCAAACACCGGTTCGCAAGTTTCCTCCGTAGCTTGGAAAGCACGCTAAGCCGTTTGTCCTGGCTCATTTGAAAATCTTTGACAGTCGTTATAGTCCGTGGCCCGAGAGTCTGACAGCCAGTCTTACCAAGGGGTATACTATTACCCAGTCCTAACTGGGTTGTGGAGGTCAGATAGGTCATCGCTCCGTGAAAAATACTGGTATTCAACTGCATTCGGTCAGACTAGAAACCGACCCCAACATCGTTGGGAAAAGGCTAGGCAGATCATGATGATGACCTGTCAAACTCTGATGCCCGAAATCCAATCCGGAGTCCAGTCAACTCGGGTATACCAGTCCCTAAGGTAGGCTTTAGGTTATTTCCTGTGCCCAAAATAATACAGTCTTTAGCGGTTGTCGCAAGAACGCGCAATGTCGCAAGAAAGCTGTCACGTTCATTTTGTTCGGTGAACACACGCGCCATCCCGCTCACATAATTATGAAGCGTTCCCGGTTTCCGAATAAATGAGTGACACATTTACTCACGATAGCATATTCACCTGACGATTGTATACAGAGTGATTCTGTGTTCAAAAGACCCTGTCTGCCACCCTGTATTGTGTATAGAACACGGAACTATAATCGCTGGCGTAAAAACATGTTCAAAATACTACTATTGGACGCACATATGCAACAATGGAATCTTATAATTAAAAAACATTGTTGTAAAGTAGGAATCTAATAGGACTTTTTTGGTGAAGAGTTAGTTACTTTTGTGTACTTACGGAATAGGAACATGGCTATGTTGATGATTGTGGAGGTGGTTTTTGTAGCCTTCCTGTCTCCTCGGCCGACGATCAGCTTCATTATACTTGTTGAGGCCTCTGACTTGTATTCTGTAGTGTACCTGAAACATTTACATTGATTCATACACAAACTAAGTCGCACTCTACTCTTCATCTTGGTGTCGCTGGCAGGTATATTATATTATTATTACTGGTTATATTTGGTTAGCCCAGAACTGCGCTACTTCCATGGCGTCGTACGTCAGAGAAAGCGCAAAGGTTACTTCGGCTGCATATTTGGGGCTAAGAAGGCACTTTTCTGCTGGATATCTATTTGGCAAATATTAATTTGGCTGCTATTGCGAGTATTCGTGCAAATTTCGAGGCATGTATATAAAAAATTACTTGAAAGTATGGAACAGTTAAGCTATGGACAAACTTTAGCGATTCCTGTGTTTGGCGGGAAGAAATTCGTTCATGACGGTTGTGTCAACTAAACTGTATGCGTTCCAACTGGCGGCAAAATCTTGAACACCTAATCACTGAAAGAATCGAAGCACGCAGTCGCATCCCGTATTCTGCGTAGGATTCGCCTAAGTCTGACCAGAGCTTTACTACCATCTTCTTGAAAAAAAAATCTATGAGCAAAATATAAAGCAGAATAATATTGAGGAGAATGATACCTATAAATTAAATCTACTGTCTTGGAACTACAGTTCATCAACACCTCCAAAGACGAACTTGATAATCGTAACATTGTAAGTATACTTTACGATTGTGATAAAGTAGACTAAAATAGGAGACGTGACATCGAGAGTGTCGCCAAATTAACACGCAATAATGTGCCGAAAAATAAAGGCACGTGCGATTCCTTTGTTTCATTAAATGTAGTGGATCTAACTGGATTGAACTTTGCTAATCTTAGAGCTCCGTAGCAAATAAGTGTTTGAGCACAAAATTTCTAAAAGAGTAAATTGTTTAATCTATTAACATAACCTGTGTATTTTTATTATCTTTGAAAGTGAGAGATTATCAAGGGATTGTTCAGAAAAAATACATATCAACACCAACCCATCTAACAGATTTCATAAAGCAAATTACCATCCTTTTAGGGTCACTGTATTTAGAAGAACACCTACCTGAGTAACACAACACATATTGCCACGATGGTGTAGGAGCACAGTGTGCCGACGCACATCATCATAACGAGCTGTTCCAGTTCGAAGAAGGCAGCCAAAAGTGCTGAAATATCAAAAACACAATTAAAATATACTTAGTGGTGTGAAATTAAAAGTTAAAAAAAATATATATATCTCCAGCCTCATTGAAATGGGCTGAAAGTGGACTAGATACTACATAGTTGGGGATCAATTTCGTCAAATCTTTCTGTCTAATTTTTTGACTGTAACAATTTTTCTTCATGGGATTAACTAGTGGTTTAAAAATATCATAACTCTGGTTTATAATATGATTAAGTTTTGAGGAAATGTGAGGAAAGTTTTGAGTATAAATGTGGATATGAGTAGAAGAAAATCAAAGAAACGATGGATGGACTGAGTAACGAATGATATGGCAAGAAAGGAGGTGTCTGATGAAATGACGAGTAATAGAGAGGTATGGAAGAGAAAGACATGCTGCGCCGACCCCAAATGAATTGGGATAAGGGCAAGAGAATGATGAATATGATTAAGTTTTGCGTAAAATATTTTTGAAACATCATGTTGTTCATGACCTGATTATTGCTACACCTATCATGTTGAGACGGATTGTGAAGTTTGTTCCACCCCTGATGTGACGTCCACGACCACTCTACCAAGAGTGTGACGACGAAGAAGAATCATGTTGTACAAAAGGTGATAGATTATTTAGTAGAAAATAAACAGACATTGACAAAATTATAATTTCACCTTATTTTGGCATTAATTTTGGTCTTTAGCCAACATTAATTTGTCTACATTTCAACTTGTTCTAAAATATTTTGCCCTTCGTATATCCTTTCCAAAATAACACTACGTGTGCATTGACTACGCCTACCTATATATACATCGGCGTCAGTTTGTCTGTTGCAACTTATTTAAATCTTGTGTTTTAATGCTACTCGTAATTTGTGCGCAGTCAAGGTTGTGTCGATGCCAATCTTTTCTTGCTCTTTAACTACATCGACATCAAGATCCAATCAAAACGTACATTACACAGACCGCGTGTTTGCTTTGTTATCAGTCAATAAGTTATAGGGGTTAACCACCCTGTAACTCGAAGTCTATAGATTATAGGCACGTAACCTACAATCTTGGAGAAGTGAAGCTTCAGAGATTACGGTTAATGCAAATCAAATGCCTGTAGCTTCATCGTTATTGTCATTTCAGCCGAAAGATACGCACTATTGGACAAAGGCCTCCTCAGCGTCGCGTCGCCACATCCACCAGTATTACCTGTATCTTCACCTCTCGTTAAATCTTTACAGGACAATGCTACTTGCTGGCAAGAATACACCGTGATTTTTTAGTCGTCTGACAAAGGTGGTCCACTCAATGTATCCGACTTAAATACCTCTAGGCGTGTTTTTTTTTTACCCTTAATTAAGATTTTTTAAAGTTTTTTATATGATTTTTTTTTAAGAAATATTTAAAAATGTGTGTATAAATGAATAAACGGAATAATAATATATCTTTTTTTTTATCTCTTAAACATCATTTTTTTGTTATGAATGTAAAAAAAAAAAACATGTCATTGGATACATGTTGTGGGCTACCGTTGTCAGACGACTAAAAGGTCACGGTGTATAATATGGAAGCACTTTCCCAAACGGACTTCTTTCACAAAAGAACACTAAACTATTTACTTACAAATTACCGCAGTAGGCACAATCGTGGCGATGATGGGCGACTGCCTGGTGCTGCTGACTTTAGCAAACCAGTGGATGAATAGGCCATCCTTAGCCATGGAGTACAGCAGCCGAGGCAACGGGAACAAAGCACCGAAGAAACTGGGAAATAGTCATATTATGTAGACAACATTTTGTTCCTCATTGGTATTGTGCACGATGGTTCTTTTCCTTCTTCTTTCTTTCTTTAGATGGCAGCCTATGGCCAGGTGTTCAGATAACCACGGAGCACTGTACCAGTAACTACTGTGTTGATGTTATAAGTAGTTTAGTGCTTGACCACATAATTTTAACAGGAAACTATCTAAAACATTGGTAGGATTACCTCAAAATAAATCCCCTAAATTACATTTTTTGTTATCTTCATCTTTTTGAATCGATGGTAAAAATATAGAAAATTCAATATGTCTGGCCGTATCCATTGAAGCATTAATGGCGTTATTTAGGTATAGACCTAAATACAGATGTTTAGACGCTCTGTACTGTTTTTTCAATACTGATACTGTTAGAATGCGTCATCCCACTGCTGGTTAAAAGCCTCTCTCCATGACGTTCAGTTGTTTTGTTCCGGGTCCGATCCAATAATAATTGTATTTCATTTTGAACTTACCTGGTGGAAATTCCGAAAATGGCTCCAACAGTGACTATCCATCGTGCCCACTCCCATCCCACATGTCTGAATGCAGTCGCCACTGCAGCAATGGGTACCTGGAATTATGAAAGCACCTTTTCATTATTGACAACACAGCCTAGCGCGGTCCAAATGGATGAAGTCTTCTTCCAAGAGGTACTAGAAGGAAGGTATAGAACATGTAATATTCCATGCATTCAAGTATGGTTTTCGAGAACGTGCGAGAGAAAACATTGAGGTCCATATTGTGACAGTATCCAACCCTCCGACACTCTAGATCCGTAGCTATTCTTTCGGATTGTAATTTAAAAGAATAGATTTCTTTGCCTAGTGCTTAATTTTGGAGGCTGACCGTTTTTCATTAGCACTTTATATCTGGAAAACGCACGCGAAACACAGGGGGACACCTCGTCAATCCAAATCTTCTTTACATAAAACAGATTGACGACATTGGTAATATAATTCGAGCTTGTTTTTGAGGAAACGGTAGTTTACAGAGCCAAAAACCTGTTTGACAGAAGTTTTTAAAGCCATTATTCATTGGCAACATCGTTTCAGTATTTTTTTTGCGATATCTTCTCTTTATTTGTGATGCTGGGTTCGTCTCGAGAAACAGTACTAGCCATCTGCTCCTCCAAAACTATTTGACGGGAACAGTAATGGTTTTTTTTTTTTCAATGTTTAATAAAGTGATCGTGGCAGACGGTGGTTTTTGCATACCCTTTACGCGGCATTGTCCAATTCCAGTTATATATATATTCAGGTATTTGCAGCATGATGACGATGTTACTCACCAACTCGTAGTAAGGCACCATCATAGTGAGCACGATGCTCACTCCCGCATACGCAAAGAACACAATGCACAGAGACGACAGGATCGCGGTAGGTATTGTCTTGCTCGCCTCTTTAACCTGAAATGTGGGAAACACTGGTATAAACTTGTTGCCATTAAAATAGCTCGTTGGTCTAGCGGTCCTGGATTTGATTCCCAGGTTGGGCAAAGCGGTATTGAGTGTTTCCATAAGGATTTTTTCAAATATACAATGGTGTGAGCCAATTGCCACAAACTGGGTAAGGTTTGTGGCAATTGGTTCACATCCAAATACATAGGGCTTAACTAATAACTGGTGAAATGTGAGTGTGTTAACTGAAGGTACCTTTCTGCCTAAGCCTTTGAGGATTGCAGGCGAGATGTTATAAATGATAAATGTGTTCAAAGACTTTGTCTTGAACTAACTCAGGAGGCATGATTTCAGTATGTACAATAACTACTGCTTTATTAATTATTATTAAGTAGGTATGAACTATAAGGAGCATGGAGTCACGTTAATTCCGCGAATCAGTCACCTGTCAAATGTCGTGATTAAGGCTAGTCCTGCAATCACGTACCTGAACACGTGCAAAGGGTTTTATTGTTATTTTTTTTTTGTTTTCACTAATTATTACAGTCCCTTAATGTTTCTATTAATATTCTCCCCCATATTTGTTTAGTGAAGAGAAATTGTGGAAGCCAATCAAACTTGTAGGCACCTGTGCCACTGTCGACGACTAACGAGAAGCGAGTAGCTAGCAAAGAAAGAGGGAAGAGTTCCAGCTGGCTGTGGCGGCAGTTTAAACAGTCTGCAGAACGAAATATCCACCACTTCGACTGGCCTTCACGGTACGGGCGAACTAACTGCCACAGGCATTTTTTATCGGTGTGTCAACCTTAAAGTGATACACAGGCGAACATTACAAATATAGTTTGTTTCGAAAGCTAGCAAAAATTGTCGATAGCAAATCCCTTCCTCGCCATCAGTAGCACAGACAAGCCTTAGCCTTAGTAACAAACCTACTCACTTCTTCTCCCGAAAAATTGATGACGTCAAAGCCGATGAAGCCGTAGAAGCAGATGGCGGCGCCCTTGAGCATACCCCACACGCCGTAGGGGAAGAAGCCCCCCTCACCATAGCCTTTGGGCACCTGTTCGGGAGGTATGCTCCAGTTGTCGGGATTCACTGAGGATTGAGAAATCATACTTCGAATGAGAACTGTATTACAAGGGGAAAAAATTCTAAGTATTTAAGTATTATACGAAATGTTATGATGCATTTACCAACCGCCTACAGGACTTTGCTTAGTTTTGTATTTCAACTCTGATAAACATTTTTCTAAGCGGTTCTGCCCATACAGGTTTTAACAGTACAGTGGTACTTTTGTCGCTGATTATTTATTTCTTGTGTTTGTGTACATCCTTTGTTGGTGATCCTAAATAAATAAATAAACAGGCTTTTCCCTGATCTTACTGTTACTGTTAGCCTACATCATCCCCCTGCGGGGTAAAGGCCTCTCCCTATGACTTCCAGTTCTTTTGATTCAGCTCGTCCGGCCATCTTCTACGAGTTCTACCGCGTCACTGTGCTCATAAAGAATACGACAGACGTGACCAGCCCAGTCCCACTTCAACTTAGCGGCTTTTACAGCAACGTCTTTAATCTGTGTTCAGCCAGTTTACGCTCCATTGCATGTTGACACGTTGGGTTTGGACTTTCGAATCTATTTCAAAGAGTCAAATCTGGGATCCAAAGGTCAAAATGGGAAGAATGCACTTTTCGTTTGACTGACAAAGGAAGGCATTGTGTGTAACACTATAGGAAGCTTCGAGTAGTCGATAAAGGCAAGATATATCGGGATTATTATTAAGCAAATGAAGTCGAACCAACCTTTAAAGAATCCAACGATGATGATGAAGATGATCACATTGACATTGATCGCTGAGAGCACATTGTTGACTACCGTAGACTCTCGCACACCGAATGCCAAAATAACTGCCAAAGATAAACACTATTGTCTAACACATTGTGATATATCAACAAGTGACTGCTGGGACGATGCTGTAATTCCTCAAGGTTTTTTGTGACATAACTTGTGTGCGTATAATCAGCCTATTACATTGTCACTGCTGGGATACAGGCCTCCTCCTTGCGTCAGGGAGAGGACCACAATACCAAACGTGGACCCAGTGCGAGTAGTGGATGTCGCATGTCTGGAATTTTGGACCCTAGGACATTTGAAGGTCTCGAGGCTCTAGGTCGAAGTGGTGGAGATAAAAATTACGCAAGTATCAGCTGGGATTAAACCCACGGCTACGACAACTCATTAGGTATTAAGTTATTTAGCTTAATGCCAGCAAAAATGGCTTTATTATTTTTCAATCGTATCATTTCAATTGAATAGCTAAACACTGTTCTCGAAATTTGGTTTCCGCACCAGAAAACCTAAAACGCACATAAGTCTTTGGAAAAAAATAGGTTTGGTTACAGATACTTACTTCCCATGAATAAAACGAAAAAAAAGGCGAAGAGGTCGAAGAAAGGGGAGATGCCGTAGTGTGAGGGGACGGGCATGGCTGCCTCGAGCCAGGCGGACATGCTGCGGTTCGTCATCATGTCGATGTACGAGCTCAGGCCACGCGCCACACTTGCAGACCCTGGAATATAGAAGAGTAGATTTAGAGAAGAACAATTTTAACTTTTTTTAAATTATATATAGCTTACGTACGCGGTTTCACCCGCATGGTGTTTGGTACTGTCCCACAGGATCGTAATACCGAAATAAAAAGTAGCTATATATGTTAATCGAGGTTATAAACTATCTGTGTGCTAAATTTCATCCAAATCCTAGCAGGAGTTTTTGTGTGAAAGAGTAACAAACACCCGTGCGCCGGTCTACGTGTGTTTGGAACCCCTATTTGACGGTTAGGGGATGATTTTCAAAAACCTGTGACACACGTATCTCATAATTTTAATTGAAGTGTGTCTACCCCAATTTTCGTGTCAATCAACCCAGAGAATATAAAGTTTCCCAGAAGTTCAACCCCCATTTCACCCTCTTAGGAATGGAATTTTGAAAAACCCTTTTCTAATGGCTATCCTCACACCTCTTCACAAAGATTCAAATTTCATTTCTTTAAGACCAGCGTTTTGGGCTGTACGTTGATATATCAGTCAGTCAGTCAGGACCTTGAATTTATATGTATAGATTATCATTGGTAGCAATGACTTCTCGTGATCGATTGCTCCTGCTGTCATTCCTAAATCTTTAGCAGTCGTTACGGGTTGTCAGAATCCTGAAAGTCGGTAAGCCAGTCTTACCAACCGAACCAACTAAATAATCTTTTTTTTATATTTTTTTTTGTATAGTTTTTTTTTTTAATATTTAAAAATGTATAAAACAAGAAGAATAATAAATAAAAGACATAATGCCTCTCTTCTTCTTCAATTCTTCAATATCCCAACCGAACTTTTGAATCCAACTCACCAAATAAAAACTCAAATATATTGTTCCATCCGACCATAAAAGCCACCATTTCCCCAACGGTGACATAGGTGTAGGTGAACGCTGAGCCTGCCAGCGGTACCCTGGCTCCCAGCTCCGCGAAGCATAGTCCTGAAACACCATATTTAACAGTAAACACAATGCCCAGTATACAGCCTCACGAAAATATATTTTTTTATTACAAGATTGGCCTGCTCTTGACATCGATCCCGCCTGATGGAAAGCGATGGATGAGGCAATGATGGAACGAGCGTGCCCAGAAAATACCATTTTGGCCATGGTGGCCATACCAGCGAGGACTAGCCATGCACAGACGCAGGAGATACACATGCGTGTGCGCACTCCGCCCTACCCTTACTCTCATTGACCTAACCCGGCACGACCAGAGGAAGGTCAAGCGCATTACAAACGGCTCAGGGGTAACACCGCCAACTTCCGAACTCCGGGTTACTACTACGAAACTTCTAATGGTACACCCAATAGCATTTTTGCCCAACCTGGGAATCGAAACCTGGACTCCACGCTCAGTAGTCGTGCCATTAGACCATTAGAACAAAAAGGCAGTCAATTATGAAGGCTTTGGAATTGTCCAGGTGTAGTGAATCACATTCGATACCATGTCTTTGTTGGAAAAGGGTTTTGATCACTTTGGTCTTGGCAAATCTTTGTGCTTACTGATGTTGTGATATTATGGATAATGATACAAGTTGCGTACTTGGTGCCAACTTGTATGTGCCAGTCCAGAAATAGATCGTTACCTAGGCTGAATTAAATTTTCAGGAGAAACCATAGTTTGCGGCTAATAATATCAAGGATACATTGGAATTTTAGTTATAGGTCCTGTTTGCTAAGTGATACTGATAAAATATAAACAAACAATATTTGTTATCAATACAGCGGTTTACATTTTAAAGGAGGTTCTACGAATTCAGTGATACATTGAATAAAAAACCGTATTTAGACGATAGCTATAAATGAGTAATAACAATTATTGTGTACCTACAGTTACACATTCGTTATATACTAATCATATCTGCATAGTATATGTATTCGATCTCTATTTACGATATTCAAACAATCGAGTCGATAATAATAATTGTGTGATAACAATAATTCCTAAGTTATGAACTTATGATGAAGCTGAAGCGATATTTATATGAAAATATACAAAATTATAACTAACTTTGCCAACAAATAACATAACATAACATCACGCCTGTAATCCCCGTAGGGTTAGGCAGAGGTGTATCTAATAGTACACTCACATTCCGCCAGTTATGTTTAAGTCCCGTGTAATAGGGCGAGCCTATTGCCATCAACCGGGACAAAACCAGACTCCGTGGCTGCTACTGAGAAATTCCTGATGGAAAAACCCAATAGCACTTTGCCCGACCTGGGAATCGAACCCAGCACCTCATGCTCAGCAGTCGCGCTGTGTTGTGTGTGTGATGTGTGCTTTGTTGTGCCAAAAAATATGCTACGAAAACAAAATTTTTAAGGCAGTCGTAAGGCTCTGGAAATCATTTTTGTCGCCCAAACGTAACTAAGCATTAATAAAAACAGAATATAATTACACTTATTTTATAAAATTTTCCTTATAAAATATTTATAGCGTTATCAATGCTAGGTGCGGCGACGCAAACAACGCCATGTGATGTGATTACAATACGAACAATAAGTATACACAATTTTTCCATAATATTCGAGTAGTGGTAGTTGGTACCTAACCATAGACATTGTTACCCAGTAATGGAATACTATTTTCCATTACAAGATTTTCAGTGCAATTCAGTCTTTTTCGTCCACATAATGTGACCATAGGGCTCTCCCTCACACTGGCTACACAATTCCCAACCAATGCATCATCTGAACGCAAGAATCAACAGCGCAGCGGCGACCACCAGAAAAGCGCCGAGGCAATGGATTCGACGAGTCCCGCAGAAACGCTTCAAAGAAATTATTCAGAGAAGAACAGCGGATGAGTCATCACATCACGCCTGTTATTCCAAAAGGGGTATTTATCTTATACCTTTAAACAATCAATTCTTGTATATATTTGTATATATAATCTGAATCCCGAAAACAGCTCCAACGATTTTCATGAAATTTTGTATGCAGGGGGTTTTGGGGGCGATAAATAGATCTAGCTTGGTTTCATTTTTAGAAAACGTTGTTTTATCCGTGTTACCGAGCAAAGCTCGGTCATCCAGGTACTACTAATTAAGGTGTACTATACACACACATTTTGCCAATTATGTGTAAGTCCCTTGTGATAGGGCACAGATCCAGCCTCCATGGCTGCTACTGAGAAATTCCTGAAGGCAAAACCCAATAACAATTTGCCCGACTTGGACACTCAAGACCGCATGCTAGCGAGCTGGCTAGACCAATGAAGCAAAATGTAAGACGTTACCTGCGAACAGCGACGTGACAGCAGCGATGAAAAAGGACAGCAGGATGGAAGGGCCAGCAGTTTTCAGCGCCACCGCGCCCACCACCACGTACACGCCGATGCCCAGCGTGCTGCCCACGCCCAGCGATGTCAGGTCCCAGCAGTTCAGACATCTGGGGATTCAGTAGATAGATACATCAGTAACAAATTCTACAATAGTGAGTCTTAAATGAGAAGAGGCCGTAAATCACAAAATAAAATGCTCTCAAAGTTGGTTGTGACTTGACAATGACGATACGATATTCAAAATGTTGTTAAATAAAAGTAACATGGTTCAGGAGATATCCGCCTTGTGACTCGATCGAATTCAAATAAAACCTTAGACCTTACATACACAAAGGCTACAAAGGTATTTTAAAATGTGATCACGTGAACTGTATTCGATTCTCTAGATTCTGTGTTTGACTAATAAATAACACTTGAAGAGAGTTCATAATTTCTCTCATATTGATATACATTCAGCACCTAAGATTTTGCAAGGTTTGACGATCATGACTTAAGTGGCTAACACGGCTGCTTAGACACCTGCAAGATTTAGAGATTTATTTTGCAGCCCAACGTTGCAAGAAGAACGTTTTAAAGTTCCCATTAGTACCTTAAAATAATTATCTCTTTTCCTCAAAGCTAACGCAGAATTTAGAATTTAGATTCGCATAAATTAAACCGGCTTTACGGAAAAATCATCTAAATTCCGCGTTAAAATACGTATTCTTTGAAACATTGTGGTCGACCACCACATTATGAGTTACGTTATTCATAATTATATTATTCTCTAATTCATCATTATTAATAGGTTAGCAAAAAAAGCATTGTTTAGTATGAAAATATTTGTACGCCATGTTATAGCTGCACGGCAGAATATGCTGGTATAACATCTATTTTTACCTTATAATACATATTAATTTTGATAGAAATTGTTAATTTGTTAATATATAATATTAATTTTGATTGGATTTGATTTGAGTACTCAACCAAACGAAAATAAAGCAGAACGCACACGATTAACACATAGTCCTCACCTCTTAAGACCCCCTTGGTCCGTCCGGTCTTTATCAATCACTCGTTTCCTCCATACGAGCGTATAGGCGTTCCTCCACTTCCCCTCAGCCATTGATCAGGGTGTACCTCCTCTGCCACATCTGGACTCACGCCGAACACCTGAAGAACAGTCCAACGATCAGCTGACGACCATGGAAGAGTTGATACAGACATTTGAGCACTTTAGATATCCTTTTGGCAGAAATTCAGTCAAGCATTTGACAGTTTAGAAATAGCTTGTAAAGTCTGATCGAAGAGAAAAAGTTTAGAGAAAATGAGGTTTTAGCTTAAGGGGGTTCTACTGTGTAACTGTATTATACACGAGTTATCCCCAAGTAGGTGAAAAATCCCCGAGGAGGCGCGGGAAAAGAGCATATGGAAGGAGTTGGGGGAGGCCCAGCAGTGGGACAGTGCAGTATAGTCATCTTGGAGATTAGGTAATTAATAATTGCTCTACAAGGGCTTGATCCAGAAAGCAGTAGTTCTGGATACGGCGCGTATTGTTAGGAGGTTCCTCTCTCAAGAGCCCTGACCACCAGTAGCTGTTCCCAATGCTGGTGGGCTACTATTTTTAAAATTTTAAATGTTTTTTTTTTATTTATTTTTTTATTTAAAAATGTAATGAATATGTGTAAAGATAAATAAAGAAATTAATAATAATTTATTTCATAACTAGCGACCGTCCCGGCTTCGCACGGGTGCAATGTCGATATAAACCTTCCTCTTGAATCATTCTATCTATTAAAAAAACCCTCATCAAAATCCGTTGCGTAGTTTTAAAGATCTAAGCATACATAGGGACGGACAGACAGCGGGAGCGACTTTGTTTTATACTATGTAAAGGAACAAGAACACATTGCACTGTATACTTTGTAGATTATAAAACATTTATCACACTATAAGCACAATTATATAAACTCTATCCCTTAAACTACGTCTAGCCTGTATCTTAAGAGAAAGGGTTCAGCCATATGGGTATAGTAGATAAGTGACCTTCAGTTACAAGTGAAACAGTGTCGATGTTACATAACTACATCAACACTATCTCTGTGTTTTTGAGTGGGAAAATTCTCATGGATACCCTCCGGCGAGTCGAAGGTTATGTCGGAGTCTAACCGGCTAAAAACCCACTGTTGCTACTACAACCATGTGTTGGGGGCTCGGGAGATACAAGTACATTCGCGCGCACCCAACTATCTATCCATCTCTGCCTACCCAGCTCCTGTACCAACAAAAGCAACAATGTATAAGACAAACAGATAGTGTGCGTAATCTTCGTTCACATAATCTGAGATCTTATCTCGCGGTTAACTTGCCGAGTTGCCGGTAACCTTACGTTCCAGAGCGTTTCACAATTCTGATAGCCAGTAAGATACATAGTAGTTATCAGCAGTCAAAGAAATACTATAATCGCCAAACGGTAAGAAGAAATTACTTTACAAATTTCAAAGATGGATTATTTTAATGACGGTCTTTAATTTAGTGTCTTCTTTACTGCCTTCTTGGTCTATTGGTTGCAAGCATAAGGTTCTGGGTTTGAGTCCCGGGTCGGGCAAAGTACTATTTGGCTGCTCCATCAGGAACTTCTCAGTAGCCACGGAGTCTGGATTTGTGCACGGTTGATGGTAACAGGCTCGCACACTATTCATCATCATCATCATCATCAGCCTATAAATGTTCCCACTGCTGGGACACAGGCCTCTCTCTATGAGTGGGACAATATTACATGGGACTTAAACATAACTGGCGAGATGTGGGTGTACTATTTGGTACACCTCTGCCTACCCCTTGGGGGATTACAGGTGTGATGTTATGTTCTTTATTTAAACACATTGAAGGCTAGCTGGACTAGAATCACGCGCTGAATACATGGAACAGCTGTTTGCGCGTCGATGTCCCAAAAACCTTTGATGAGGAGTACATTCAATACACCCGACCCTTGGCAGCCAGACTATGTAGGAACCTTGTGGAGAAAATTATCGTATAGCTCATGAGACATTAGACACAAATATTTTGTCCAGTTATGTAGGCCCTTTCTTTTACCAATTACGCCAGTTTGCAATACTTATAATCCTCAAAACAATTCAATCAAAGGTAATGGAACGTTTGATGGAAACTCTCCCTCGACCCAACCAGAGCCAATCCGCGATACTGAGCCCTAAATAACAAATCAGCCCCTAAATAATCTTACTTAGATCCAGCCTGTCCCCTTGCTGCCCTCCCTAGCAACGATCTAAGCTGAGGCTCATACCCCCATACGGGGTGCACTTAGCGTATGGTCGCTTAGTATCTATGTGCACACTCAAGGCATCTATAGGATTAGAACGGTTAAGCCAACCTCATATGCTGAACTGCGAGTGCCCCTATCAAAAAAAAAAATCATGAAACTTCCACATATTTCTAAAACAAGGGTAATATCCATGTATACAATGTAGGGACTACAACTGCTTTCACGAATACAATTAACTCCACAGTGTTGAAATTTTTCGTCGGTTATTAAATACCCAGTCGCTCTCAGTCATGTTAAAAACCCAGGCGTTCAAAATCACATTGACCTAATACTAGGACTACAAAGAATATCTCGTTACGCACCCACGATTTCCATCGATTTTCGCTTTCAAAAGCATACTCATGAAAATCGATATACAGTCGTTTCCGAGGTACAATCAGAACCAGACATACAAAAATGTTGCAGTAGGTAACATAGTTATTATGTGTATTATGTTAAGATCTGAAGTGCTATCTATCTGGCTATGTAATTGTGGAACGCCGTTATGTACTTAACACTAAGACATACTAATTAAAGTGGAATGATTCATTTGACGTCTGAAATGAGTTGTACTATGTATTCAGGTGTAGCAAGGATGTAACTGAACTTAAATTGAAATAAAATTCAGACAAATGTTTTTGAAATCAAATAAGCTTTATTCGACTAATCTTTTTAAGCCATGTTTGATATGATTTCGGGCATATGGCCACCGCGGCTGGTTTCTTTCATCGCACCCTGTTTGGCGTGAGGCTTCGTCTTGTTGAAATATATCTGCAATTTTTATGCCGTCTCATTGAGGCCTGAAAAGTTCTGCGAGGATCGCCCAGAGGACACGGTGGAGGTCTGCCCCGCTTAGGCGGAGCACCGCCGTGTCCTCGTAGCGGCGATCGACGGCGGCGACCTATCGCGTCCGGCCCTGGTCCAATCCATGGTCCGAAGCGAGAGGGAATGGGACGCCATCACCTCCTTCTGCGAAGCAGTCATGCTAGCGAAGGAGGTGGCGGAGCGTGAGAGGAAGAGAACCTCTCGTCCCAGCCGCTGCGGGAGACGCCTCGGGCGTCGGGGGTCACGTGGTGGCTTCCGGCCACCGTAGACGCGGACCTGTGGACGGTGAGTAATCGGCTAGCTCGCCGTCCGTCCGTGTTTTGACGACAGGCCGTGTAGACGGCGCGTTCGTGTTCCACGCACGCCTCAAAGAGATGTCAGCAAACAGGGAGGGGCCCGCAAGGGCCGATGCCTGCCAGGGCTGCGGGACTGTTCGAAAGAGATACCGCGGCCTTGGAACACAAAGGGCAAGGAAGGAACATGGATGGGTTTTAGTCAGTACAAGTCTGATACTCCCTTCCGCTCTGCACAGAGCGGGAGAAGCCATTTGATGACTTCCCATCCGTAAAAAAAAAAGGCTTGAAAAGTTAGTAATCATGTTTCTGTACCGGTCAACATTGTCTGTAACATTCTGACCATCATATGCGCGAGCGGTGATGACCACATGCCTGATATCATATTCAAACATAAATGGCATAAAATTATCAGCCAATTATAGGCAATATCAAGTTAAAGTTCTCCTGGCCGTCTATTTTGTTCGGTTTTATTGCCCACGGATATTCGACAGCCAGAGAGCATGGTGTTAGAAAACGACACATCAAAGTACGGAAAATCTTGGTAGAACCAGGGAACACTACCATATTTTTTAAATTACAATACCTCGAATCATGAAGATAATCGGTAAACAAACGTTTAGCAGTGGTTGCAAAGTATGTTTTCATTGACCATATCTGCTGCATTGATGCAGTTGAGCTAAGCTAGACGAAAGTATAGCTTAAAAGATATAGACTCTATACCTTTTTGGTGAAGTTCCGTTTAGCTTAGTTCAACTGCATGATTGCAGCTTTTTATTTATAACGTCCTCAAACCTTAACTATTCCTCTGTGTTTTAGGGATTGTACCATCATAATAAAATCTAACTTATAATTGTTATATGTTTAACACATAATTAAAGCAATTATAATTTTTCAGTGAATTTAGAATCCTAGAGCAAATAAATAGCTAGACAAACTCGATTCCTCGACGTCTAAAGGAAGATTATTAGGTCATAGTACGATTTTCATTTCCATTACATTCAAGGTTCATTCCAGTTAAATTTGGCTTTGGGTTGGTTGGCACACAAAACCCTGGGAGCTGGGACAATGCATGCAAATGAATAGTTCTCTTTTTACCCGACTACAGCGAAGAAAAAGGGGAGGTTTGGTTTGGCGGTAATTATAGTCCTTGACTCAATATCACACGTACCTGAAATACCAGAAAACAGTCATTGTGGTTTAAGTAATCATCAGCCAAGCCTTCACCGTGTTTTTTTAAATAAAAGGTTGTACCTACTTAATTAACTGCGCATTTATTATCTTTGCACAAAAAAAAAAACATTATAAACACAGACAGACGGTCTGCAGGTATCTATAAAAATATTCTTTCATGTGGAAATCTGTGCAATGCGAGGGATACTACAGTTCCCTTTCTTTCATCAATTAGTCACACATTACCTGCAATTAGTTATTCTCCTTCCATTCGTGAGCTTTCTAATGTCTAGCAAAAAACCGACCTAGGTAAAACCTACTCTTATTACAAACTTACGTCTCTAATCCTAACAAAATAAATTTAAAAAAAAACGAGTGTTCTTTAGACCACACGACTGAAGTAAAACTTCTCCTTTAATTTTTTTCCGTTCGTCTCGTAACATAACTTTTCATAACGCATTCACCAGCTCACTCCCCAAGTCAAGCGTGCGTAAAGAAGTTTTACTTCAAAAATAACGTTTCAACCCTTACTCACCCCCACCCAAAACTCACCCCAAAAATCCTTCACACTTCCCCACACATTATCCCAAAGAGAAGAATGTCAGCGTGACACTGCGCTCGCGCACACCGCGTAACTAAACAACAGATAACAATGAGTTCCCCTGATAAGATAACAAAATAATCGGAAGATCTTTTTAACTTGTTTCACCGAGATACTTCACCGTATTAAGAATACTGTTTATCTTAGACGTCATATAAAGTGTCTATAGATCTTAGACGAGTTTTTGGTCTGGTCTCGGTTGATCGTTGTACTTCTTATGTCAAGTCTGCTCATAAAAAAAAGATCAGCTGTTTCCTACAAAAATGCAATATCTACACGGGCAAAATGTATGGAACAGCTAATCTTTTTTTAATAACCGATGATAAATTTCTATGTGGGAGCTCAGAATGATGTACTTACTGAAAATGTGGTAACCGTTTTCGTTTTCGCGTCGGCGTGACCCTTCCGCGTATAGTATCAAGTCACTCTAGATATTAAGATTAGGAAAAAAAATTGTCGTTTGCTTAGTTTCTAAAAAACTGGCCAAGTGCGAGTCGGACTCGCACGAATTAAGGGGTTCCGTACCATAAACCGAAAAAAAACACGATTATTGTATTGGAGACCCCATTAAATATTAAATAATTTATATTTGTATTATTTTTTATTATAGCGGCAACAGAAATACATCATCTGTGAAAATTTCAACAGCCTAGCTATCATGGCTCATGAGATACAGCCTGGTGGCAGACGGACGGACAGACAGACAGGAAAATCTTAGTAATAGGGTCCCTTTATTACCTTTTGGGTACGGAACCCTAAAAATTGATCACTGCTATAATTTATTTTTATTTTTATTAATCTCCGGGCCTCTTGTCCTTGTTACGTCTCGTCTATTATGATTATGTTACTAGTCAGACTCACTGCAAAATATTCCTAAATAATTCTAAATCAACCAACTGTGTTGTAAGTGCTGAATCTTATTCCCAGATTTTCACTAAATAAATGAAGTTTTCTTAGAAATTTTAACTACAAGTATCATTACCTTTTACGAATTATTCTTATCTAGTGATAAGATTTAGTCATAGAATTGAGATAAAAGGTAATGGCTTTCATATTCTGTTAACTAATGTAACTCGATACTTCATTTTCTCAGTTCTTCTCCACAGCAAAAAAAAACAATGAGAAATGAAGAACGGCGGAGGTTTTGGGGAACCGTCATAATACATTTCAGTTTTTGCACAAACCGGTGTGTTTTTAACTTTATAATTTCAAGAGGGAGTTCTCCGTATTTCTAAAGAGTTATATTCTTTCTAGTAATAAGTTGTTTATAAATATTGATTTTAGCGACAAGACCGTCCATTGTATCACCCTATTTGAAATGTTTTCCTTTGTGAATGTAAGTAACATTCATAAATGTTTGGTGTACTTAGTAAAGAATATTCTATTCTAAGTTGCAAAAAAAAATCCTAAACCTAAAGAGGCAGCTCAAACACTAAGAAATGGAGCAAAATGATGTCTTCTGCGCAAATATTTGTAAATCTTGAAAAAGGTGGTCCAGTGGTATCGCTCCGACTTACGAGTTGTCTTGTGTTCGAACCCATCAGCCAGTTTCTTTGTGTTATTTATTTCATCACCGCTGCTCACAAAACGGTGATAAGTGAGTGAAAACATTGTGAGGTTCTAGGAGGTACCGTTTACACGTCCTAGAACCAAAAATTCAAAGACATTCACCTTACCAAAAACAGGCCCCCGAGACGGATAATAGGCTCCTCTCTCTCGAAGAAAGGAGTTTTATTATGCTATGTTTCATTATCATCATCATCTTCCTGCCTTTGTCCCATTCTAATCGAGGTCGGCGCAAAACATTTTTTCTTCCATTATCTGTCGTCATATAAAAGTGGTAATAGACCTCTCTACCTTTATAATTAAATCGAATACCTTGTCTTTATCATGGAAGATATTAGTTACCTTACCTCATCGAGCCATCCTCCATATTTCTTCAATAAAATAATAATAATTATTGTCAGGTACGTGTCATGTTCGGAACAGCCGTCAGCCGGCTCAAATTAGAGCCAAATAGCGAAAAACAGAGACACATGGGCAGCTTTGGAGGAGGCCTTTACCCAATCTGGGGTCCTTGCGAAAGAAGATAACCAACAAAACTAACAACTACATTCAATACAATAAACTAACCCACTAACACATTCCACACATACTAGAAATTAAGTTAATACTGTAATACAAGCAAGGAATAAATAGGCTTTTTATTTTTTTTATACGTGATTCTCTTCGTTAAAATCCTTCATATCACAGTAATTTTCACTTTAACAGTGAATCATTTAAAAAGTTGATAAGAAAAGTAATTTACTAAATTAAAATGTACAACTATAATAAACATAATAACAATTACGTGTTTGACCATTTTAGCGGACATCGTTTTCTTCTACGTAAATAATAGATTTGTGTATTTGTTTGAATAGCAGTCGTTTATCGGTTTCAAAGGAAAAATGGAAGTGTGAATATACCGTTCGACGTTCGTAAATCTCACTTACTAGATACGGGTATTGAAGACTGCTCGAAAGCTTAGCAGAAAACACAGAAAGCGAACAGAATTTCTGAAATAATTCTATTGCACAGACATTGCAACATTGGGTGAAACCAGAATTATTCTTCTTTTCATTCAAATTGAAAACATTTTTTACTCTTTGTAACTTTAGAATTTCACCTGCTAAGTCATTTTTATTTTATTTGTATGTTTCCTTTAGACACACATGTGTTTAAAAAACTGGCCAAGTGCGAGTTAGACTCGCGCACGAACAGTTCCGTACCATAAAAAGAAAAAAACACGTTTCTTGTATTATTTGTTGTTATAGCGGCAACAGCAGCAATACATCATCTATGAAAATTTCAACTATCTCTAGCTATCACGGTTCATGAGATACAGCCTGGTGACAAACTGACAGACAGACAGCGGAGTCTACTCAGACTCCGCTGTCTGTCTGTCAGTTATAGGGTCCCGTTTTACCCTTTGGGTACGGAACCCAAAAAACGACTACTGTGCATGATGTCTTGAGTTAGGTTCTCGAGTGATTCATAATGATAATTTAACTTTTCTTTCAGGAATTGCTCAATAGCAGCCCGAAGGTCGACATTTACTCTCGGGTCGCCCCCATTACCGGAACTTACGAATAAACTTATCTGGCGAAATGTTGCTGTTTTTCAGGTATACGTCTGCCTACACGGTGGGGATAATTGGCGTCATGATATCTACTATAATACTACATAAAGGGTGTAACCAGACTCTTAACGAAACCGAAAAGCACTTGTTTTCCCCGTCATTGCGATCATTTTTTTGTTCTAGACCATACCTGGGAACCTTCTAGTTACGGAGATATTGGGGGTCAAAGTGCTGACATGGTGCTGATGGATGGGTTTTGAGTGCGTTACATTGAGTCCTACTGTAAAACGTGATTTTTCAGCCCAAAAAAAGAATAATTTCCAAGCACTAATTTTTGCGTAACGCTACTTAGTTTGATGTACATAATGCTTGGTTGACGGCTTCGTGAAGAGTCTGTTTACACCCTGTATAGTATTCATAGTAACACTAAACGATATGCAACCTTACATCTAATCTGATTCCACAAAACAATTGAACTACATTACATGACACACACATTACCTCAAAAAATTACTTCCAAGCCACAAATCACAAAATTTCACTATAGTCACAGAGTCTGACACTATTGGTACCACTTCAGAACTGTCACGAGCTCATTTCTGGTACTTTTTGGACCAAAAAGTCAGCGTTTGTTACGAAAGGTGTAGCCACACTGATGCTGTTATCAGATAGCGCCGACGATTAGCTAGCTGCTATTCATTATCTTTGTTTCAGTATGTATGTACACTTGGGCAAATTGGCGGAACATTACCTTTATCGTTCGTTATACCTCCTTGATTAGGTTTTAACTAATTATCATTCATTTGTATGTATTGACTATCTATTTAATACATTTATGTGTTTAAATTGGTGACGTATACAACTTGTAACGGAAAGGGTAATAAGTCGAAAGGGGGTCACACAACTCGTCATTCTGTATAACTTTTGGAAATTCGTGAAAAAAAATTCTACTCCCAATACTAAAAAGCCACGTGACCAACAAGGTTTGTATGAAGAAGCAAATTTTTTTTTCGCGAATTTTCCAAAGTCTTAAAACAAAAGTTGTTCAGAATGACAAGTTGTGTAACCCCCTTTCGGCTTACTATACCCTTTCCGTTACACGTTGTCTATATGAACTGACATTTCAAAGAATCAAGTATATCTACTTAGATGTATCTTTTGCTGAAAAAATAGGCTATCTAATGTAGATGCTACAGACGTCAAATGTTGAAATGTGTTTGTTGATAGGTAGAGATAAAACGTGTGACGCAATGGTAGAATAATAGGTACTGAACGGATAAAAATGGATTGACTATCACAACATGAAGAGTTTTTCTTTTGATGAAACTGTTTTATTACAAACACCTGATAAAAACTTAACTTTAACAACAAAAGTTTTGTTGTTAACAAAATGGTAATTTCCTTATTTATTGTTTTTGTACTCTACCACAATGCTGTCCTATTTGACCCAAAGGTTGACTGGTAGAGAATGCCTTGTGGCATTAAGTCCGCCTATGTACCTACTCTTGTACATGAAGTTTAAATAAATAAATAAATAACTGGTCATCGTAAGATTTTCGTCATTGTTCCATTCATTGCAGCAATTCCTTTTCTTTATTCCAAGATATATATTACATTTGATTTTTTTTTCAAAATTGTGATTTTCAAGAGTGATTTCTGTTTGTATCTGTCTCGTTGGTCCACGGTCGCAAGCTTTTCTGCTGAACATTAGGTCCTAAGTTCAATTTCGAAGACGGTAAAAGTTTTATTGAGATTTTCCATCATCCGAAACTTCCCAGTACCAACCGGAAGTCCGGTCGATGTCATGCTTATAATTTAGTAATTCTATAGAATACCTAGCAAAAAACTACTTCTAAAGGGTGACTCATAATGAAGCCGAAAGGCACTTGTTCTCTCCGTCATTGCGATCATTTTTTTGTACTAGACCATACCTGGGAACCTTCTATTTATGGAAATATTGGGGGTCAAAGTACCAACTATTTCACAAGTTTTTTTAAATATATGTTTTTAATGTATTTTTTTACTTAAGACACCTTTACAGCCCGTACTATTCAATCCATCCATCAGCACAATGTTTTGAATGCGTTACATTAAGTCCTGCCGTAAAAGGTGACAAAAAAAAACCGTTTCCCAGCAATAATTTTTGCGTAAAGTTACTCAGTTTGATGAACATAATGCTTGGTTGACGGCTTCGTGAAGAATCCGTTTACACCGTGTATACTATACCTTTTGTTCTTTAAATCATGCTGTGTAGCTGATCGGAACGCATTTGTGATCTAATTCCTCAATGTTATTCTTATAATCACGCTCCTAATATAAACAATGTTAGCCGGATCACGTTTCCTTGCTATCACACTCGCCAGGATATGCTGACGTTACTGATCACTGATAACGATCGCTGATAATCATGTAGATTGGCTATCTACACGCATTATCTAGGTAAGCTAATTAGCATTTTTAATAACTGCTCTCACTGATAATGTTAGTTTTGTTTTGTTTTGTAAAGTGTCAATAGATGGCGTTAGTGGGTATTAAGAGCCCTAAATTTTCTTGCTCATATATTCAGACAATACTACTTTCCTCAAAACGTTATTTGCAATTCAATCAAAAGCTTAAGGTTTCTATATTTTATCTCATCCATTCATCTTCTTCTATAAACTTAGGTACTTAGGTATATTAGGATTGATTTTCTACATTTCGGACCTCGTCAGAAAATTACTGCCAACTTTGTTTGTCGGAATTTTTTTATACATAAATTACCTTTATTCGATTTCTTAGCCAAAAATAAATTGAAATAATTCAGTAGTTGGGTTGACATAGTTATTACAGCGCCTGACAAATTTACAACACAAATGATCTTGGTGCAACTCTACTTTGGTTTTTCTTGTGGCGCTATGAAATTATTTAAACTATTTGCACTAGTTACATTCCTAAACTGGGCAAATTACTGTTATCAGAGGACAAAATGGAAAAAGATAATTTTAATTAGTTACGCCCGTGTAGTGGCAAATGATCTTTGCCGATTAGGTCGGTAAATTCAACTGTAATAAGCCAACCTACAGCTTTCTAGATCATATAATAACTATCACGTACTTAATTAAACAACAAGCCCATATTTGTTTTTAATACATTGCCCTACGCTCCATAACTTAGGTTGCAGATGGCGGTGAAAAAACAGTCAAGCTAAAGTGGGATTGGGCTGGCCACGTAGCATGAATGTGCCCGGAGAGGTGGGCAAAGATCGTCACACACTGGACGCCTGAAGGAGGAAATCGCTGTCGAGGTAGATCGCGACGAAGGTGGTGTGACGATCTGATATTGTTTGCGAGGCGAACATGGCCAGAGATCGCTCAAAATAGAGAGGTTTGGAAGGAGACAGGGGAGGCCTTTGCCCATTGGGACACTTGAAAGACTAAAAAAATACATTACCATATGGTTTTCAAACACATCTCCTTAAAAAAATCTAAAAGAAACAAAAACGTTTTCTTGTTTCTAGCAATCAGGATAAATCTTTGAGTTATAAAGGGTGTAAACAGACTCTTAACGAAGCCGAAAAGCACTTGTTCTCTCCGTCATTACGGTTATTTTTTTTGTTCTAGACCATACCTGGGAACCTTCTAGTTACGGAGATACTCGTATTGGGGGTCAAAGTTCCAACTTTTTCAAAAGTTATTTTTTTAAAGGAAGTTTTTAATGTAAGATGTTTACTTTAAACACCTCCAGGACCCCCTTACTATTCAATCCATCTATCAGCGCAATGTTTTGAGTGGGTTACATTGAGTCCTACTTTAAAACGTGATTTTTCTGTCCAAATAAAAGTCGTTTCCCAGCAATAAGTTTTGCGTAAAATTATTTAGTTTGATGTACATAAGGCTTGGTTGACGGCTTCGTGAAGAGTCTGTTTACATCCTGTACAAAACCCAGGAAGATACCTAAATAAAAGAAAAGCAATCATACAATTTATGAATCCCTTTCCCATTTACAAAGTTACTTACATAACCTTTTGCAAAGTTGCTAAATAAATTACAAGTTAAATTCAGTCTTACATAAAATGCAGTTGTTTTAATTGATCAAACCTTTGCTAGATCAATACTGGTTTACTTAATTAAAATGCGGGCATGATTGACGAGAGCAGGAAATAACTCAACTATGGACCAATGTCATTGATTTATTAGTATTGTTACCTACCGTTTAATTATCATAGCCGTTTTGATCACTATTTTTTCAATAAGTAGGTATTGCGCGAGCGTGAGGTTCTATACCCAGGGGTAAAAAGTTAATTGTTTACGTATATACACCGTGACAACGGCAGTCATGTATCCAATGACTACTATACATTTATAACAAAAAAAATGGTATTTAAGAGATAAAAAAAAAAAACAAAAAAAAAATATTATTCATTATTATGTTGCATAACGTAGATGAAACATTCTGTTGCGAGCGAAGATCTATCTGCTCGACTCTTGCGATGGTTAGGTATGTTCTACTGGTTGATACGTAAACATTATTAACAGGATGTTTCATAATTCTAATGTATTTTTTTTTTCTTTATACCTATTATCCTAATTAATGGTAAAAAAACACGCCTTGAGGTATTTTATGTCGGATACATTGAGTGGACCACCTTTGTCAGACGACTAAAAAATCACGGTATATACATTATTTTCTATTCAAACCTAAAACTGTAATAAAGTGAACATGTATCGAAAGCTACAATAATTAAAGGTCGTCAAAAAGTTCGCCCGCATCGCTGTCAACCGGGAAAGTTCCCAGAAGGCTGGCAGGTTTACCAAGTTGGATGGTAATGCTGATTCTTTGGCCGAGAAATAGGAAAAAAAGAAAAAGCTGTTGGTGTTTTCCATCAGGAATTTGTCAGTATTAGTTGTAGCTGAAGTCTGTATCTGGGCTCGATTGATGGCAATATGGTGGCATCCTATAACTGGCGAAATGCAGGCTTGGAGGCAGGCAATACTTTGAATAGCAGTTTGCAGAAAAAATATACCCCCCCCCCCTGGGTTATATTTTTTCGTCTAGAACCTTGTTTTGGTCACGACGTCCATTAAAAAATATGTATGTATGTACAATTTGTATTATCTAGTACTAACTAAAATAACCACATAGAGTTTTGTGGATATTGTTAGGTTTTCATCAAATTATAAATTTCCATCATTAAATTCTATTCATCCACGAGAAATTTTTGCCAGTAACCTTTACTTACTATTCTTTAAGGTAGTTGCGTCAGGGTAGCCCGCGAAATTCAAATTTTCTTACGTTTCTTGCAATTTGCAGATCAGTGGTAGGTTGTATGTTGATGAAAAATGAGTCGCGCCAAAAACACATATGTAGTTACAGAATTACAATCGTGAAAATCATTAATACAACCCTCTAAGTTCATGTAATCCTATTCAACGAATATTTCATGAAAAAGTAATTCGATAGGATTAAATGGACTTACAGGGTTATATTGACGATTTTCATGATACTGTAACTCATACGGTTTACTGGCGCGACTAATTTTTCATCAACATACAATGACTTGCAAATTGCAAAAAACGTAAGAAAATTTGAATTTCGCGGGTTACCCCGACGCAACCACCTTAATGCTGTATGCTAAACAAGTTTCATTACTTCGAAGTATAATGTAAGTAAGGCAAATAAAAAGAACTACCGTTGAATGACATCGCGGTATTATTGCCAAGCGCGAACTTCGCTTTCACCTGATATTTGGCAAGCACGTATACATAATGTAAATAAAGTAAATAAGTTTTATCTAAACTAATATAATAAAGAGGAAAGATTTGATTTTTTGTTTGTTTGTTTTTTATTTTTACGATTTAACTCAAAAATTTCTGGACCGATTTCAAAAATTTAACATAAGCTAGATTTTATTCCCGTTTTCTCACGGGAACGGGAACCATGCAGGTTATTCGCGTAAATTCTGCAATTCATTTTACCCCTAAAACTGGTTACTTCCTTGAGGTATTGACATGACACACAATTTACCCCGAGGTTATCAAAATCCTTTTTCAACATTCATTAATTCATGAGCTATGATGACTTGACTTTCCATGCGTTTGCTTCTAAAAACATAAAGATACTAGTATTTACTTTCATTAAAATAATAGAACTCAAACTCTTTTCAATTGGACAAACTCAAACTCAAACTCAAACTCAAAAGCATTTATTTCAATTAGACCATTACAGGCACTTTGAATGTCAGAAAAACAAATAAGGCTAAGCTACAGTCACAGACACAAGGCATAATAACTTGTGAAAGTACTGTAGTTGCCCATTCCAAAGCGTAGATCTCTATGGAGAAGAATGGGCAAGAAACTCCATGGACACTCTTTTCAATCAAAATATTGTACAAAATCTTGGTTACATCATTCATGTTGAGATTAAACATATGTGAGAACGATGTAGAAATACGTGCACGTTAAGAGCGTCCAGAGTAAAACATTATATCAACAATTTAAAAACAAAGTAAGTAGTTAAAATAAACCATGGCAGCCTAGACATGACCAGTCCCAACTGACAGCGCCCGTTCACGAACATGACGCATGGATCAGCCCCATTCAGCTCAACCATATTGAAGGGAGCTAAATGACCCGACACACCCGCCACCATCAGCGAGACATTTGAGTGAGCATGACATTCTCTCAGCCACCAGGGCAAATTCAAGTCAATGAAAGATAACTAAATGTAAATGGTAGCTTTACAGTACATAGTACTCACACATGTGCTATGCAATTATATAATACTAAGAGATTGAATTTATACAATGCAAAAATATTATTACAATCTTCTGCAGCTTCCACAATAACTTCACATGGTAATAAATTAGTTTGCCCCTATGCTTGTGGAGCAGGACCAGCAGTGAGCCAAGCATTTTTATCATCAATGTAATCCCAAAATTTATAATATGCTTGCCTACATAGCGTGCGTTTTATACAAGATTTAAATTTCGTCTCGTTTAGTTGTAGAATGTGGGGAGGTATTTTATTGTAACATTTTAAACAGTACCCCATGAAAGATGAGTCTACTTTAGCTAACCTAAAACCTGGCTGTACTAGTTCGTCCCTGTTTCTAGTACTATAGTGGTGCCTGTCACCTCTTTTACTAAATAAATGCAGATTTTTCCTAACGTACATGATGTTTTCATAGATGTATTGACAAGGTACTGTCATGATGTTAATTTCCTTAAACAGTTCTCTTAGAGAGTCACGCCTACGTAGATCATATAAGGCTCTGATAGCTCTTTTCTGCAGAATAAATATAGATTCGATGTCTGCAGCCCGTCCCCATAGTAAAATACCGTAAGACATAATACTATGAAAATAACTAAAATAGACCAGCCTCGCGGTATCTACATCAGTAAATTGACGGATTTTTCTAACAGCATATGCTGCTGAACTCAGCCGTCCTGCAAGAGATGTTATATGCGGACCCCATTGTAGGCTTGAGTCGAGCGTGATCCCCAGGAAACAGTTTTTTCGACGAATTCTAGTTTCTCTTGATTCAATACTATGTCACTATTACTGCTTTTGACATTCGGTAGAGCAAA
Source organism: Lycophotia porphyrea (assembly GCA_950005105.1). Classification (NCBI taxonomy): domain Eukaryota; kingdom Metazoa; phylum Arthropoda; class Insecta; order Lepidoptera; family Noctuidae; genus Lycophotia; species Lycophotia porphyrea. The sequence goes on from OX465396.1 coordinate 1,244,176, forward strand.
TCTGATGCACTTCGTTTTTTTCCCATTTAATACTAAATTATTCGCGGTGAACCAATTATGAACCTGTAGTAGAGCGTTATTTACGTCGTCAAGATTTGTAGCACGTCTGTTTATCTTAAATATTAAAGAGGTATCGTCAGCAAACAACACCATCTGTGGTTGGTTTTTAAATAAATGGGGGAGATCATTTATATAGACTAAAAAGAGGAAAGGACCTAATATCGAACCTTGCGGTACACCCATACTTACTTTTAAACCCATTGAATTGACACCATTTATTTGTACTTGCTGATGTCTATCGTTCAAATATGATTTCACTAAACTGAGAGCAAGTTTACCTAAACCGTAATGTGCAAGTTTTAAGAGTAGGGTTTCGTGGTTTACGCAATCAAATGCTTTCGAGAGGTCACAGAAGATTCCTATGGCATCTTGTGCCTCTTCCCACGCAGTAAATATGTGTTTTAATAAGGTTACACCGGCGTCAGTCGTGCAACGTCCTTTGGTGAAACCATACTGTTTCTCATGTAAAATTTTATTGGTGTTAAAGTGGTTGAGCATTTGATTAAGCATTACCTTTTCAAACACCTTGCTAAAAACCGGCAACACGGATACGGGTCTATAGTTATTGGTGTCTTTACTGTCCCCGGATTTGAAAAGTGGTATTACCTTGCTGTATTTCATAAGGTCCGGGAAGACTCCTTGGTCCACACACAAGTTAAATATTAATGCTAAATACGGTGCTATAGTCTCAATAATAGCTTGACAAACTTTAATCGACATTCCCCATAGATCTTCAGTTAATTTTATTTTGATTTCCTTAAAAGCTTTAATGACTGCTATGGGGTTTATATGCTTAAATTGAAACTCAACCGGACAGGCTGAAACGTTAGCTCTTAATAAATCAATAGAATGCAAGGGTGAGGAATTTAAGGTTTCAGTAGTTTTAAGTGGGATACTAGTAACAACAACATATGTGTGTCTATGAAATTGTAGACTCAGCTGAAAAACCTGAAACTATGAAACAAGAATAGTAATAAATAATACATGAAACAGACAACGCTCTTTTGTAGTACCTACCAAAAATATAATAATTAATCATTTGTTTATTTTTCGCCCACTTCCATCTTTAAACTAAGGAACAAAAGTTTCAATAATTGAATTTAATAATAATAACGATTTATTTTCTTAGGTGAATGTTACTTTACTAAATGCACAGCTAAGTATACAATATTTTATGTTTATTCATTTGTTTAACTTATATTTTACACTTTTCAAATCTCCCTGTACAAAATCAGTATTTAAAAAAAAATAGTCCACAGGTATCGGGAACTGGGTCCAAGCTATCGGCAGTACTCTCAGTAATCCGTGTCCAGAAGTACCTACAGACGCCAGCAGGTCAGGCTACCCGAAACTGTCAGATTTTCCCAACCAACCTTGAACTTGCTTTAAAGTTGAAAATCTATCAAAGAAATTTGACAGATTGTAGTACCTTGATGTGCTGGCGTCTGTACCAACTGCTTTCTGAATCAAGCCCTTGATCCAGCTCCCTTAGGTATTGGTCGAAACTCTCGGCAATTAAGCCATTGGCTGAAACGACTATAACTATATTTTTAGGGTTCCGTACCCAAAGGTTAAAACAGGAACCTATTACTAAGACTCCGCTGTCCGTCTATCATGAACAGTGATAGCTAGACAGTTGAAATTTTCACAAATGAATGATGATGTATTTCTGTTGCCGCTATAACAACAAATACAGAATAAGATAAATATTTATGGGGGGCTCACATACAACAAACGTGATTTTTTGCCGTTTTTTTGCTCGATATTTAACGGCGACAGATATTCAGAGAATATTGAGATGTATATTCACTTAAAAAAAAAAAAAAAAAATTAAAATAAAATAATTATTTAAAGGGGGCCCCATGCAACAAACGTGATTTTATAGATCGGAACCCTTCGTGCGCGAGTCCCACTCGCACTGGGCCAGTTTTTATTATTAAGTAAACGTTTAAGTGAACTTTCGAGTTTTATGATTCTGTAACAACTTACAAAGGCTGACCTCAATCTCAAGCTTACTTTCCAGATGTCCGACAGGTTTAAGTAACTGTTTCACATGTCTTTTCCTTGTAGTTTCTTAATTTACGTGCGTTTGAAAAAAACCCAAAACGAATACCTAGTAGATAAGAAACCACTAAAAGGACGGAAGAAATATTTCTTGTGTACCATACTCTTTCCTTTTATTGAACATTTTGCATTGTTAATCGATTAGTAATTTTAAATATTGTTTTGATTATCCTTAAAAAATCCCTGTTACGTACCAACTTTTCATCAATGGAAAAGAAAGAATGAGTTACGTCATCAGTTGAGTATATTTACGTCAATATTTACATACCATTGCAGTAAGCCTACTCAACGGGAAGTACAATGTTTTTCCTCTATGATTGTGCTAGTGACGCTTGACTACGTGCATGGGTTTGATAGCAGACATTACCCTTGAAACCCTTTGAGTTATGGCGTTATCTGTGATTAACGAAATAAAGGACCTTGTGAAATTCGAACACAGCCACACGGGACCCGCATGGTCGGCCAGTGGCTATGGGCGCCACTAAAGCGGGGATTTGCGAAGCGGAGAGGATGGTGATGGAGATGGTTTACAACACATCTCCGACCTCTCCTCCCGTCTTCCGTGAAGTCCGGCCCTAAGTCCCCAACTTACGTGTCGGAAAACATCGTAAGGAGTCCACCAGCCCGCACTGGGCTCGCGTGATGGATTACGGCTAATATTTTGTTAGAGGGGAGGCCGCCAACTCCGCCCCTAAGACAACCCACTGACCGGCTTTCGTCTGCTTAGTTGGGACGTCATATCGTCGTGGGATGCTGCTTCTGCTATGCACGAGGATTGGCGTCACCTCATGTTTATTTGCTAATCCCGATCGATACTATGGAGTTTCAAAGGCAAAAGGACTTCTCGATTTGAACTGATGCTGATCTGGTGCAGTGTGTGGATTGACCTAAAATATATTGAAATAACTTTATCTCAATCCTGAGACACAAGCAAATACGTTTTTGATAGATTAATGAGTGAGTTTTTTAGTAAGCCTTTTATGGGTAATTCATAATCCAAACCTTTTCTTCCATTCAAAGAAATTCGGTATCCACTCCCTCGGAAATGTATGTACCTGTTACAGGAAAGCTTAAACGTGTGACAACCAAACCGACGTTACCTCTGGCCTACGGTATTTCCCCTATTATTGCGTTCCGTATCGCTGACCACAAGGTGAAGCATGTGTCATGTGTCGTTGTGCCTAGGTAGTAATCATCACAAGTATCCTGAAAGCTTGACTTCTCCTTCTGTTACGTTGTATTGTAACTAGCGATTCGCATCTCACAGATCGAATGTAATATTCCTCAACTCCCTTTCATTGGCATTTCATGCGTTTTAGAAGAATAGAATTCAGTGTCTGCACTACAAAACCTGACAAGTTACGCTGCGAATACTGCGATGTGTGATGTAATTTTAAATGAATACCTTCGTTACAGTTTTATTAGAACATATAGGGTGACTATCCGCTTTACTTAAACCTACCGAGAGGTCGTTAGCAAGTATCCTCTAAAACCTCGCAATCGCTTTTCACGACCACCAAACACGGAGAAAAACAGTCCTCATATTGCGTCAGTAACCACAAGACCCTAGGCGTGATACACTCATGTTCGGTGATGTAGCCAGGCGGCAAGATGCTGCCCGAGCTATGTCGAATCAAGTTGACCCGAAAATAATGCATACACCCCTAATGCTATAAGATGGACTGCACAAAAACTATTGATGGAAATTAAGAAAAGTTTTGAATAAGATAAAACAGAAATAAGTTAAAACGAACAATAAAAAGACTATTGGCGTTTGGTTATTTTATTTTACCCTGTCATTTTGCCTGTCATTCATTCACGAAAAACATGATGTCAACGTAAACCTATGACGTATATTACCTTCCCCTTTTTCATTGTTCTCAGGAGTTTCAGAAGAACGTCAGACAATGTAAGAAATTAATAATACCTACCACAAATTACCTTGTATGATTTATCATCGAACTGCAACTTAAGGTATTAGGAGCTAAGTAACTGGCAGTTGGCGGTCAGTTGTAGCAAGGAGCGCGCGCGCAATCAGTTGCGCAGGAGTCGAACGAAATACATCGATCGTTTTTGTTTGTAAAACTACTTTTTTTTTGGTGGACCGTGTTGTGTTTTGTGAGTGAATTTTTTGGGATATTTTTTTCAATTATTTAGAAGGTGAGTTTTTATTTTTTATTTTGCGATTTAAGTTTCATTTGTGTGTTTTTTTCAGTATTTTTTGGAATTTATTAGTGTTCTCTTACTTATATTTTCCAAATTATGGAAAGTAACACAGAAACATTCTTTTTAAAATTCTTTCAATGTTTTGTTATCACACGTTTGCAATTAGTTTCAAAAGTGGGTATTTATAGTAAATAAATAACTTTGCTCGGTGCAACTTTTTGTTAGAAATTGTAGCAACATATTATAGCAAGCAGTGCAATCATAACCAAGTTAAACCAGTTAATTTGCTATGAAATTCGTGCTGAATTCTTCCGCAACATTATGGGTTTTTTAATTATTTTTAAAATGCAATGAAATGAAAAACATTTTTTTTTGGTGGCTTCTATAGCGACAGAAGTTTTCCGGCATACCAACCTCATCAGAATTTTGAAGGTTAAAAACGAACAAAAAATATTACAGAAAAACGCGTAAGACCTTGAGATAATTAAATAAAATGCTGTTTCATCCTCTTAATGGGTAAATTACCTAAACTATCTACATATATAACAATGCAAGTCAATAACTTTGTAATTATTAATCAACATGCAATGATGCAACACATCATCATCTGCCTAGCTTTTTACCAACTATGTTGGGGTCGGCTTCCAGTCTAACCGGATGCAGCTGAATACCAGTATTTTACATGGAGTGACTGCCTGTCTGACCTCCACAACCCAGTTAGTACTGGGTAATACGATACCCCTTGGTAAGACTGGTTGTCAGACTTTTTGGGCCACTGACTACGTAACGACTGCCAAAGATCTACAAACGACAGCCGGGACCAACCGCTGAACGTGCTTTCCGAGGCACGGAGGAAACTCGGTACGTAATGGTTGATCATGATCACCCATCCACAAACCAACCTAGGCAAGCACGGCTTAACCTAAAGATCGACTCGAGCGGCTGTTATTATTTAGCCACGAGCTCCTCAATGATGCAACACATGATGATCGATTACAATATAACACCACAGAAATAAGACAACTACTCATAAACTAATTAACTAATTAACTCTGGCTAACAGAAGACTGACCAATTTCTAGTCGTCTGTGTCCCACCAGTGGACATAATATGTCCCACCAGTGGACATAAAACAGCTGATGCAATCTAGAACTATTTGAAGTGTTGCCTGTGTCTGTTATGGCTGTCTTTGTAGTGAAAGTTGCCAAATCTGCTTGGAGTCTAGATTTGTGGCTAGTTTCAAATTACCTTTATTTTTTCCGATGGGAAATCATCAAATGAATTCTCCCGCTCTGGGCAGAGCGGAAGGGAGTGTCAGACTTTTACTGACTAAAACCCATCCATGTTCCTTCCTTGCCCTTTGTGTTCCAGGGCCGCGGTATCTCTTTTGTACAGTCCCGCAGCCCTGGCAATCATCGGCCCCTCCCTGTTTCCTGACATCCCTTTGAGGCGCGCGTGGAACACGAACGCGCCGTCAACACGGCAGTTTCAAATTGCCTATAGTAAAGAAAATCATTTGATATTTTATTTAACATAACATCACACCTGTAATCCCCGAAGGTTCAGGTAGAAGTGTTCCATGAGTACACCCCCAGGTCTCAAGCCTGGCTGCTATTGCTAATATAAAATCCCAACCTGGGAATTGAATCTTAGAAGTCATACTCAGGAGTTGCGCTTGCGAGTCTTGCGACCGCTAATCCAAAGAAGCAGATTTGATAGGTACTTTTATTTTGAAACAATCAACTTAAACAGTTTATAAAAACAAACTCATTGTGAAGAAGTTTATCTAGGGAAGAGGTACCTAGTATGTGATAGGAGACGTTTGGTGTTTGTATTACAGTATTTTAATAAGAGGAACATTGTTTTGTCACGGTTCGAAGGGTTTGTCTTCGTTTCGCCTCCAACCTCCAAGGTCTGCAACGCTTCGGTAATCCCGAAGGTAGACACCATCATCATTTTCCATAGAACATTAGAATATTATCTCATTTACTAAGAAAATTCGCAGTTTTGGCTTGAAACCCCTAGGGGGCTGGCTTACTTAACCATCAAAGTTCGCAGACATCCACAGGTTGGGAAACCCTGACATTAAGCGATTTAGCCATTATGATAATGATAGAACCATTAGCGATTAATTGTAAAGTGAATTACGGTAGCACTTTATGATGACTTGCTTGTACACAAATATTTTTTATAATTTATTTTTTTACCAACAAAGATTATTAAATCGCCGGAAAGTTTCGCACTTACCACTGTTCTTTATGCAGGGTTGGAAATTATCAAGATAATAATTATTTTCTTTGATATTTTTAATGCATGAAGATAATTATCAATAACATAACTTTTCTTCATTTATTTTTACTCACAATTTTATTTCTTTAATAAATAAATTAACTTACAAATTGTCCTTTAGTTACTCAAATATTGTGTAAAGAAAGGCATTTAAAATCACTAATTGTTTTAATCTTTAGTTTTTACATAAATATACTAAAAATGATGTTTATTTATTGTTTAATTACAATGTTAGACACGTTACGGGCATAGTGGACGTTGGCAAGAAGGCTGCTAGGCAAAAGTGGGACTGGGCGGGTCACGTCAGCCCCATGCACGATGACCGCTGTGCAAAAATCTCCACACGATGGTTACCGGAAGACGGACGGCACCACCGAAGCCGGCCTAGACTGCGGTGGCGAGTTGATCTGGACGCGTACTGCGAGGGCTGGCTCGAGGAGACACGGGAAAAGAGCAGTAGAGAGGGACAGAACAGACTGTTGAAAAAAAAATGTTACACACAGACACAGATTTTTTTTTACACACACATCACTCCTTGTAATCCTCGAAGGGATAGGAGAGGTTTAGCTAAGAAGTACACCCACATTTCGCCAGTTATGTTTATGTCCCATATAATAGGGGGTGAGCCTATTGCCATCAACCGGGCACAAACCCAGACTCCGTAGCGTAGCATTTTTTTTTTAGTTTACACATGAACACCTTAGGAATTTAGGATACGCGCGGAAGCGGCAAATCACGTTCGAATGAGACTCGTGAAGTTTATAAGTTATTATTTTATGATTTTTGTTTATCAAGGCATAATTATAATTGATAATTATCCCTACGAACCCTGTCTTAAAAATTAAAAACACAATTTCAAGAAAAAAAGAGAAACCATCAACGTATGCTTGTCCTGTACCCTCTACTCGTTCCACAAGTAACATTACTTAACCCATTCAGTGCCCAGAACCCAGCATATGAGTCGAACAATAATTTGTTCGTTCGCACAATACGTATCTATAGCTATGGACTCGCTAGTCGGGTTCTGGGCATGAATACAAGTCACCTATAGTTCATTATAACGACGACTCGGATACGGGTTGTGGGCAAGCGAACGAAATTCACGAAGTTTTCGCGAAGTACTGGGCAGTGAATGGGTTAAGCCACGAGTAGGTAACATTACAAAGTTAAATAAATGCGTACTTGTCCTTATCTCCGCTGCCCACTGCACAGATTGCGTTTACAGAAATACTGTAGAAAGTGGTATGAAATGTTGTTTGTATACTTTCAGAACAGTTATCAGACGATTAAAGAATATTTGTGGGCAGGGTTTTATTTATTGCGGTGTCGATAAAGAGTTATAGAAGAATTTTCCTTATAATCATTCGATTAAGTGATAATTATGGATGTAAAAGAGGATACATTCTTTGTTGAGAACCACGAGTTATGATAGATTACAGTGCGTCAAGGATAATTTTGCCCATAAAGTTGAAATTACATTTACACGCTCAGATTAGCATTTTCTTGCATATTTTCCTTTCTGTCCCTTAGATTTTCAACTCTCTGAAGTGGACTTCCGATGCAAATGAATCCAGATGCATGCGACTGGACTTCTCGTTCCACCAAATGACGCATTTACGTGACAGAATGAGATAGAGATACTCAAAAACGCTGATACGTGTGTGTAAATGTGATTTCACCCTAAATGGCCTTAAAAAGGGACATTTTTGCAATTGTTTTATCAAGGGCATTGCAAAGGTCCTTGTACAGTTGCATGAAGTTATTTTAATCCATCGTAAATCTTCTTCTTTTTCAGTATGTTTGTGACGCCTGACGTCCTTACAGTTACTTTCTACGTCAACCATGGATACAAAAGAAGAAAAATTCTTTCTAGAAATCGTTATAACAGCGTACCTGTAATAATCTTTTTTGAATATAAGTTGTTAATGACAAGCAAAATAATTGAACAGAGCCAACACCAACTGTCATGTTTTCCGCTTGAAGGCTGATAAAACCTTCGAACTTTTCCTCATAGGATTATCGGTTCAAAAATTAAAACTCAACTTCCTAAAGTACCCTAAGTGCCTTGCAGGAAAATTGAGGTTCTCGACCGTTTCTCAGTGGTCATGAGTGGTAGTGGGCCCCTTTTCACCAATTTTTCTTTTTTTTTATTCTTAGCAAATAAAGACTTACTACCACTTTATTTTGGCTTCACAATTTCAACACCTTCAGACTGCCTGGTTTGTCGAGTGGTCGCAAGCGCGACTGCTGAGCATAAGGTCCTGGGTTCAATTCCCAGGTCGGGTAAAGTGCAAGTTTGTCTATCAGGAATTTCTCAGTAGCAGCCACGGAGTCTGGATTTGTGCCCGGTTGATGGAAATAGGCTCGCCCCCTATTACATGGCACTTAAACATAACTGGCGAAATTTGGGTGTAATATTAGGTACACCTCTGCCTAACCCTACGGGGATTACAGCCGTGATGATATGTTACAATTTCAACAGTTTCTATTATAGTGTCCTCTCCAAAAATCTAAATATTTCATCATCGTGCAGCAGCACCTCAGATAACTGCACAGTGACAACCACCTTTACCTCGACAACTGCAAAAACATCGTTAACTCGAAGCAGGCTTATCTTCAGACCACCAGTATATTACGGTAAATAGTCTTTGAGTAGCGACATTGACATAAAAACAGGCAATATAACTTCGATGCATGCGCACGCTATGAAGCGAGGTAAACTGATGAGCCCAAATGTTGTGTACAGACAACAAAATATAAGTCGAATAACCATTCAGTTTTTAAGTGTTATTTATTGAGTAAACAAGAAACCAGCCTCAAATTGGTCTTGTGGACCTGGGCCAACTTTTACATTGTGTAATTCTAAGTAATAACCGAGGGTCTAAATGTTTTTGTGACTGATTGTGGTCACGCTCAACTAAATATAACTGCTGAAACGTAGGTGAACGATAAGTACACCTGGGCCTAACCCTTCGGGGATGAAGGGCGTAATGAAGTGTCTTTTATATAAGAAGCTGAAAAGCAGTTTATCGAATCCTTCTGTGTTAAATTTTGAGGATATGTAACAGTGACAGAGTTAATGGATTTTATTGCTGACCGTACCTACTTGTCATACTGGTTTATCCTTATCATAATTATGGAGATGGTTTGCATGATTTCAAGGGAGATAAACACAATTTACGAATAAGAGCTCTAAATGCGAATGTGTGCTCAAGGATCACTGTTGGCTTGTGGATCAGTGGAAGCGGTCCCGATTGACGAGTTGTAGGTCATGGGTTCGAACCCAGCCAGGCCATTACTTTGTGTAATTTATTTCATTAACACTGCTTTTAAAACGGGACGGAAAACATCGTGAGGAAACCGGCATGTCCTAGAACCAAAACATCAAAGACGGCCCCGCGCAGTGAAGTACCTACAGCCCATTTCCTCTCAGGCGAGAGGGCCTGTGCCTCAGCGCCAATATTATAGGCTCCTACAGTGCTTTTTATAATTGTAATTTTACACAACTTCTTTTCCAGTGTATTTTTGATTTCATTATGTTCATCGCTGTAATTAAAGTGTACTTTGAAAAACCTTTTTTTACTTTTTTGCGACTATTTCTTAGTATCTCTTGTAAAAAGTCCCTATTAGGTACCTACATGGGACTAAACCACGACCAAACATACAAAACTGGCGAAATGTGAGTGTAATATTAGCATGATATTATTTCCTAATCTAGACTTGGTCTAGTATTGGAAGCTCGGAAGGTATGTTCCTAAAATTGTAAAAATACACGTATTTGCGTCTTACTTGGACGAAATAAACTGCTTTTTCCAAATACCATATTTACACGACCACCATTTATCGATACATTTACATATGTCCGCAAGATCAAAATCAAAATATTTTATTTCACATAGGCCCAGGTGGGTACTTATAAAATGTTGACAAAAAGGTGCACGGTTCGGTTGGTTATTTCCTATGGAGAAGAACCGGCAAGAAACTCCATGGTTACTCTTTTCAAATCATTTGGTGTTACAAAATTATCATGTTACAGCATTAGTACTTAAGTATGGGGGAACAGCGTAGGCCTGACAATAAGTCACTGCGTATTACACAAAAAATGTAATACAAGATAAAAAGTTAACAAAAGTTAGCATCTGGGAATCTACAAAGTCTACAGTGTTTACACATTCACAAACGATCGGTAAAAAAGAATCTATACAAAGGTAAGAAAATATTGTAAATACTATAAATAAACAAGTGACACAAATATTGTTATCAGTGCTGTAACTATTCTGAGCAAAAGATGTACAAATGATTTGAAAACTATTGTAAAAAAGTCTGATTAGAAAGAAGGGAAAATATGAGATTGAGAATAGTTAGAGTCATCCACATATTTGTGCCGTTTATGAGCTACCAGGGAAGCCGCATGCACAGAAGGCACTAAAGCCAAACTTCTTTATCTTCAACGTAGTCCTTAATTTTGTCATATGCTTTTTTAATAAGGACACGTTTTGATGTAGTTTTTGAACTTTCCATCAGTCAGTTCTATAACTGACTTCGGCAACTTGTTATAAAAGCAGTATACGTTAATAAGAAAAGACTTGCTAGTTTTTGCTTATCTGTTTAACGTGTTTACTGCGTGTATTTATATTGTGGAAGTCGCTTCTAATTTTGAAAAGCCCTCGATTTTTGCGGACATATAAAATACATTCTAAGATATAAAGTGAAGGCACATGACTGTGCCTTCACTTTATATCTTAGAATGTATATCGATCTCTTTAAATTTTTCTCTGAGGGACTCGCGAGGACCCATTTTATAGATCGCGCGGACTGCCCACTTTTGTAAAATGAAAATGGAGTCAACGTCTGCGGCCGATCCCCACAGCAGAATGCCATAAGACATAATACTGTGGAAATAAGCATAGTATATTAACCTAGCCGTGGCTACATCAGTTAACTATTACAATCTGCGACAATAAGGATTTCAAATTAAAATTCCAATCATTGTAGCATACCAATTTTATGAACAAAAGTACTAGTTTCAAGTATTACGTAACAAAACTTTGCACGGAAACAATAAAATTCATACAATTTGGTCAAGCGGTTTTCGATATTTCGTGATGAGTGAGAGACCTTTCGCTTTTATATATTTCGCGATTATATTTATATTACGTCCCTCGTCTAAACTAACAACCTGTATATAATTTTCAAACAAACGTCCCCCTTACCGGGTTCCTGTAGATTACCTAAAGTTTACATAAACTCACACCCTTTTCCCATGGGGATAGGCAGAAATCACATAACGCCACCTGCTACGGCCCTTACATACTCCTTTTGCATCGCCCACGTTCATACATCTGGTCATACACGCACGCCGGTTGCGAGTATTACGCACCTGGCCTTTCTGAAGAATTTCACCAATGAGGTCAGCGTATGTTCTTCTAGGGCGTCCCCTCCTGGCGTTGCCACTCACATCTACTTTGTAAATACCTTTTTTTTAGTTGCCTTTCACTCATCCTTTCCATAAGATCAAACCATCTAAGTCTTCGTCAGTCATCTTTTTGAAGTTATACTTCTTTTGGCGTGTTAGGGAAAAATGATGAGAGTAAATTTTTACGATGCGCGCGCACACCGTCACGAAAAACCGACACCCTGAAGTTAGCTAGTCAACATACACCCTGAAGTTAGCTAGTCAACATTTTAGTACACGCCAAAGAAGTATAACTTCTTACGTGCGTAATAAGTACACACACCCTTTTTTTTCAAATTTTGTCACTACTTTTTTTTTAAACCGCAACATTTCCGTATAACCTCATTCCTCACTTTATCATTCAGAGTTACACCACACAAGCTTCGCAAGAATGCCTTATTAACGAAAAATTATACAATCAAACTTTAGGTTTGATTATATAATTTTTCGTTAATTGTGTTCCTTTGTCTCCTTTTGTACCGACCGGTAACGTATCAGCTTACGTCTCGTTGTTTGTTATTATTGTTCTTTGACTATTTGTTATGATAGTGAAACTTAACAGATATTAGGTCTAGATATTAGGTAACGCACGAACACTCACCAATCACGGATGAGTAGAGCCATTGTTAGTAGTTGATGCAATTCATTGATTCAAAGTAAACAATCATAATCATCATAGCACATATTACGTTGTGAGTAGATTTTGGTCGTGGGTTTACCCACGTAGTGGTCAATATTTTTTTGTACTTCTGTTCCCATACATTTTGATTGTGTGGGTAATTGCACTTTTGTAATAAAAAGTAGATTTTTTTTTAAATTACCGATGAAAAATTTGTTGATCTTTGACAGTCATTAGGTAGTCAGTGGCCCAAAAAGTCTGAGAGCCAGTCTTACCAAGGGGTTTCGTATTACCCAGCACTAACTGGGTTCTGGAGGTCAGATAGGCAGTCGCTCCATGTAAAATAATGGTATTCAGCTGCATCCGGTGAGACTGGAAGCCGACCCCAACAAAGTTGGGAAAAGGCTAGGCATGAAAAAATAATAATGAAAAATTTTCATGTGGTGGTGTTCAGAACGATGTAGGTAACCGTTTTTGCGTTGGTGTCTTTAATACCCTGTTTATGCCGTAAACGTACGCACGGCGGCGGCGGTTAGTCAAGCTATACAAAACCAGTTTATGCGGATCTCTCATTGTACAGAAAATCTATACAAAGCGAGGCCAAGTTATACTGGAATAGTACAGCTTCATGTGCCGCCGTGTGTCCCTACTTACGGGATAAAAATATCCTAAGCTGGACCATGGTCAAACGTGGTCAAAAAAATCACAACTGTCATTCTTTGACAGCTAAATGAAATTACTCTAGCATGACAAATCGGGTGGCGTTGCTTGCCAAGAAAAAATGCATCGATACTTATGTCAAACTTGGTACATTAATTATTTAGATTTATTCTTCGTTTGGCCCCCTGAATTTTGTCCCACATAACAAAATCCTGGGTCGTCCTAACTCCCAAACAATATACTTCCTTCGTCCCAAAATATTATTTGCTTTATTTTATTCCCGCTTCGTCCTATTTTATATTCCTTCTAAGGCCCATACTCTTTTTGTATGTGCCAAACTTACTTACTAACTTACGTGTACGTAACGAATTCTGTTGTGGCTAGTGTTCCAAATGCTAATGCACAAAAAAAGTAATGCAATTGTTTCCGGCCTCAGTGATTTGCCTAGGCTGTTTATACAATTCATGGCTTGAACAACAGTTTGAACCGATAAGTTTTGCCAAAATTGTTGAACGAAAACGGTACCTGTGTTGACTTTTGTCCTTTTGTCCTCACGAAAGGTTAATAAACAAAAAAAAAATTGGTTGTCTGTAAAGTTGGTTTACGGACAATAGTTTAACGTGACAACGTCATAAAATCGAATGGAAGAGAGATATAGGCGGCGCACGCGTACAATGAGCGTAACGGGACACTTTTTCGTACATACAGCCGGCGTTTATCGATTTATAGATTAAAGATATAAAGATTTACCATAGCGCCATACTGTGTATATCAATATCGATATCAACTTCTGTTGTCCTTACGACCATTGCTACTAATACTGCGTTACTGCTGAGGAGTTGATCTCCTAGGTTCGAGTCCCAAATCAGAGTCATTAAGTTTTTCCATCAGGAATTTCATGTAACAGTGGCCCGAAGTTAATTTTTGTGCCCGGTTGATAACTGGCCCCCTATTAGGGGACGTCCATTCATTACGTGAGGCAATTTTGGCAATTTTTCAACACCCCTCCCCCTTGGGGAGATGTCGTGAGATTACTTAATTTAACCTAGCTTTCTCGCAATTTTACACTGTTTCTTGCGGGAAAAAAGTTCGTGATATTTGTCGAGACCTCCCCTCTCCTTCGTGAGATTGGGTGAGATTCGGCTCGACCCCCTACCCCCTAAACGCCTCACGTAGTTTATGGATGCCCACTTTTTTTTTTTTTTTTTTTTACGGATGGGAAATCATCAAATGACTTCTCCCGCTCTGGGCAGAGCGGAAGGGAGTGTCAGACTTGTACTGACTAAAACCCATCCATGTTCCTTCCTTGCCCTTTGTGTTCCAGGGCCGCGGTATCTCTTTCGAACAGCCCGCAGCCCTGGCAGGCATCGGCCCTTGCGGGCCCCTCCTATTTGCTGACATCTCTTTGAGGCGCGCGTGGAACACAAACGCGCCGTCAACACGGCCTGTCGTCAAAAGACGGACGGACGGCGAGCTAGCCCATTACTCTCCGTCCACAGGTCCGCATTTACGGTGGCCGGAAGCCACCACGTGACCCCCGACGCCCGAGGCGTCTCCCGCGGCGGCTGGGACGAGAGGTTCTCTCCCTCTCACGCTCCGCCACCTCCTTCGCTAGCATGACTGCTTCGCAGAAGGAGGTGATGGATGCCCCCTTATGTGGGACTGCCTCTGCTGAGCATGAGGTCCTGGGTTCGTTCCCAGGTCGGGCAAAGTGCTATTGGGTTTTTAATCAGGAATTTCTCAGTAGCAGCCACAGAGTGGATTTGTGCCTGGTTGATGGCAATAGGCTCGCCCCCTATTACATGGGACTTAAACATAACTGGTGAAATGTGGGTGTAAAATTAGGTATACTTCTGCCTAACCCTACGGGGATTACAGGCGTGATGTTATGTTATGTTGTTTAACGGAGCTTGGAGCCTATCCTAACATGATTCAGATAAAAGAAGTTCACCGCTGGACAAAGGCTTCCCTTGAGCTTTGTCTACCCTCTACCAGCACATTCCTGGCTGGTTCTTTTCTTGAAGAAAAATTTATTATTTCCTGATCAAATTGTATTTTTATGCACTTTAAAGAGGCGTAACGAATATATTACTTCCACGCTTATTATAATATAACAACGAACTGTACTATCAGCTGTTCATAAGATCAACTGACGCAAATAACTATATTTAAATAAAGCCGGTTGAGTTTTCCATTAATGGTCATATCAACCGTTAACATAATCAATCAACTGTTAAACTTGGATGTTGTGAAATTGTTTGACAACGGTCAAAATCCGTATCCTGAATCAATAAAATATTTCATAACGTCCCCCCTGTTCTGCGAAGGGTTAGGGCAGAAGTGTATCTGTAGTACACTCAGGTACTGACAAGTTCCTGATAGAAAACCCTAATAACATGCCCGATCTGAGAATCGAACTCAAGACCTCATATTCAGCAGTCGCGCATACAAGATCTAGATTCCAGAACAACCAGGCATTCAAGTCAAACAATCTATGATTCAACTCACATTCTTTCATACAGCCATTATTATTTCAATCTTGCTGTAAAAATGTATAGTACTAGAATGCATGTATGTATACGTTCTCATACTAAACATTTTTTCAACACACTGACACAAATCGTCTATTCATCTAAGTCATAACTGTTTCTCCAAGTCAATAGCTCTGGAAAGCATTGTCTCAATGACACAGTTGATATTGATTGTACAATATTGAAATCTATTGTATTAGAAGTACGATTATATTTACATTGTCCCATATTGATACTATCATAACAATACCTCATACCGTAGTAGATCTTACCAGCCAAGTGGCCTCAAAAAGCACGTTAAACCGTTGGTTCCGACAGTCTTTTGTAAGCCTTTAACAGCTAGAAGCCCGAAATTCTGGCAATCAGTCTTACGAAAGGGTATCGTTCTACGCAGTCACTGGGCGGCGGTCTTGATGAAGGTCGAATAGGCACTTCATCATCATCATCCACAACCCAACATCACCCACTGCTGGGCTTAGGCCTCTCTTTGCTTGTGCCAAACACCACGTTCATGTGCCAGCCTCATCCAGGATAGGCACTTACCTCATGTAAAATACTGGTATTCAGCTGCAAAAAGCTAGCCAGATTATGAATACGTTACCGTATTCACGGGACTGGGTGCAATGTTTATTTTGGCAGAATTCGCTTTCAGTTTGGAGTCCCTGGCTCCAAGTGTCATTGCAAACATCCTAATAGGTCATAGACTAGTTAAAATCCCTCCTTACGTAAGGACACGGTCTCAAAGGGGTCTAAAACTTGCAACATTCGTCACTTACCCAAGCTCTTTTATGAAAACTCCTATGCCAAAGGCTGAACCCATTCTGTCAATACAATACCTTAGAATTCCGTTACTAGTATACAATCCTAACTGTAGATTCATAATGATGATTATCTTTTATAAAAGAAATGTGCTAAACTTTTTGCATCATTCCTTTGAATGTCTTGCGTGGGATGAGTGGGCTAAATTCAATGGCATAGTCTGCAACAAAATATCAACCAAAAGGTTTTGAATTACCAGTCCAACCGGTTTCAGTATTTAAGAAGCATATGACTAAATAAATTATACATTAAGACAGGCTCGTAATGTAGCTAAATAACATCTGCCCGGGTTTATCTGTCTTCACCGTTAGATAGAAAAGCAGTCTTTACACATCGAAAGACCACGGTATGATGGTCACCCATCCTAGTTTTGAAATCTTTACTCCTATAAAAATCTTTTGGGTGTCAGCTTTCGATCATGAGATTTTTCGGAATTCCAAGCCAACAAAGTACTGTTGGAGTCTGGCAAAGAAATAATGACGAGGATAGGAATGTTAACAGCCCACTCGCGCAAAACATATCTTCCATACGAGACGGTTAAACCGGTGCAATTTAATTTTATCGCCAAAAAAGAACCATTTAGGCTGGCCACATCACCAGATAAAAAATAACTTGCCCTATCAACAGAGAAACTGCGAATATAATAAAGGTCCCATCAAAATAGGTGGACAAATTTTAACACAGCGTTCAGTACGTCTAACCAAAGATTTCCAAGCAAAAAAAACACAGATTTTAGTTTTGACCTAAAATAATAAATTGCCGCATGCCGGCGGCATTTTTAGTGTATTTTCGTTAGCTGATTTTTTTTCTTGTAAATTATTGCGTTTTTTTTTTATTTACCATTGTCCATATTTTGGTGGTCTGAATGATTTCTAAAAGTTTGTCGATGTATTTTAATGGGACCTTATATAAATTAAGAGAAACAAGATTTCCTCCGAAGGAAATTAGCAAACGAGCCGCTGACATCGGTAGGTACTTGTGTCCGTTCGTTAGAACTTAAATCTACTGGTTTTACCCGTTTGTGGCCGGCCTTAGCAAGTGCTAGAAAGTAGTTATGTTAATACCGTTTAAAGTATAATATATTAAAACTTATTTACTTGACGTGTTAAGAGTTTTTAAAGCAGGTTCAGGACTATGAAAGAGTGCAAGAGTATATTTATTCTGTACTATATGTGTGTGATTACTGCCTCGGTGGTCTAGTGGTCGTAAGCGCAACTGCAGAACATGAGATCCTGGGATCGATTACCAGGACGGCTGTGTTATTGAATTTTTCATCAGAATTTTTGAGTGGCAGCCACGGAGTCTGGTTTTGAGCCCGGTTGATGGCATGCATGGGACTTAACAGCGTTAACGAATTTTCGAAAATTAGTGTTACAGCAAAATTAAACCAAATTTATTTTTTCAATAGAAGCCGAAATTTCCAATCACCTTTTTTTTTAACATTTCGAAAAGTCCTCTGGCAACTTTTTAGACCTATGTATCCTGCTTATGCGTATGAAGTTTCATTAAAATCGGTTCAATCTCTTAAAAAAAAACGACTTGAAAATTTGTATGAAATGCCATAAGTAGTTAACGCTCTTAAACATAAGTGACGAAATGAGGGTGTATACTGTGTTTATACTAATAGGTAACCAACCTCTCTGTCTAAGGGCTCGTACACATAGCGATCCGTTTTACAGGTCCGTTATTTGATGGCGTATGTAGTTGTATGAGCGAGTTAATACACAAAACAGTATTCCGGATTCAGTAATCATGTCGCTCCGGTCCAATTCTGATCGTTAAAACGGATCCAGTAAAAACGGACCTATATGTGTACGAGCCCTTTCGATTACAGGCGTGATGTGGTGCGTCTTCGTCAGCGTGACGGTCGGATATAATCTCACGGAAATTTACTACCGCGATAAATGAATATGCCAATTTCTTCTGCAGGTCTCAGGTTACCTATCTCTATGGATTAGTTCCGTGGTTTAGTCATGGCTTCGTAAAGGTAACAGACAGACTTACTTTCGCATTCATAATATAACACATACATAATCTAACATCACGCCTGTAATCCCGGAAAGGTTAGGCAGAGGCGTACCTAATAGTACACCCAAATTTCGCCAGTTATGTTTAAGTCTCATGTAATAGGAGGCGAGTCTATTGCAAACATGGCACGAATCCAAACTCCGTGGGACTGAGAAATTCTTGACGGAAAAAGCCAAAAACAATTTGCCCGACCCGGAAATCCAACCCAGACCTCATGCTTAGTAGACGCGTTTGCGACCACAAGACAAGCCAATAAGGCAGTAACATAAGTATGGAAATAAAGATGAGCTGAGAAGGACTAAGATTATTCTAGTCTAGGAATCTAGTCTTTGTCCTCATTTCAAGTTTCCGGCGGGTTCTTGTGATGGGTCATTCAAACCAGCCAGGCCAATAAAATGGTTATACCTATTTTGCATCTCTGAGGCAAGTCAGGCATTAATGGAACAAGTCTCCTATAGGCTCTGGTATCTGACTTCCATTTGGACCAAAGTTTGCATAAATACCTTAGTTGATATTTGAAAACTGGTGTTGAAATAACCTGTTGATGGTTAAGTTTCAATGACTAGACAAATTTTTAGAAATGATTCAGAATGATAATACAATTCAATTTATAAAAGTCTTTTTCTAATTAATAAGTTCAACTTAGACTGAAAATATTTTCATTAGTTTTTATTTGTTAAACATAACATCATCATCACGCCTGTAATCCCCGTAGGGTAAGGCAGAGGTGTATCTTAGAGTACACCCACATTTTGCCAGTTATTTTTAAGTCCCATGTAACAGGGGGCGAACCTATTGCCATCAACCGGGCCTAAATCCAGATTCCGTGGCTGCTACTGAGTAATTCCTGATGGAAAACCCAATAGCACTTTACTCGACCTGGGAATCGAACCCAGGACCTCGTGCTCAGCAGTCGCGCTTGCGACCACTGGAGCAACGAGTCAATCAGGCAGTCTTTTTATTTGTATTTGATAATATTTCTTTTTTTATATTCAAATACGGTTCACCATAGAAATCCAAATTTTAAAATTGGGTTTGTCATTGAAAACTAAGCCTGTATTAATTTGCTAGAGTTTTGGTTTCAGGTTTTTGGAAAGTTTAGGCAGATCATAATTATCTTCTTTAATGATAACTATAGAATGACCACCTCTGGTCCAATGACCGCAAGCGCTACTGAGGTTGAGACATGAGGTCCCTGGAGTCGATCCGCAGGCGGAACACAGGGTTTTTTCATCAGGATTTTCTCAGTTGCAGCCCGAAGTCAGAATTTATACCCGGCTAATGACAATGGCCTCACCCCCAACTACCAAAATATGGGTACTTACCTATGGTATGCCTTTGCCTGTACCATCAAGTTATAGGCGTCATGTTAAATGCTGTCCTTCAAAAACTGTGTCTCGTTAATTTGATCTCGTTCATTTGCATTGCATGTGCTACTATTGAATGAGTTTCAAAAAGGTGTTTGCCTTGAAATGCTCGACCGCTGTTGAGACAAAATAAGAAATCTAAGAATTCATTTTTAAACCAGAAATTCCCAATATATTATACCGCGGTGAGTTACGAAATTCATGGGCTTAGCACAAAAACTAATTTGGGTATTTCTTCAATTCAAATTCAAATAAAAAGAAAAAAACTGATTTTTTATAACCGGTTTGATCTTATTGCACTTGTCTGGAGAGGGATAAAACAAGTTTAACTATTTAGCCTTTGTTTTACAATGTTTTTTATTTTATTTTTTTTACTTTTTTTTTGCCTAGCATTACAGAAAAAATAAAATAAAATACTGGTATTCAGCTGCATCCGGTTAGACTGGAAGCCGACCCCAACATAGTTGGGAAAAGGCTAGGCAGATGATGATGATGAAAAAAAATCTGTGTGGGAGTGTTCAGAATGATGTACATAGTGAATATGTGAAGTGAAATGTAATTTCTTTATGAGAATTAAATGTCTTTAACCAGATATGTGGTAACCGTTTGAGCGTTGGTTTCCCTTCCACCCTGTACGGTTCCCACTGCTGCTACATACAGGGTGTAAACAGACTCTTCACGAAGCCGTCAACCAAGCATTATGTACATCAAACTAAGTAACTTTACACAAAAATTTGTGCTGGGAAACGACTTTTTTTTTGGGCTGAAAAATCACGTTTTACAGTAGGACTCAATGTAACTCACTCAAAACATTATGCTGATGGATGGATTGAATAGTAAGGGGGTCCTGGAGGTGTTTAAAGTAAAAATCTTACATTAAAAAGATGGATTTAAAAAAAAACTTGTGAAAAAGATGGAACTTTGACCCCCAATATCTCCGTAACTAGAAGGTTCCCAGGTATGGTCTAGAACAAAAAAATGATCGCAATGACGGGGAGAAAAAGTGCCTTTCGGCTTCGTTAAGAGTCTCTTTACACCCTTTATAGCTCTTCCGGGTCTGTCTGTTTGTGTATGTGAGTTTAAATGTTTGTAAACGCACTCACGATACCGGAGAAAATCCTAGAGTATAGCAATGTTTTAAAACTTCATAATCCGATTAGAATGTCCCCACTGCTGGGACACAGGCTTACTATCTGTCAGAGGGTGTAGCCTACCAATGTCTAATCCAGCATGCAGGCCCGTGCTAGTTAGTGGATATCATAGTCTCCGGTCTTTAGTTTCAGAACATGCTGGTTTCCTCACGATTTCTTAGAAAAGATAAGAGAAAAGATAGTTACCTCTACATAAATATAAAACCTTGGCTCTATAATATTCAATAACTAGAGCATGATCACTTCAGTGTTATTTATTAATATTCTCGCAGTCGTAATAAATTATAATAAAATGTATATACGCGACGCGTTGTAATTATTCTTATTACAAGTTTATTTAACGGTATCGCATAAATATTTTAAAACTTGTTTGAGACTCATGTTTCGAAAAAATTAACCTTGATCACTATACCAGCTGTATTTTTCCTATCTATTAATTTGTTGAATCGCCTATCCAACTGTTGTGTATTTTTAAGCTTTTACAATGAATCATAAGCTGCCTAGCGTCTTTTCCCAACTTTAGTGGGGTCGGCTTCCAGTCAAACTGTATGCAGCATGAATACCAGTATTTCACATGGAGCGACTGCCAATCTGGCCTCCACAACCCAGAATTACTTAATTTTTCCAATGCCAATAAAGCCAATAATATTATAGTCTCCAACTGTCCATGGAGTTTCCTGACTATTCTTCTCGATGAGATCTACGCTTTGGAATTGGCAACTACAGTCCTTTGCACCCGTGCGAAACATGGGAGGGTCGCTAATTTAAAATAAATTATTTTTGAGTAACAATATTAAATTCAATAATTGACGTAACTGATTGCTAGGTGAACTTGACTAGTGTATGTACTAACTTAAACAATGTATGTGTGTTAGACAATAGCCAGTTAAAAATAAATCTTAATCATAATAACTTAATAATCAGCCGTCTGTACATAAAGTTTTTTTTTTGCTTTACAAGTCACTAATTAAGTTAAGTCAGTAATATTTTTTTCTGATGAACAAAAGTCCGGGTGGCAAAATTAATGTACATAAATACGTTTAGTAACTTTTTATGTAGGTATTAAAAATATGATCATGAAACTAAAACAAAGAATGACACATTCAACATTAGTGAACTTTACGCGCTTTGGATGTGGAGTTGCGGACACCAACCCGTTATACATTACTGATGGTTTATGGTTCAAAATCTTTCTTCTGATGCACTATCATTTTTTTTTCCGGATGGTAAATCATCAAATAACTTCGGAGTGTCAGACTTGTACTAAAACCCATCCATGTTCCTTCGGTGCCCTTTGTGTTCCAGGGCCGCGGTATCTCTTTCGAACAGTCCCGCAGCCCTGACAGGATGATGCACTACCATTAATTTGCCATTGTTCTTTCAATTTCAAATCTACTTCTGCACTCTGCACAGGGCGTCATCTCCGGAAAAAATATTTTACTACACAGAACCTTTGTTAACCCCGAGTATCATTACAAGCCATTTATTTTATAGCAAGTCCCATGGCATGGCAATAGCTAGTAATACATAAAACATTAGTGATAGTTTCGAAATTCAATGTCTCTTTTCTGAAGCGCTATCAAGTGCAGTCGCTGTATGTAAAATAGTAGTATTCAGCTGGAGCTGCATCCGGTTCGACTGGAAGTCGACCCTAATATAATTGGGAAAAGGCAAAGCCCATGATGATGTCTCTTTTAAAATTTTGTCATGCTTTTTGCATTTTTGCAAGTTGCAGTATGAATGCACGTTACTAACGATTTGCTGAGAAATGGTGTAGGTACATAATATGCCTAGCCTTTTTCGAATTATGTTGGGATCGGTTTCCAGTCTAACCAGATGCTGAATACCAGTATTTTACATGGAGTGAGTCTATCTAACCTCCACAACTCAGTTACTACTGGGTAATACGATTATACGAAACCCCTTGGTAAGACTGGTTGTCAGACTTTCGGGCCACTGACTATCTGTAACGACTGCCAAACTCAAAGATCTACAAATGACAGCCGGGACCAACGGATTACCGTGTTTTCCGATGCACGGAGGATACTCTGTATGTAATGAATGACGCGAGTGGCTGTTATTATTTAGCCACGAGCTCCTCCACTCTAGGTACATATTTATACATATAACTAGAAGAACACGTGTGGCCAATGATCACAATATTTTTTACAATCAAAATGTCATTGACTACACTATACGAGCTATATTTAGAATACACTTTATGTATCCAAATACTTATTACTTACTCTATGTATATATGTTACGGCTAATAACCGAAGTGCGGCTACACCTAGTTTTAGCCGGCTACAACTAGATGCAGCCAGCCACATGCGGTTAAACTTGATGTATCCTACTTATCTTCGGTCAGAACTAGGTTTAGCTTTCAACATAGCGGTTAGAACTAGGTGCAGCAGTACACCGGGGGTTAACTTAGGTGTATCCTATTTATCATCGGCTAGAATTAGGTTTTCAGTTTAATTAAAATGTTTGGTTTTGTTTTGAGATTTTTATCTTGCGTTACGAACTTGATTCGATTTCGTATTACCCTCGTGGCTGGCTAAAACTAGATGTAGTTGTATAACATCATCATTACGCCTGTAATCCCCGTAGGGTTAGGCAGAGGTGTACCTAATAGAACACCCACATTTCGCCAGTTATGTTTAACTCCAAAGTAATAGGGGGCGAGCCTATTGCCATCAACCGGGCACAAATCCAGACTCCGTGGCTGCTACTGAGAAATTCCTGATGGAAAAACCCAATAACACTTTGCCCGACCTGGGAACGAACCCAGGACCTCATGCTCAGCAGTCGCGCTTGCGACCCCTCGACCAATGAGGTAGCTGCACTTCGGTTATTAACCGTAACATATATATAGTCTCTAATAAGACTTGTTTCTTATGGAAGTACGTATATTCAATGCTATATTTTGACGAGAGGACTTACTGACGACATGAACTATAGGATTATAGGTCCAGTTATTCGCCAGTAGGACAAGTTTGCACCAATGTGACTCGTTCATAATTAAGAAAACATTATGTCCAACTAGATAATTTCTATTGTTCTTTAACTCTAATAACAACAATCAAAGCATCAATTCAAAAGACAATAAAACAAATAAAAACTGATGATTCAATACAATAGGTTGCAATCTTTTGTGCAATTTTCTACTTTATTGCAAGAAAATAAGAACAATATCATAAATCACTTGTGGTACTCAGTTCCGTTTACTTTAAAACCACTTTCCTTGAAACCGTTATTAGTTTGTTGACATTTTTCTTTAAACCGGTCTTTTTCTGTAAGTACCTAAGCGGTATAAGTAGTTTAAGTATCACATACATAAACATTCTGAATTTCTGATCTTTACATCGTACATACAAAGTCGCTCCCGGTGTACGCTTTATCTTTTAAACTACGGAACGGATTTTAATGCAGTTTTCGGAAATAGGTAGTGATGCAAGAGGAAGGTTTATATTTACATGCACCCGTGCGAAGCCGGGGCGGGTCGCTAGTATGATATAAAATACGGTCAATTAAGTAGTAATGTAAAACTAGTTACTTTTATAATAAAGATTTTTATTTTAAAAGATATGTACAAAGATATGTATTATATTATATTTATTATTTGGTTTATCCGTAATCATGGTGCTTGCAACAGCGCCAAAATAACGGGAACTCCAAATAACAGTAAACATGATAAATATCTGGTTAATGATACAAGTGGGAAGTCTAAAGGAGATGTTTCAAAATGTATGGCCCGGCCAGGTCCTTTGTACACCATACTTAAAAATAGGGAAACACAATTAAAACAGTTTTCAATCATCCAATTATTTTAAATTAGCTTTGTTTGGGAGTAAAGCACAAGAATGTACACTTGAAATTGCAACACACAACAAAAACCCGTCATGGCGGTAAGCTGTCAAGTTGATTGATTATTGACGTTTGACATGTTTATTTCTATCTTATTACATTGTCAAAGAGAATCACTACGTTAGTTAGTGATAGTAGACAGTTCACTATCTATGATAATGGTCCATCTATGGTTAACTGACATTGTTTTTTAACCACACAGTACCTAAATTGGCGAGACGCCATAAAAATAACAAGTCGATAAAAATAATTGATAAATATCAAATAATTACAAGAAAAATATGCATTTATGCAATTAATCTGTATATTTTCCGAATTCTACGAATTTTTCTCGAATTTTCAAGGTACTGTACATATACTGGGCCCGTTTTGAAATATCTCCTTTATTTTCTTCATAAATTATGACAGGGAAACGAAATGTTTTTCGAGAAACGTCCTGCAGTGTGTGGTGGTGATTATTGAAGATAGTGATATTCCTAATAATACTCGTTGTTCTAGTGGTCGCAAACGCGCCTGAGTCGCGCATGAGGTTCTGGGTTCGATTCCCGGATCGGGCAAATTGTTGTTGAGTTTTCCATTAGGAATTTCTCATGAAGTCTGGATTTGTGCCCGGTTGATGGCAATAGGCTCGCTCCCTATTACATGGGACTTACTCGTAAACATAAGTGTTTTAGGTGTAGGTACTGTTAGGTACACCTCTGCCTAACCCTTCGGGGATTATGGGCGTGATGTATGTATGTATAAATAAACATAATTATGTATGAATATGGACGAAGCAAAAGAAGTATGAAAGGCGGTAGAGTTCTGTAGCCTTTAAAAACCTGATATAAGTAAATATAAAACACAAAAAATATATGTGATGACTGCCTCGTTGGTCGAGTAGTCGCAAGCGCGACTGCTGAGCATGAGATCCTGGGTTCGATTCCCAAGTCGGGCAAAGTGCTATTAGGTTTTTCCATCAAGAATTTCTCAGTAGCAGCCACGGAGTCTGGTTTTGTGCCCGGTTGATGGCAATAGGCTCGCTCCCTATTACATGAGACTTAAACATAACTGGCGAAATGTGGGTGTACTATTAGGTACACCTCTGCCTAACCCTACAGGGATTAAAAGCGTGATGTTATGTTATGTTATAAATATATGTATTCAGCGATCTTATGCACAGTTATAAACTTCTATGATTCCCATTTATTATGATCATTCTAATGAAATTTAGTTATAAAAGCAATATTGAAAAACTACGTCCGTCAGAACAATCGACACTTAACTACGACATCCATTGTTAAAAAACATTGTTATAACTAGCCACAATCATGGCCATCTATCTATTCTCTTAAATGGCAATCAATTTATAGTCTATGTGCGATGTTTTAATTAAATAAAACAATGGTATCAGACTGTGATCTGCAACAAGAACAGCCGGCATTGGTAGGAATGAATTGATTGAAACTGAAAGACGTTTTTCTTGAGACATGGAAATGCTGTCTTGTTGGTATGGATCAGAATGTTGGGCCACAGAAGGGATGAATGAAAGGCATTTGCATGTGGCTGAGATGAGAAGAGTGAACGGGCGCTGTCAGTTGGGACTGGTCATCTCTAAGCTGCCACGGTTTATTTTAACTACTTTGTTTTTAAATTCTTGATATAATCTTTTACTCTGGACGTATTTCTACATCGTTCTCACATATGTATAATCTCAACATGAATGATGTAACCAAGATTTTGTAACAAATATTTGATTGAAAAGAGTGTCCATGGAGTTTCTTGCCCATTCTTCTCCATAGAGATCTACGCTTTGGAATGGGCAACTACAGTACTTTCACAAGTATTATGCCTTGTGTCTGTGACTGTAGCTTAGCCTTCTTTGTTTTTCTGACATTCAAAAGTGCCTGTAATGGTCTAATTGAAATAAATGGTTTTGAGTTTGAGTTTGAATTGAATGCTGAGGGGGATGTGGTGTGGTGTTACGAGAACGGATAAGATAAGAAATGAGTACATAAGAGGAGCTCTGAAAGTGGCGCTGGTGACTGAAATGTTGTATGGTAATCGGTTGTCGTGGTATGGGCATGTGATGCGGAGGAATGAGGAAAATGAGGTCGTGAGGAAAGTTTTAAGTATGATTGTGGAATAATTTCGATGGGTATAAGAGTAGGGGAAGACCAAAGAAACGATGGATGGACCGTGTGAAGGATGATATGGCTAGAAAGGAGGTGACTGCTGAGATGACGAATAATAAATGTTGTTGTTAAATCAAGTTGCTTGTTTTAGAAAACGTTGCCCCGCGTGTAGAATTTCTCCTGTATCGTGGGTGCGTTTACAAACAATTATATTCACATACATAAATAGCTAGGGCCCGGAACACCTGCCTGTAGGCCATACAAATATTTGTTCCGTGCGGGAGGGAATCAAACTCGCGACACGTAGCGCAGCATCCAGTTTTCCAACAGGGCGCCTCTCGGAGTCCAAGTGACAACAGATCTGTGCAGCACTACAAATACATAGACACAGTACTTACATTCAAGTAATGATATATTTTCGATTTGATTTGTAACCAACTTGCATTACATAACAACATGATATGAAGTATAGTTACTTAGTAATTCGCGACCATTCTGGTCGTAACTTTCTCTTAAAGGCATTTACTACGTTCAAAAGTACGACCATTGAATTTTAAATTATTATACCTTATTACATCTCGCATCAGATCTAATAAAATATAAGCGTCGTGACGTATCGGTCGATTTGAGAACCTCCTCCTTTTTTTTCGTCGGTTAAAACTAGTTGTTAGAATACAAAACTACGACGAATGAAGAAACCACATTTTTGTACACAACAACAACATTTTCGATTTTGTAACAGAAATAATTTTTCACATAACTCACTATGCCTAGGCTTTTCCCCAACTTCGTTCGGGTCGGTTTCCAGTCTAAACGGATACAACGAGTACTGAACTGCATATGCTATTCACAAACGCTTCGATTCGGATAGTTGTATAGCTTCTCGCTCGCTTTTGAAAAGATAGACATACGATTTGTCGAATCGAAGCGATTGTGAATAGCTTTGCTGGTTTGTCCTACCCTGCACAACCCAGTAAGCGGGTAGTACGATATCCCTTGGTAAGACTTTCAGGATTTTGATTACCCGTAACGCCTGTCAAAGATCTACAAATGACAGCCGGGACAAACGGCTTCACCTGCTTCCGATGCACGGAATTTTCACAAACTTATTCCCTGTTTTCTCGAGATATACGTTTGTTATGTTGCTGTGTTTTGACTTAAAGGAGCAGTATTTGGCAATTAATATGGGGACTACTTAAGTTAGGCGATGTATGGCATGTTTTTTACTGTTTTTCTTGTTTTTTTTTTACATTTGTGAAGGATACTTTCACAAATTTTGATAAAATCAGTCTCACGAAAGGTTTCGCTTGGTAGTGAGCAGAATACTAAGTGATCATGTAAAGTTATAATTCTAGCATACATATTTCACTGATTGAAAAGTTATGCAGTTGTGCTAGCTTCATAAATTGTTTACGAAAGATGCAGTAACAAAAATATAAAACAGTACCTATGCTTGGATGGTTTAGTCATGTGGAGAGGAGAATAACAAAAGGTATTTACAAAGCAGATGTGAGTCGAAATGCCAGGAGGGCTGCCCTAGTTGGCCATACTTGACTTATTGATGTTGGTCGTCAGAAAGGTCAGGTGCGTAGTGTTACGGTGCGCAACACGGCGTGCGTGTATGCACTGACGTATTATAAGTATCGTGTTGCGTGTATGACCAGATATATGAACATGGATCAAGGAAACAAAGCATGCAAGAAGCGTAGCAGGCGGCGTCTTATAGTTTCTGCCTATGGCTACCCCCCATGGTAAGCTGGCGTAAGTTTATGTATCATCAGCATCATGTTTATATCAGCTCGAAATCACTGCTGGGTATAGGCCCCCTTTTTTTTTACAACACTTCCCGGTTCTGTGTGTACCATATCCAGGTGTTTCCCGCGACTTTGACGATGTCGTCAACCCAACGAACTTTAGGACGGCCCTGGTTTTTATGGCCTAACCTTGGCCACCATTCGGTCAAAGCCTTGCTCCATCGGCCATCTCTGCGTCTAGCCAAGTGTCTTGCCCAGGCCCATTACGAAGTTTATGTAATTATAAAAAAAAATCGCTAAGAAAATGTACGCATTAGTTTTGTAATTCATTTGACGTTTCTCAGTATTCGTTAAAAAACTGCAATAATTCGCGTTTTATAAGTTGGCTTACGCAATTTAACTATCAATTTACGAGTGCACATTAAACGTTTTCGTCGACCACTTACACAAACGAAACTCTCTTAGAAGTAATGGTCCATTACAAGAAAATATTGTACACGAATAACGTTCAAAATAATGTTCATGTTTAGCTGTGCCCTGCACGTGACCAAAATTGGAAATATCAACTCGTCATTAAAGATATTTTCCGATTATAACTATTATATTAAAATCTAATCGGAAATACTTGATAATTTGTGTGAGGCATATTTTCAAACAACACCTTTCTGATTATGTCATTCGCACGCCAAAACATCCGTGCTACCTGGTGTACCCAACCAAATACCTACAAGAACAATCATTTTATATCTTACTAAAACTAAAAAAAAACGATTTATGTCAAAATATACACAATACATCTTCATGTTCCCCATTAGCATCTCAATAAAAAAAACATAATATTTACGTGGGTCGATAACCGTCGATCGCGAACGCTGGGAGGTCAAAACCTTATTTTTTATTCAAGTTTGGGGAATAACATTTATACCTGTTATCCTTAACACAGATGCGACAAGACCATTTATGGTAGTCTTTGTTAATCCTTAGCCAGTATCGAGAAATACATTGAAATGTAAACAGCCTTGAGGAAGCTTGGAATGTATAATTGAAATAGACTTGTAATACTGCACCAAATAGTTCTATCGGTACATACATACAAAGTAAATCATCATCAAGTGCCTAGCATGTTAAAAATATGTTTGTACCTATTTTACATTTAGAATTGGAGACACTACCTATCTGGGTATATCTACAATACAATGAAAACCAAGCTTGGTTCCTGTGATGACGGCCACCAAGAATGGATTGGGTCCGCCTGGTCCTCAGGCAGGCCAATATCCAGCCGGGAGGGCGAGATGAATTGCGTAAGCGCCTCAGTCAGAGGAAGTTGGTAGAAAATCGTGTGGTTAGTCAATAAAAGTCTGACAGACCCTTCGCGCGCCCCAGGGTGGAAGACTTTCACACAAGATTCATTCACTTCACACCAGTCGATGTCAATTTTACACGTCACAAAAGAACTTATAGGCATCAGAATCTCCTAGACACAGCAAACAAAAATTCTAAATTTCCACTATCTCATCACTGCACAGTAACAGACATCCTTTCTTTATCACCCTTGTGAAATACTAGTGAACCCATCTAGTAAGGTCAACGCTCTTATCACTCAATGATGAACAGTTTTCTGGAATCCTCCCAAATCCTTTTCACACAATGATAAAACAGTTCTTTGTCATAATTGTCATCGCCATCACTGTTTGCAGACATGTGCATTTTTATGATGCTGTGATACTAGGAAGAATGACTGGATTTTCTTGTCCCGCTTTAGTGTTTAAAGTAGCAATGATTTTTTCTGGCACACATTTGGTTACGATCTCCAATTGTTCCCTTACTGATACAGGGCATTCATGTCCAGTAGCAGCCAATGGGGGTGAGCCAATGGTTGAAATTCTCATTATTTCAAATGAGTGAATTTAAAAGGTTTGTGTTTAAATTTGTGCTTCTCTTGCAAACACCTGAAACCAGTGTCTTAACGTCAGCCTCAATTGTATAATAAAAGCTCTCGGTGCTGAACGTGGTGGATCCTGCAACTATACCAAATTTCCCTAACGAGCTCTCAATACCCTTAGAAAATTCTCGAGACATTCACATTGCGAATGTTGTTAATGTTCGACTTGGTCATCTTACGTAACTTGTGACCGTTCTGTGAATGTTGCACAAATTAGATTGTTGTTATTATGATCCGGCTCTAGTTCTTTCCTCCTTTTTTGTATTTCATCATAGTAAGCATCAACCTACAAGTAGTCCACCGCTACACGCTTAACATCACCACTTCTGTCTGTACCCTTCGTAGCCAGAATGACTTTTTTTCGCATCGTATCTTGCGTCATGCTCAGCTCTGTATTTCCAATTGCAAACCATTCAAATCAATCATTAAACACTCTTACAGCTTGCTATCGTCGTTAGCAGTTCTTTATTTAGTCTTGTCTCAATAAACTACCTATTGTGTGTTGTTATTTTACGATACCTCTTTAATATTAAAAGTCGATCGAGCGAAGGTTATTCGTGTAGCAAATGAGTTGTATTGGCTGTAAGAAAACCTGTATTTTTTTGTTGTTGATCTACTTAGTTCAAGTCTAAATAGAATCGTCACGTGATCCAGTTTTTTGAGATGGTTTTGTATTGTCCTTGCCAAGAGTTGGAGTAACAGTTGTGTCGAAGCATTAAGATCCTTGCTTGAATGTTGTGGAAAGGAAAGTTTTATTTATTAACCATTCTTCAATTTCTCTCATAAAGATTCTAAAACTTTCACTTTATTAATGGCCAGTAGGCTTTTTATCATTTTTGTTACTATTTTCTTCGACTTAATATGTTGTTCTTCATTATTACTTATAATTTTAAGAGCTTTCGTTGTTCTATAATACCAGCCTATTACATAACTGTGAAAATGCTCAAATGCCTTTTCTCATGTAAGAAAAAGGCATGAAGGCATGGATGCTTGTTGAATGTGGATTGGCTTTCAGACACTATCTGTACATTTGTACATCTTCTGTACATATAAATAAAATTGGAGTGTCTGTTTGTAAAATTAAAATAACCGCTTTTTACTAAGTGCATGTGGATGTATACACGGTACATATACCAAAATAACATTTTTTACAATTTTTGTCTGTCTGTCTGTTTATTCCAGCTAATCTCTGAAATGGCTGGACCGATTTTGACCGGACTATCACTGGCAGATAGGTGAAGTAACAAGGAGTAACTTAGGCTACTTTTATTTTAGATAAATAATTAGGGTACCGTGCAAAGAAAAAAAAACCCTTGAAATTCGATTCAAATAGGGAAGTGCTTATAATAAAGGGGATTTTTTAATAATAATTTCACGCGAACGAAGGTCGCGGGCAACAGCTAGTTAATAATAAATCCAGTTTTACTCAAGATATGTTCCTTACCCGATGGAACTGATGTCCAAGATAATCTTATCTTTTGTCCCTTTTTCAAATGATCCTCCATAAATTCCTTGTTTAACCTCTAACCCGCTTCTAAATCTTTCCTCCAATAATGTATTTCTTCAAATCACAGACAAACGCACATTCATCAGCTAAGACATAGGTTCTGTTCAGTTTGCATACGGATTACCATCAGTTAATGATAACGGAGATACGGAGGTAACATAGTTGTAATCACTCATTTTACTTCGTCATTATTTGGTGTGGAGTGACTGGCTGCTTTCAATTCCGTTTTGTTTTTAATTATTTACGTTTTAGTTCTGGTTTTATTAAATACTTGTTCGAAAATGGTGAGTTTCTTTTGTTTATTTCTAGTTTTGTTTCAAGTTTTTTTTTTGTTAGTTTAAGGAAAATGTTGGAGTTAGTTTTGACATTACCTAACGTTTACCTGTTCCGTGCTTCAAAGACTTTTTTGCGATGGAATGACGAATCGACTGTCTCTGTATATATTCTTTATTATACGCTATAATTTTATTAATGTTCTTCTCTTTTTGCATGTCATCTTACATAATATGTAATTTCTAACAATCACGATAGATTGATAAAGTACAGGGTTGTATGCAATTTTCCTGTGCTATACTAGACATAACGTTACCGGCTACTTTGACGTTCAATTATGGCCTGTTAATATTACAAGACTGCCTGAAAAAATGAGTCTTATCTGTGTTTGTTTACATAATTTATGATACAGTGTCTGGCACGCTGAATTGATGAGGCACTGTATGTTTTCTTTTCACAGTTTTCAGAATGAAAACCCACAAGACAAAAACCGTTTACCTACATAAATTAAAGTAGGTATGTACAGACGCCAGCATATTAAGCTACTACAATCTGCCAATTTTTTAAAGAGATTCTCTACTTTATCTTTAAAGCATTAGGTTCAAGGTTGATCGGAAAAAATTGACAGTTTTAGGTAGCTTGATATCTGCTTGTAAGCTTGATGTCTGTGATGATACGAGAAAATCATTAACCGTCTTACTTAGCTTAAGCTAACAGTTAAATGATCCCAAGATCAAACGTGATTGCTTTAATCTCACGCTGATTGTGTTGATGATAAGCCAAGTTTACACCTTAACGTAGTTGTGCGTGCATTTTTTTATAGATTTTATTTAAAATGTCATTATCATCATCTGCCAAGCATGAGCCTTTTACTTTTAAAAATATTGTGAAAGAATAAATAACAATATTATAATATAATAGTTTTTTTTAGCTCGTTTGTAGTTACTGATTAGTCTTTTAGCTCGCCTGATAACAGTTGTTTAGTATCTTGGAAACAGTCGTGCTTCCTTGAATCAAGCCAGTTAGTTGCTTATAAGATTAACTCTAACTCCGCTGTCGGAAACTTTACTTTATTTAGAAAAGTGTAAGATGTCATGTCATGACGCATTCTGGTCATTTTTCTTGAGAAACAATTACACTGTAATGTTAACATAATTAGCGGTTCCAAGTCTTATACTTACTTCTCGAAAGACTAATATACTAACTAATATACTTAGAGAAGGACTACTGTGATGTTTTCAAACATGAAACTGTTTGTTAGTGTTTGTTTTGAAAAAAAAAAAAACAATTTTAACACAAAACATTGATCCATTCATTAATTCATTCCATTCATTCAGTTTTTTACAACTTCCAATAATACGACTATTTCCATACACATATAATTATCTACCGAGTCATTCTGAAATTAACTTTATCAACCGTCCCGAAAGTTGATATTCGTTTGTAGAAATAATATTAATAGAGTTTAAGAAAATAAATTTACATTACCTATGTTGGATAATAATATCATGCATGACACGTGTCAGCTATAATGATTAGTAAACCACACTTTGATATAATAATTATCATTATAACACCATGAGATTCGCAATTAACCTCAGGGCTTAGACAACCTGACTTTCTATCCATAACGACGTTGGAAAATTTAAAAAAATTTACCGGAATTACATTAGCTATCAAAACACTAAACCTTAGGATCTAGTTAGTCAAGTGAAAATCCCTTTCAGCAAGATTAATATTGTATACGCTTGCTTCACATCAGGCAACTTGCGGCTAAGCGCAACTCTATTTAGTGTTAAAAAATACTTTTCTATACTATTTTTTTTGTTAACTTGTATGTTGGGGGTAATCTTCGAAACTACTGATCCGATTCATAAAATTCTTTCCGTAATAGAAAGCTACATTATTCCCGAGTGTCACCGGTTATATTTAAAACGTTTCCGTGGAATAATTTAAGACTATAACACAAGTGAACGCGCGAGCAAAAGCTAATCGCTGATAAAATGTCACTTGTCAAGTGTAAAAGGGTTTGAAGAAATACAAAATACCTCGAAAACGTTACCATTTGTCTTGGAAAAATAACATAGCATAACATCACGCCTGTAATCACCGAAGGGTTAGGCAGAAGTGTACCTAATAGTACACCCACATTTCGCCAGTTATGTTTTTTTTTAAGTCCCATGTAATAGGAGGCGAGCCTTTTGCCATCGACCGGGCACAAATCCAGTCTCTGTAGCGTAGCAATAGAACCTCATGCTCAGCAGTCGCGCTTGCGCCCACTAGACCAACGAGTCTAGGTAAAATGTATTATTTTATTCAGATAAACATTCATTCAATTCAATTCATAATTTGGCCATCATAATAATATAATTAAATAGGATAATAATATAATAAAATATTGTATATTGGAAATACCTCCGAGGTAGTTTCACACTTTTTTG
Source organism: Lycophotia porphyrea (assembly GCA_950005105.1). Lineage (NCBI taxonomy): Eukaryota > Metazoa > Arthropoda > Insecta > Lepidoptera > Noctuidae > Lycophotia > Lycophotia porphyrea. The sequence goes on from OX465396.1 coordinate 1,279,283, forward strand.
CTATTGCTATGTAGCTAATGCGGGATGTGTAAAAGTTTACTTCACTTTTTCTTATTTAAGCACTAATTTAGATAACGTCACGCCTGTAATCCCCGAAGAGATAGGTAGAGGTGTACCCAATCGCACACCCACATTTCGCCAGTTATGCTTTAAGTCCCATGTAATATGGGGCGTGTCTATTGTCAAATCCAGATTCCATGGCAGATGGCTAAATTCGTGATGGAAAAACCCAATTACACTTTGCCCGACTCGGGAATAGAACCCAGGTCCTCATCAGCAGTCGCACTAAACTTGCGAAAACTAAACCAACTATTATGTCGCTTAAGAGCGTTTACGACTGACGGCATTTCATACAAACTTTCAAATCGTTTTTTTTCCGAACAGAGGATTTTTCCAAAAATTGTGTTACTGCTAAATTAGACCAATTTTATTTTTTTCATAGAATCAGAAATTTCCAATTATCTTTTTTTTAAAAAGACATTTCGAAAATTCCTCTGTCATTTTTTTAGACCTATGTATCCTGCATATGCGTATAAAGTTTCATTAAAATCGGTTCAATCATTTCGGAAAAAAAAACGATTTGAAAGTTTGTACGAAATGCCGTCAGTCGTAAACGCTCTTAAGGCACGATTCCATTAGGCAAATTACTTGTATGCAAGTTGCATACAACTTGAACAAACCTGCATGCAAGCTACAACTTGTATGACATAGTTTGAACTTGTACTTTTTTTTTATTCAAGTGACGTGCAAATTGAACGCGCAAACGTTAGTTGCACGTTTCGAATTGCGAACGAGTGCAAGTCCTATTCAATTGTTGAAAATCCCCACTTGTATGCAAGTAAAACCTGTGTGTAAAACCAATCTGCACTTGCACGCAAATTTGGCGTCATACTTGCATGCAAGACTTGCCTAATAGAATTGCGCCTTCGTTTACGTGAACACGGGTATAAAAAGAACAATAGGTACCTAGGAAACTCGGTCGTAAGTATTAAATAGTTTTCTTTCCCTTCTTGACTTCTACATTGGTCTATTTGACCAAACCTCGGGCTGACGAAAAAGTGGTCACAAGAAGAATAAAGGATATAGGTAGACAAGTAATCTAATTAAACTAAACAGAAGTGGCGCAAAAAACTTCCCAGTATCACCCCACCCTGTTAATATCATGAGGAAAAGATGAATGGCCTCATGGGAATCAAGAGGCGACACAGCAAACTCCCACAACACCGCATTACTTATTGAAGTAAAGAATGCGTGACGAGAGCGTTACGGAAATGTGCGGGCGAGGCGAACGGAAGTAGAGAGGGAGATATAAATTAGTGAAGACAGAAAGAGTGAGAGTTACGTTTTTGAATTTGACAGACGATTGTTCCGTTTATTCCCGGTCGTCTCCACCTCGTCGTCCCCACTGGGTACGAATGGGAAAAAAAAGTATCGTTCCTCCCCAGTGGTGACGATTGGAACTTTTTATTTCCCACTCGTTCCGCTATAGACCGAGAGTCAAAATGCAATAATATATAGGGATTTCAATAACAGATTTCACGGATTATTAAAATGTTTTAATTACGTCTTTCTGACCAAGAGTGAACAACGTTTTTGATTAAAAATAATTTTAAAAAGACTGTAGCACAGGTAATTAACGAATTTACAATAATTGACTCTCGGTCTATAGCGGAACGAGTGGGTGTGTTCGGGATTTTTTTAGTTTTACTTCAGTCGTGTGGTCTAAAGCACACTCGTGTTTTTATTTGTTACACCAACGGCATTTCATACTAATAGGATAAAAAAAAAAATATTTAAAAGTGCTGGTTTGTATGCCCTTCAGGTATACGCAGCATTCTAAGCATTCACCATACTGACGACAACATAACTCTTAAATCATAATATAGTGAAAAGATTTAAAAAGCCCCCTGTTGGTATTCCCATGTGTCGCATTATGATTACAGGACGACAACTTTAAGTGTGCACTTTAAGGTAGCGTTGCTTGACATCAAAATTGTGCGAGATAGTGTCACAACCAGATTCAGTAAAGAGAATCGTCACGCTACTAATCTGTCACTCCATACGTACCTGCCACCTCCGTGATCGGTGACGCTCGACACACCGTGATTAGTTTGTTACTGGTCAGCTTGTTAGGCAACGGTCCTACCGTTGACGGTTAGCGTTAACTCACAAGAACTTGTAGATGGAAAAACCGAATAAATATTTGCCCGACTCGGGAATCGAACCCAGGTCCTCATCAGCAGTCGCGCTTGCGACCACTCGACCAACGAGAAAGTTAGTTCAACTAGGTACTTATTTTTTCATTATGATTTCCACGGACAATTTCAAAAACGCTATATCAACAGCATCATTATCCTGGGCATGTCATAAAAGAGGTTTCTGTTTTTTCTGACAGAGGACCTATATCTATTATACGTTTCTAGAGCGAGAAAATAGTCGATAGGTAGTAGCTCCCTCGTCGGCGGTGGAACAGGGCCTTACTGAAGCCGCTTCATCGCCATTGTCAAGCTCCGTGGCATTGATCTGATGCGGTGTATTTCAATCAAATACTGATTTGTTGGACACGGGTGCTTTATCAAAATTGTTGTTTACATAAGGTTGACCACATTTTTCTTTAGTTTCACTTGCGTTACTTAATCTTTCAACCAGCACGCGTAGCATGACCACCGTAGTTCAGAAACGGTATTTGCCGACGGAAGAATCGACGAAATGCAGATCAATTTTAGATAATTTTTTCGGTTAATTAATTTAATTCCTTTATTCATTTTTCTAACTAAGTAAATACATTTTTAATTATTTTTAAAAAACAAAAGTATAAAAATACATTTAAAAATATAAAAAATAGTAGCCCACCGATATCGGGAACAGGGTCCAAGCTACCGGCGGTCAGGGCTCCAGAGAGAGAAACCTCCTAACAATACGAGGTATCCAGGAGTACCGCTTTCTGAATCAAGCCCTTGACCCAGCTGCCTAACGAGAGCTTCCTCAGGTATTGGTCGAGGCTCTTGGCAATTAAGCCATAGGCAAATACGACTACCGGCACAATGATCGCTGAATCCACATCCCACATGTCGAGAACCTCGCGAGCCAAGTCAATTATTATTAATTTAATTATTATTAATTATTCGGTTTCTTAAATATACCATTTGATTGTTTATTTTTGTCAAGCAATTATTATCACTAACAAAGTCTAAATAACTTTTTTAAAAATTGATTAGTCTTACATAAATTACCCGTTAAAACACAAGAGGATTTTTTCATCATGATGGCCTCAGAATAAAATGCACCAGGAGTAGCGTTACCCTCCTGACTTCTGTCAAGTGTCCTTATAACTGTTAAACGGGACAATATTCCATTCCAGGCAGAATCACAGAATCCGAATCTCTGATTCTTTGACTCTGTGAAGATCTCGCTTAGTTTGCTATACGTAGTCTCAAAGCATATCATCATCATCATCAGCCTATAATGTTCCCACTGCTGGGACACAGGCCTCCTCTCTATGAGAGGGAATGGGCACCACGCGGGCCCAGTGCGGATTGGTAGATGTCACATGTCTTCGAATTTTGGTTCTAGGACATGCCAGTTTCCTCACGATGTTTTCCTTCACCGTCTTTGAGAGCAGTGTTGATGAAATAAATTACACAAAGTAATGCGCCTGCCTGGGTTCGAACCCACGACTTACTGTTCGTAAGTTGGGGTCGCTACCACTGGGCCACCGCTGCTCTCAACGCATATACATAGCATTTATTGCAAACGTTGCTAAACAACTCAAATACCTCGTTCGACACACGAATGTTTTCTATTATGACTCAGGCAGTCGACAATGTCACAGACTACGTCACGGTCAAGGGCGAGCCGCACAATGGCATGACGTCACGATCGTGGCTAATGCATTAGGAGCAGTATTGTGTACGTCTAGCTTATATTAGAGCAATGACACGGAACCATTTCGAATCCGTATATCCGGATTTGTCCCGGTTAATTAATGTTACTATGATCGAATCTACATAATCCTGCATAAAGGGTGTAAACAGACTCTTAACGAAGCCGAAGGCATTGTCCTCCCCGTCATTGCGATCATTTTTTTGTTCTAGACCATACCTGGGAACTTTCTAGTTACGGAAATATTGGGGGTCAAAGTCCCAACTTTTTCACAAGTTTTTTGGTTGACGGCTTCGTGAAGAGTCTGTTTACACCCTATATACAGGAAGGGCATACTAAAATTCATATGCTGTTGATAACTTTCAATAAGTCAAGAATGTCTCAACTTGGGCGATTTGATGACCAAATGACGTAATGGACGAACAAACGATTTTGTCACCTTTTACGGATCACACCTGATATAATCAAAGATGTCTTTTGGTAGATGGAAACTAAAGATTATGGTTGACTAAGCTTATGCCCGCGGCTTCACCCGTGTGAAGTTCGATATTATTGTCCTACGGAATCATAATACATGGATAAAAAGTATCCTGTGTTAATCCAGGTTATAAACTATCTGTGTGCAAAATTTCATCCAAATCCATTAGACATGTTTGGTAGGAGACACCAATTATAATGACGAAAATGATGTTTGTGAAACTGACAAGGCAGTTAGATAAATAGGTACAACTTTGTGTTATAAATATTTCCACTCTGCTTCACGAAGCAGTTAGGAAAAACATTTCATGTAGAATGTTTTAAAAGTGATAATTACAAGAAGCAAATTGCTAAACGCGACACTTTGCTTCATTAGATTTACAATGTAAAGTGTTCAAGCATGACTGCAGACTAAAAAGTGTCATAACTATCCATATTTATAGTCTATTCTAATCTATACAAATAAACAGAATTAAAGTGTTAGTTTGTAATTTCAAAATAACAGCTTTTTACTGAATGCATACTTATACGGCACTTATATACAGTACTTATAACATTTTTTTTAGTTTTAATCTGTCGGTCTGTCTGTTTGTTCTGGCTAATCTCCAAAATGGCTTGACAGATTTTGAGGGGACTTTACTGGTAAATAGCTCATGTTATAAGGATTAAGAAGTAAATCTGTTTGTCTGTTACTTTTTCACACTGTAACAGCGGAACGTACATATATAGCATATTATGTGAAATGGTGATAATTCAAAATAAGTTTTTGAAGTTATACTTCTTTTGGCGCGTTTGGATGAGAGTGAATTCATGACATGCGCGCGCACGATGTCCCAAAAAAACGACATGATGAAGTTGGCTGCAAAATAGAATTAATAATATATATTTCTTTAAATGACTAACTTAACTTATAAGTAAGGAAACTGTTTTGATTGATTTTAAGGATACTGTTTTGATTGATTTTAACATTTTTCTTCGATATTTACTGCAGTTTTGTTTTTTAAATTTTTTCTTCAGACGCCAAAGAAGTATAACTTCTAACGCGTGTACATAAGTACACACACACCTTTTTTTTATAGAAATGGTTCAGACCCAATCTACCCCCAACCTGATTTATGTCATTCTCCTTTGACTGACATTTAGACCAAAGTTACAACGTGACAAAATTAGGTCCTAACCCATGCCATGGTAAAAAGTATCCTGTATCACAACCGTTAGGATACTTTTTATACCAGTAGAAAGTTTTTTAAGGATAGTTCATGACCTCCACGCGCTAAGCCGCGGGCAAAAGCTAGTTTTTAACATAACATCGTCATTCGTATTTGAATGAATAAATAACCTCCAGGACGTACCCCAAAACATTGTAGTACTTGCAACAAAATTTTTGATCGTGACCAAACAATTTACAGCTGAAATGTTAATGATCTTTGCAATAACAGTTCTTTTTTATTTCGTCTACAATACAGGGTATAAACGGACTCTTTACGAAGCCGTCAACTAAGCATTATATACATCAAACTAAGTAACTTTACGCAAAAATTAGTGCTGGAAAACGACTTTTTTTTGGGCTGAAAAATCACGTTTTACAGTAGGACTCAATGTAACGCACTAAAAACATTGTGCTGATAAAACAACATATGGTAAAAATCAACCAAAAAAACCCAGAAAAAAAAAGATTCCAGACCAGTAGTTTTTCCTCTTATTTATCGACAAGTTCATATGGAGTCTTGGCGTTCACAATTGCAAATTAAACTTCAATAATGCACTTACGTAATGGTTGGCAATATGTATTAAGTGCTCGTGTGCGCAATTAAACGTGCATTTCTTGCACTTTTATGTTTTTTTTTTCATTATGGAACTTTTCCGTAAAACGCTGTTTGTACACACGGTGGCGCATCAAGCGATCGATGGTCATCGACGGACTACTATACGTGACGCTCGCGCGGACGCTTAGCTAACTTATACGTACACCCTCAGCTTTAATAAAAATGTCGAAGTGCGATATTTGTAAAAAAAATATAACTAAAACTCAACCGGGGCTAGAGTGCAGTAAGTGCGAGCGAATAGTGCATTTGAACCCAAAATGTACGGGATTAACTAATAAACAGATCGTTGCATTAAAAGCTGCACCCAGCCTGGAGTGGACATGCCACGAATGCCAGCAGGAATCCCCGAGACGTAACTCATCCATCATAATACCTGAAGAAGACGATGAAGAGGACGATACACCAGTCCAAATAAATGCAAAAACTTTATTAAGTAATATCACTAAAGAGGTTGAAAAAGCAATTAAAAGCGAAATGGTACAACTAAGCGATTCCTTGCAGTTCCACAGCGACAAACTTGATGAAGTAATGGAGACTATGGAAGCTTTCAAGCAAACGATCAAGGCTCTTGAGCGTAAGAATGCTGAACTAATAAATAAAAATAATAACATGGAAACCCGTGTAGGTGTATTAGAACAACGTCTACAAGAGATCGAACAAGTAAAGCTGGCAAAATACGTAGAGATCGCTAATGTGCCTAATCAAAACAATGAAGATGTTAGACTTCTGGTGGATAACATTGCAATTAAGCTGAATCAGCCTAAAGAAGAGATTAAAAGTGCACGCAGACTCCATGGATGGAAAGAACAGTCGGCCAACATACTAGTGGAGCTCAAGGACGAAGACGTACAGGAAAACTGGATTACTGCCGCTAAAAGGGTCAAACCAACTGTTTCCGATGTACTACCCAGCGAAAACAATAATATTAATGTCGTATATGTGAGAGAAGCCATGACAAAACATCACAAGCAACTTTTCTGGAATGCCAAGCAGGAGTTAAAAGTCAATCACAATTTCAAGTACGTGTGGTTTAAAAGAGGACTTGTCAAAGCTCGTAAGGAAGACGGTGGAAAAGTTATTATCCTACGCACCATGAATGACATACACGGACTAGCTATCAACAAGCAGTAAGTCGGCATGTCATCGCATTCGCAAGTAAAACAGGGATTAACCGAAAGTATTAAAAAAAAAAATGGCGAATTCTTTTTGTGATATTAATGAGATTAATGACTGTATAAATGTTAACGACTTCATTAACTGTACCCCTTACCATCAATATAACCTATTGTGCATGCATATTAATATTCGATCAATAATCAAAAACTTCTCTGCATTAGAACAAATTATACTTAACTCAAAAAAATGTATCGATATCATCATTCTAACCGAAAGTAATATATCTGAGAGTAATAGTGTTCTGTATCAAATAAGTGGGTACCGAATGTACACAGCCTTGCGTAAGTCTCGAAGGGGTGGTGGTATTATAGTATATGTCAATAACAAACATAAATGTAGCCTAATAAATGTAAAAACTATACACTTTGAAAGTTTATTCTGCACCGTCACCACCCAATCGAACTTTACCGCGAACCTGTGTGCAGTATATCGACCACCAAGCTCGAGTAAAATTCTATTTATTGATGAACTACTAAGTTCACTACAAAAATTCACTATAAACACAGAACTGTACTTATTGGGAGACACTAACATAGATTTAAAAACGGACAATCCTGTAAGACATAAATACAATAACATGTTATGTAGCATGGGCCTTTTGTGCGGGATCACTGAACACACCAGAATAGTAAATTCTAACGGGAAAATAAGTCAATCTTGTATTGATCATATTTATGCAAGATCCCGCACACAAGACCTATATACGGCGGCACTCGGTACCACACTGGCTGATCATCGCGCTGTTATGCTCGCATGTTCTAGCGCGCGTATACAGAATGTCCCAAAATACAAGACCTGCATAAATAATCATCAACTTAGTAAATATTTAGATGGAATTCAGTGGGAAAGATCACAGGATATAAGATGCCCTTTAACTTTATATAATTTCATACATACACAGTTCAAAGAATGTTATAAAAAATCAGAATATAAAACCAAAATTAAAAGTAGTGCATCGCGTAGTAAAAATGAATGGATGAATAAAAAAATAATCAAAGCCTGTGAATATCGGGATAAATTATTCATGAAGTGGATAAAAGATTCCAATAACGTAGTACTAAAACAAAAATATAATAAATCAAGAAACTATGCAAATACTATAATACAAAAAACTAAAAACCATAATATAAAGTCAGAAATTGTATCAAATAAGAGCAATACTAGACAGCTGTGGCAAATTCTTAATCGAATTACAGGAAGAATAAAAAATTCTATTGATGATGCTATTCAAAACTCATTTAATACAACTACTACAGATATTGCTAATAATTTTGCAGACACTTTCGACAAAAGCGTTAAGCTAATTATTCCTAAGTGCTCGATATCACTGTTAAATAAAACAGAGTATACAACTCCAGCTAACGTTACTATGCGTTTAAAGCCTGCGGAGCCTGACTTGGTTAAAAAAGTCATTATGTCTTTAAACAATAATAAAGCTCCAGGAATAGATGGAATTAGAGCCATAGATATCAAAAGGTTGTGCACGACAATCACCTCAGTGATTTCAAAATTAATTAATCTATGCATACAAACATGCAAGTATCCATCTACACTTAAAACAGGGATTGTCAGACCGATTCACAAAAAAGGAAGCAGACTGGATTACAACAACTACAGACCAATTACTATATTGCCAAGTATTGATAAAATAATAGAGAAATATATTTGCCAACATATACACGAATTCTATGACAAAAATAAAATACTAAATGACAAACAATATGGCTTCCAACCAAAAAAGAGTACCACACAGCTGCTATCAACGTTCACAGATAGTATTCATAATCACTTAGATGAAAAAAAACACGTATTAGTAGTATTTATAGACTACAGCAAAGCATTCGATACGCTCAGACATGACCGATTGCTAATGTGTCTTCATGACAGTGGAATTCGAGGCAAGCTACTAGATTGGTGCGAAAACTATCTTGACAACAGAAAATACATGGTCAAAGTCAGTGACGTGTTAAGTAAACCGGTCATCGTAACGGAAGGAACGGCGCAAGGCTCGGTCCTTGGGCCACTGCACTACCTCACTTATGTAAATAGCCTTGTTAATATAATAAAAAAGTGCGAGATTTACCAATTTGCTGATGACACCTGCCTTTTAGCCGCTGGACAGAGTCTTAGTGATGCCCAAAGGCAACTACAGGAGGACTTTGACTTGTTGGCTAAATGGTCTCATGATGCTGGTCTAGTATTAAACGCTAGTAAGACCAAACTAATGTATATCAGCACCAGTCAAAATAGAAGCTCTTCCTTGCCTAAACTAACAAATCACTGCCATGAGTGTCTGCATGATAAAGTAGCCAAGCCTTGCAGCTGTGACTCCATTGATCTCGTAGATAGCCAAACGTACCTAGGACTTACCATGGACAGCCGACTAAATTGGAAGGAGCACATTAACGGAGTGTGTGATAAACTCAGGTGTATGTTGGCTGAATTCTCTATTATAAAAGGCAAAATTCCATATCAAACTCTGTTAATGCTTTACAAAGCCCTGGCCGAATCAACGATATCCTATGGTCTGTCGAGCTATGGCAGGACATATAAGTCACACCTTGACCAAATTTATGCACTTCAACTACGGATATTAAAAGCAATTGTCCCGCATAGCATTAAGAAGAAATACAAAAATGACTATCATAAATTATTTGAATTCTGTAAGATATTACCCATACAAGAAAAAACTAAATTTGTACTTTTAAAAGAAGAGTTTTTTAATGAAAGTTTAAAGAAAACTAAAACCATAAATATGAATGAGATTAGGACTCGTAGCGTCCTCACTGCTAAGCTATTACTTCCAAAGTACACAAATTTGCACGGCAAGAGATCGCTAAAATATATAATACCTTTCCTTATTAATCAACTACCTATATCATTAAGGGATAATTTAACTCAGAAAAACATAAAATATAAATTAAAACAACATTTTTTACTATATTTAAACACCTAAGATAGATAGGATGAATATTAATAAAAATATATTTGTAATTCAACATTGATAAATAATTTAAAGCATACAAAATTAAGCAAAGGAAATACCTAACAATAATAAAATAACACAAAAAAACTATTACTAGAACATATACTTTATGAACAACCTGTATTAATTAAAAACTTCCCTCACCACTTTTGTTTTTATGAACGGACGGTCGGATTGGTCACCGAGGTTCGCTCGTTAGTACGAGTATTAGATATTATTTTGCCTACTACCCGATGTAATTTTAATTGTTGTTTCTTTTTAACTAAGTACCTACTTTAGTGTATCTGTTAATTCTCTAAATTATGTAGTCGATGATTTTGGTGCACGGTAAAACTCTAATGAGTTTATGTTGGCACCAACTTGAATAAATAAAATGTATGTGTACTACTGAATAAATAAATAAATAAATAAATAAAATAAAAAAGCAATGTATCAAGAAATGTCAAATTTCCAGTATAACATGGCCTCGCTTTGTATATATTTCCTGTACAATGAGAGATCCGCATAAACTGATTTGTATAGCTTGATCAGCCGTCGTGCGTACCTAACTTCATTCATGGTTCTTTAAAGACATAAAAATCGAAATTACTTTTGTTTCGTTTCGCTAAGAAACATTTTCGTAATTTATTCATTACTCATACCTAGTTACTCACGAGGGGTTTGTTAGCTATGTACGGTGGGCTGCATCAATTGGGTACTTCCAGTTGGGAACGTACGTGCTTTAAAAGGGGTACCCACAACGTGACACTGACTGTACCTTATTTGTAAAACTCAAGTAACATAATTAGGTAAATAAAATTATACTGATTTCGTATTACACATAACATTTATTCCTTCTCTATAATGAGAAAAGGGATTGTCATTATAGGACCCCCTTTTTTTCGGATGGGCTGGACCTGATCCCGGGCGGAGCGGAAGGGAGTCTGACTAAAATTTATAGGACCCCCACATTATCATTTTGATAACAAGTGATGATGAGTCATCATTCCTAATTATCTTATATCTTTAAAATAACCACCTCATTTCGATGATTTTGATGTTTTGTTAGATTTTGATGAGATGATTTAGATTTTGTTATATCAACTCAAATCGTACCTCTTCTTTCCAGATGGGCTGTGGTCGGATATTCAACGCTTTACGTCGCTGTAAGCAGCTGGAAGACGGTGACACGTCAACCCAGCTGGACCGATGCCTCGGTCTTCTCGACCTGACGGCTCTGGGCGTCGGCAGTACCTTGGGTCTGGGGGTCTACGTGCTGGCGGGAGCGGTCGCTAAGTCCGTCGCCGGCCCTGCTGTTTGTATCAGCTTCTTGGTTGCGGCTATTGCGTCTGCCTTTGCTGGTAAGTTTGTCTAACAGTACCCTCCCACTGCAGGGTACATGCCTCCTGATAATACCAGCCTATTGATGTCCCTCTTTCAATAAAAGGGTTCTCGCGCTTTTTAGAAGCATTTGGCGATTTCATACTTAGGTACCTGCAAACAAATCTTTAACTTTGGAAATCTCACATTACAAACAAATATTTAAAAAAAAACTTGTAAAAAAGTTCGAACTTTGACCCCCAATATCTCCGTAACTAAAAGGTTCCCAGGTATGGTCTAGCTAGAACAAAACAATGACCACAATGACGGGGAGAGAAAGTGCCTTTTGACTTCGTTAAGAGACTGGTTACACCCTTTATGCTGATTAAATTTATTTTGAAACCATCCATTCGCAAATGAAATATTTTTTTGTTAATTTAACAGTCCCCAAATACTCATGAACAGAAACACTCGAATGCGTTATTGCGTATTTCACAACAACTATTAAAATCATTATAAACTCGTAATTTGTCATGCGCAAGAGTGAACGGCCTGTGAACGGACCCTCCACAAGGTTGTTTCATTGTATCTCCGATTGGCTGGACATACACGAACATGGTCAAATTATGTGACGTGTTAATATTTCGAGGAAATCATTATCTTCCTCATAACTGGTATTTTGTTTCGATTTCCAAGTAATTTAAAAACGATTTTGTGTGTTGGGACCGGTATCTTGGGTTTATGTTGTTCGGTAATTAAAAAAGTAACATAAATGTTAATCCAGCTTATAACCTATCTGTGTGTAAAATTTCGTCCAAATTCATTCCGTAGTTTTTGCATGAAAGAGTAATAAACATCCACCCATCTATCCCCACAAAGTGTATTTTGTAGTAGGTAGTAAGATTTAAAGGCATTCGTCTAAATGGGTCAAAAGTTGCAAGTTTATAATGGAGGCACACGGTGGCCCGTTGCTTGCAGAACAGCTCCAAAACACTTCAAGTTAGGAATATCCTCAATCTCATCCTTCACTGTTTTCTAGCCCTCTTAATAAACATAGCTAGCTCCTCGCCAGTCCGTCTGCCAATTTAAACTAAACGTTTACCTAGCTGAAGAACATGAAGATGTTTGTTCTATGATAAGCATTGATAGCAACAAACCCTTTGATAAGACTCTAGACAGTAATCTTGAAGACAATCCTAATGATTTGCATTAATAGAAAGGTATTGAGATACTGAAGAAGTATTGAGTACTAAGTAAAAAGGTACATAGTAATAGTAAAGTGCTCGATAGACAATAGATGTGGATAAATCATAATATTTCACGAGCATGAATAACTGAAGTGCCAAGAAACAATGAAGGATTCCATAACAAGTTTAAACGTTTACCTAGCACATTTTTCTTTCTACATACGTAGTCACGTAGTTGAGCAATAAGCATTCATGAAGCTAAAATATAAATGAAGACAAGTATATTCAGTGTTAGAAAAATTTGAACTGCAAAAACCTGTCTTGAGATTCGGTAAAAAAGTTCGATGAAACGACCTACCTACCGTTTTTTATTTGTTATTAGAATATCTAGATGATAAAACAGTCGGGCAAGTGGGATTCCAATACTACCAAAATACAGTTTGGACTTTTTAAGGAACACAAGCTAATCGAAAAAGTGAATTTTTAGTTTGTTAAACTTAGTCACATCACAATCGTCGTTTTAACTATGAAAACCATATTATAAATCGGTTTATTTCTTAATGTGCCCCTCTCATTTCACTTTTCTCTAAACCCTTATAACTTACATCGACAGGATTTTACCCTTCTCCCTTAACTTCCAGGTCTCTGCTACGCCGAATTTGCCTCCCGCGTGCCCAAAGCCGGATCAGCGTACGTCTACAGTTACGTGAGCGTCGGCGAGTTCATCGCTTTCACCATCGGCTGGAACCTCATCCTGGAGTACGTCATCGGCACGGCCAGCGTGGCCAAAGGCATGGCCTTGTACATCGATAGCCTGTGCAACAACTCCATGGCCCGGGCTATGACGGAGGCTGCTCCTATCAATATTGGGTTCATGGCTGACTATCCGGATTTCTTCGCGTTTGCGCTGGTGTTGCTTATCACTGGTGAGTGTGTTATTTTCTTATGAAGCAATAGGTAATTAGTAGAATTAAACCTACTCATAGATGAAACAATGAAATGAGATATAAGATACTATCATTTCAAAGTATGCTCACTACGCCATATCATTACAATTCCAGTTCTCCTGGGCATCGGCGTGAAAGAGTCGACGAAGCTCAACAACTTGTTCACAGCTCTGAACCTCGTCACCGTCATGATCGTTGTTATCGCTGGAGCCGTCAAGAGTGAGTACCCCTTCTATCTGCTTTATAAAGTTATGCCAAGAGTTTCTCCTCTTCATTCTACACAGGAATCTGCGCTTTGGAATATGTAATTGTGCATCTACTCGTAGCTAAAACTTGTCTACTGACGGACTCCTTGACCCTGCATCCTAAACAGAGCGATCAGTCGTTTCATTTTTCGTTTGGCTAAAAGGAAGATACTTTGCTATAGGATGCTTAAATGGTTTAAAATTCAAAATGCATTAAACAACTGCAATCATCTCACGATGATGACGACATATGATCATCAAGAACGATTCACCGTGTTCGAACAATATTCATTACATGATCCGTGTTCAACATGTAAGCTCACTGGATTGACAAATGATTTGATTGTATTGTGTCGTGTGCTTTGTATACCTACAAGCAGTGTGCCCTGAATTTCATACCTTCATTAAACCCGGTGTTACCGTTGATATGAGGATCTTCGAGTCTAGCTGCATAAGTCATCACTCGTCATCATCTGCATAGCCTTTTCCCAACTATGTTGGGGTCCCTTCCAGCCTAACCGGGCGCAGCTGAATACCAGTATTTTACATGGAGCGACTGCCTATCTGACCTCTACAACCCAGTTAGTACTGGTTATTACGATACCCCTTGGTTAGACTGGTTGTCAGACTTTTTGGGTCACTGACTACCTAACGACTGTCTAAGATCTTCAAATGACAGCCGGGACCAACGGCTTAACGTGTTTTCCGACGCACGGAGGAAACTCAGTATGTAATGGGTGGTCACCCATCCACAGACCAAACTAGACAAGCACGGCTTAACCTAAAGATCGACCCGAGCGGCTGTTATTATTTAGCCACGAGCTCCTCTAGCTGTATAAGTATCGGGTTGTATTAATTGTAGATTGATGTTGATACATTTTCGTAAAATCACACGTAAATAATGATTCCAATTTTTCTCCATATTACAATGGGTATCGTATCGTATTACCGGGTACTAACCGGGTTGTGGAGGTCAGATAGGCAGTCGACCTCAACATAGTTGGAGAAAAGGCTACGCAGATGTTTATTGACACATACCTTCTAAGCAGCGTACACCCTGGACACGTCTATGTTAACACTTTGACGTTGACAGCACCATTATATCATAGCATTAAGGTTGGTTTTCGTAGTTTGCATGAGCCGTTGACCGTACAACAGTAATTTGACCTTCGTAAACGGGACATCCACGTGCGACCATTAGCTGATTCCTGTCTAGATCCAGGTCTTAACTATCCGCTATTTATAACGTCTCCCACGGAGGAGGGGCAATTGAGAAATATGGAACACTAAGCTGTCTGTGTCACTTACAAATAGTTCGTAATTGTTTATAGTACTACCGGGCGGAACACTAACAACAACATTTTAAGATGATAACTTTCGCAACTAATTCAATGGACTCGATATCCAAACTCAAGAGAAACTTTGCGATTTTGTAGTGAAAACCATCTTCTGCGTAGCCTTGTACAAACAATGCTCCACTTGGCTCTCGAATCCAGTTGTGAACTTGGAGCGACTGCTTATTACAACCCATTAAGCGGGAAGTGCAGTACCCCTTGGTATTACTGGTTGTCCGACTTTCGGGCTTCTACCAGTAACGACTGACAAAGATCTTCGAATTACAGTCAGGACCAACGGCTTAGCGTGTTTTCCGAGGCACCTATGTGAGTAATTGATGGTTTCACAGCATCCAAGGACCGCCTTCGACAAGCATGATTTAACCTTCGATTGACCTGCGGTTGTTATTGCTAGGTAATTTTGTAAAAAAAAAAATGCAACTACAAACATTAGTATTGATCTAAAAGAAAAAGGACAAAGGACGGCGATACAACCATTTTATCTAGGTATTTATCAATGAGTTAATAACAGTGATTTACGATAGCGAATAACAACTTGTAAAACAATACACATTTACCACTCCAGCTGAGCAAAATTAAATTCTTCGGTAGATTGTATCTCACTCAAGTGTTCTTTGACTAGATAAAGGTGAAGAGAGCGATTAGTTGTATAATTATATGCGATTTGACGTATAATTATGGGTGTTAGACGGTTGTATTTAGTAGCAACACGTGGAGGTACCTAGACGGTTGCTATGGCGGTGGATGATGGTAGATAGTATAGTATACACTTGTAGCAGAGCTAATAGGTTGATAACACAATTTACTAACTATATCACAGGCTCACCAACACCACCAAGCCCTAGTCCAGAATATGCTTCACCTTCTAATTTCCCGCCATTCGTGGTGACTGACAGTTGGCATTAGTGACAGCTACCTGACTACTTGTGGCTGTGAGTTAGTGTTTCTATATCTACACTACAGCTAGGCTTCTTCGACTATTCTTTATCTTTCAATTTAGGACAATGCTACGGTAAAATCCTGATACTAGCAACTGGGTTCATCCCAGTTCCGACTTTTTTTGTGATTGTGCCAGACGCATTGGCACGAGAGAACTGGAAATGATTAAAAGAATTAAAGGAATAAGTACGAAGTTTTACAATAACTGGTAGCAACCAAGTTGGGATCTTTCTTTTCCGATATTCGTTTATTTGTTAAATGCCTAGATTGGTGTTCTGTGTCAACCTATACAATATTGTGCGCTCGTTAACGAGAAGCTCAAACAGGCTTTCGCTACATAGCTTCGTAGAGTTGCTAGATACTTTCACTGAAAGTACCTCCTTGCAACAAATGCTAGTTTGTAGGCAGAATTCTGCTCACAGAAAAAAACGTTGTCATGTATTTTGCTTAATAATTGTCAGCAAGTCATTAATCAAGCCACCCCATACAATTTGAGGTTAGGAATAGTACCTACCTAGTTTAAATCCGATGTAATAAGGGTAAACAACCGTAATAAGTCGCTACTACGAAATTTCTGGTGAGAAACGCAATAGCACTTGGCCGGAATTGGGAATCCAACCCAGGACCTCATTGCCTTAAGTTACGCTTCTGACCACTAAACCAATGAGACCATAACATGTCAAAAAAATCCTTTTATACTCCTTACTAATCTTATTTTCCTTCCTCAGGTAACCCAGCCAACTGGACAATAGCGATCGAAGACGTGCCAGAGGAATACAAAAGTCAGGCAGGAGCCGGTGGTTTCGCACCCTGGGGTGTAGCAGGCATTATGGCCGGGGCCGCAAAGTGCTTCTTCGGCTTCGTCGGGTTCGACTGCGTAGCCACTACTGGCGAGGAAGCCAAGAACCCCAAGAGAGACATCCCCCTGTCCATTGTGCTGTCTTTGGTGATCATCTTCGTGTCTTACTTCAGTATTGCGACGGTGTTGACGATGATGCTGCCGTATTATTTACAGGTTAGTCGATAACAAGGTTATCACTTTAAAAAAATGTCACGTAGTCTGTGCCAGTCCAGGAGCTATAAAGGGTGTAAACAGGCCCTTAACAAAGCCGAAAGGCACTAGTTCTCCCCGTCATTGCTATCGTTTTTTGCTCTAGGACAAACCTGGGAACCTTCTAGTTATGGAGATATTGGGGGCCAAAGTTCCAACTTTTTCCCAAGTTTTATTTTAAATACCTGTTTTTAATGTAAGATACTTTAACCACATCCAGGACCCCCTTACTATTCAATCCATCCATCAGCACAATGTTTTGAGTGCGTTACATTGAGTCCTACCGTAAAACGTGATTTTTCATCCCAAAGAAAAAAGTTTAAAGTACGAGTAGTTTTTAGTTTAAAGTATCGTTTCCCAGCAATAATTTTTGCGAAAAATTACTTAGTTTGATGTACATAATGCTTGGTGAAGAGTCTGTTTATACCTTGTATGCAAAAATGAAGGTACCTACGCCTGGTACACCCTGGACAGTCAGTCCCAGAGGTTACTTAACTTGTAAACTGCTACTAATTTAACCACGACACACGCAATGAGTGGTCAGTTCTAGGGCTAGGAAGTAGTAAGTAGACTGTTAGTACGACTAACACTAACTCCAAGCTGGGAATAAAGGCTAGGCTGATCTTTGAGAACGTCGAGCTTGATTAACTAAAGGTGCAGGCAGTAGTATCCAGTTGGTACACCCTCATAACACTAGATACCTTTAGTTGTAATGCTTATTGAGTCTTCTACTTCTATAAAACACTCTAAAACATATACAAAACTTTCATTATCTTTCCCAGGATGCCGACGCACCATTCCCTCACGTGTTCACCGAAGCGAACCTGCCGGTCATCAAGTGGATCGTGACAATCGGCGCAATCTTTGCGCTGTGCACATCCCTCCTCGGCGCCATGTTCCCTCTCCCCAGGGTCTTGTATGCCATGGGCAGTGATGGCGTGCTGTTCAAGCCACTGGCGGTCATTAATAAGAGGACTCAGACGCCCATGGTTGCTACTGTGCTGAGTGGGCTGTTATCTGGTGAGATTTTTTTTGGTTGTTTGGGGCCTTTACTGTGAAAGGTCAGATAGGCAGACAGTAAGATTGGAAGACTACCCCAACATTGCTGGGAAAAAGTTTGTTTTTGGGTTATATGATGATGGTGATGCTGTGCTTCTAGATTGCGATCAATGACATGAGATGTATGGCAGCCTGATAAATTGTGTTGATCGATGAGGCAATCAATGTCAACTGGTACTAGTACTGGTGGTGCTCGAACGACTGGAATCTAGATACCCCCTTATCCCATGACCTAACCAAAGTTCGTCGTATCGTCACGGTTGCGGATTTATACAAGGTTTAAACCGGACCCTTACGATACGATATCCTTTGGTAAGACTGGTTGTCAGACTTTCTTACCTACTTACCTACTTTCTTACTTACTTTTAATGCAAGGATGTATTATTTTTACCCGACTACGGCGAAGCAAAAAGGAGGCTATGATTTTGACCGGTATGTATGTATGTTCATCTGTTCCCTCATAACTTCTGAACTGCTTATCATAATTTGACAAATGAGGTATCGTTGGAAGCGTCTTGATTGTCCGCAGGATACCCGTGGTCGTATGCCACCTACTCTAAAAAAACAATACTTTATTACAGCAGTAAGGGATCATAAAATTTAGGTCAAAGTGACATACGATCACGGCTGTTTTTTTAACATCGCTATGAATATTTATTAAATACATTAAAATATATAACGTGTAAGTTGTTTATTTAATAGACGATAAATATTGAATGGTTTGTAGGTACATAACAATTTCAAACGAGAAAATTTGCTTGTTTTATACTTTTTAGAGCCAGATTTTTTAGTAGTCGGGTTTTTTGATTGATATGTTTTGTTGATAGCACAAACATGCAATATCATTATCTGTGTTAAATTGTGATATTAGTCCAGACAATTGGAAATGTTTAAATACCTACTTCATGTAGATTTTTTCCGCACACTATAATGTGATGTGTTTAATTTCTTGTGAATTACAAAATAAAAATTACGGTAAAATACTAAGAAAACAATTTAAAAAAACGGTCAGTCGTATCTAGTGCATAGATTAAAGGTATAAGGGCCTGTTTCACCATCTAGGATTAAGTTCCCGTTAACTCTTGGCAGAAAATTTCATACAAATTCTGTTACATTTTTTTTGTAAGTAGTGAAGAAGAAAGAAAAAACGTAATGAAATACATTAAAATACTATTTTATTTGTTTGCAGCAATCATGGCGGCTCTGTTCAACCTGAATCAGCTGATCGATATGATGTCCATCGGGACACTCCTGGCTTATACCATCGTCGCTACCAGCGTGCTTATTCTCAGGTAAATATTGCAGAACCAGTTTATCGGCAAATGAAGGTTGGCTTTAGATGGACGTAGTTAAGCAGAAAGGACTCAATCCACATGTGACTTAATGTAGATTGAGTCCTTTCTGATTAACTACGTCCGATTAGCCTGGTGTTGACCGTAGGACTAACCTGCTGAATGATTGCATCTCTTTTCATTGAAGGAACGCAGTGTTTCATTCACAATTCGATAAGTAAACTACCTGTGGATACTGTGGGTGTCCCTGAAGAGCACCGTTAGTGGTAGGACAGAGACGGTCAGATGCAGAACATGCTATAGTGCAGCGGTCACTTTTACAGAAAGATGCTGGTGGTAAACATGGAATAAACAAGATGGCGGCGCGCGCACATTCCGACTACCACCACGCGAAAAAGGAACCACACTGCGCTATATACAGGCTGTAAACAGACTCTTCACGGAGCCGTCAACCAAGCATTATGTACATCAAACTAAGTATTACGCTTTACGCTTTAAAAAATCGTACATTAAAAACATGTATTTAAAAAAAACTTGTAACTTTGAGCCCCAATATCTCCGTAACTAGAAGGATCCCAGGTATGGTCTAGAAAAAAAAATGATCGCAAAGACGGGGAGAACAAATGCCTTTCGGCTTCGTTAAAACTCTGTTTACATCCTTTATACTACTTATAACCTTTGACATTCCCCCACTGTCGGTAGGAGAATATTCATTGAAAATCAAGATTGAATGCCAACCTTCCTCTTCTTCTTCCAGATACGAAGAAGAGACAACCATCCAGCTGCACGCCACAAAGCCCACGCCGGAGACGCCCTTCAGCGTGTTCAAGCAGATCTTCAACCTTCTAGGACTGAAGTTCCCCACGCAGCTGTCATACACCATCGCCAAGTGGACCATCTTTATATTCTGTAAGTATTCAGTCCTTGGGTTTCCAAAGACAGTCAAATTGAATGGTTTTTCTACTTATACGGTAAAACGCTGTACTGAATCCACTTGGCCGACCATCATTATTTTTTTGACGCCAGTTTGCGGCCAGTATATGACGGAACCGCTCTTTAGGACACGCAAAATGAAATTTTACACTGTACCCCAAAACCAAAACTTAAGTAGTGGGCAGTGGCAGTGGGCAGGGCACATTGCTCGCAGAGCAGATGGCCGATGGGGCCGAAAAGTTCTGGAGTGGCGACCGTGAACTGGAAGACGATGCGTTGGAAGGCCTCACACTAGGTGGACCGATGACCTGGTGAAGGTTGCGGGGATCCGCTGGATGCGAGTCGCACGGGACCGGTCAATGTGGCGACACTTGGGGGGGCGTATGTCCAGCAGTGGATGTCTTTCGGCTGAAATGATGATGATAATGACCCCAAAACCGAGCGAGCAAACTTCATCACGTTTGCAGATACAAGTGCTTTACAAGTCAAGGATTTGGGGAACCGGCAGCAATGAAATATTTTAGGTTTCCTACGTATAGACTCTCTTAACAAATCGTTACCAGCAGACTAGAAAATCATGAAGAGACACAGAATTCGCTGAATTAACAAATCTTCTTCTTGTTTCTAGTCGTAGTAGCGCTGGCGACATGCTCGCTGCTGCGGTGGGAGGAGTCTGCGCCGGCGCTGGGCGTGCTGGGCGCGGCGCTCATCGTGCTGCTCGTGGTGCTGTACCGCCAGCCGAGGAACAGCACCGAGCACCTCTCTTTCACGGTACGTTGGATAACCCATTTTCGGTGTTTTTTTCGCTAAATGCCACATCAATTGTCAAGTGATTTATACTTGTCACTTGGTGAACTTCATGGAAATCGAGATGGCAATGAAAAATTGTTAAGATACGAACAACTTCCGTGATTTCTTGGTTTTTAGCATTGCAGAATAACATCAGGTCATAGGTGGCGACCAATTACCATCAAGGTGTGCTGTAAGATCATAAAACCAAAAAACAAAGTCACGTTCCTGTCATACTACGCATTGAGTCCTGCATTTTCTGACCCTCTCATCTACCCTTCTTTTTTGGGAGTAGGTCACTGCACACAGCTTATTACCGAACCCACAATATACTTAAACCGAAAGCAAACCGTAGTATGAGATTGATATATGTAACAAAAACGGCCTGTTGATTGTGGCGCCCTCTACATTGAACACACGATCTCATGCAGTCATTTGATTCGCTAACATCTAAATTATTTGTTTGCAGGTGCCGCTAGTACCCCTAGTCCCATTCTTGAGCGTGTGCATGAACGTGTATCTGATGGTGCAGCTGGACTACCAAACCTGGGTGCGGTTCATCATTTGGCTCGTTATTGGTAAGTTACACTATTAATACTTAAAACGGGTTATTTAACATATTTTTCACTTGTATTGAGGACCATAAACAAATAATATTCACTCAACACAATTATTCCAACTCAATACAATATATCGAAATCCATTCAGGAGTTTTTGTAGAAGAAGAGTGTGAGAGTTTGTGAAGAGTACTCACAAACTTTCGCATTCATAATAGTAGTAAGATAAATTAAATTGAGGTCGGCTTCCGGTCTAACCGGATGAAGCTGGATAACCAGTACTTAACAAGTAGCGATTGCCTATCAGACCTCCACAAATGATTGCTTATCCGACCTCCACAACTGATAGCCTATCTGACCTCCACAACTACTGGTTATATGCTGACATGCCCTAGAACCAAAATGTCTACCACATGATGGGTTATAGCCTACACCCTCTGACATAGAATAAGCCTGTATAACATATTATTTAGAATGGAAACAGTCATCTTAATTCTTCCTTCTATTCCAGGCTACCTAATCTACTTCTTCTACGGCATCAGGAACAGCTCGCTTCGCGTCAAGAGCGAACCGGTCGGAGTCATCGAAGAGAAGGGACAAGTTATCACCACCAAGTTCTAACGCTGACTGACATTAACGTATTGTGTAGCTATATTAGTGTACTTTTGTCATTACTTAGACTGTGTGGAGCTGGGGGATATTTCTGATTTGTTAGTTGGTATTATCCATAGAAAAGACTCAAGAATTCGCTTCTGATATTTTAGGATCTACCAGGATACCTGGATTTTATTTTTATTTATTTAGGATCACCAACAAAGGATGTAAACACAAGAAATAAATAATTAACGACAACAGTATCACGTAGCTGCGTAGGTGTACTCTTTCGGTTACAGTAGACCACGTCATGCATAATAGAGTCTATACTAATAAATAAGCTAAAAAAGTTGTAATACTAGCATATAAATAAAAATAAAAACAAAACATATTTGGTAATAAAATTGGAAAAATTAAATTTAAAAAAAATAATTAATTAACAGTCATAGTAGAAATTAAAAAAAAAAACAAAACATTGGTAATAAAATTGGAAAGTAAAATTAAAATAAAAGCGTAAAAATATTCACCAAGGAACACCATGGCAGCTGCATGAAAGTAAAGAACGCCGACTTAATTTGCTAGTTTTCTTCCCCATTCGTTTCTGATTTTTTCCATAAATCTACTTTGAATATCTGTCCAAATCGATCATTGGGCAAAATAATCGCAAACAACTTATTACTGCAAGACCTTTCTACTGCAAAAAATTGTTTTCTCTTATTGTATTTCCTATAGCAAATGGACTTTTTCCCCGGTCTTTTGAGAAAATGTGAATGGATAGAAAGGCCTAAACTACAACATAGTACGTTATAGTTTGTTAATTTGTTTGTTGTAATAGTCGTTTAAAACATGACAGGGTCATGATTACCTTTACACAACAATGTTTTGAAAAATATAAAGTTGTGAGACATTAAAATTGAAATCCTAGAAAGCACATGTAAAGGTGCATACATATTGTTAAGTTTATTTAATCAGAATTTGTGTTTTTGGGCCAATTATATGTAAGAGAATATGACGTAAATTTTTATAGATCGATGAAATTTAGCAAATCTGTGAGCATCTTTAACAGACTAGACGGTAAGTTAGGCACTTTTAAGATTTAAATTAAATTGATAAGAATTTGAGTGCTTATTACAGGGTTATTGATAGGACAGATTATATTACTAATTAGCGCGTAGGTAAGAAAAACAATTAACTGAAAATATGTAAATTTAATAGCATGACGTTCACAGATTTTGTTAACAAAAACGTTAAGATGTTTTTTGAGGCAACTGTTACTTATTTTATAAATAAGTTAGAACTTTTAAAGGATTTTGGAAGTCTTCATTATGACACTTAGATCTTATATGACTAAAAAAAAGTGACCAAGTTATCATTTATAACCTACCTACCTTAGGTACCTACATTTCAGTTTTTTTTTTAAGATAACTAGTAAATATTTATTACGCTGCATATACCAACTAAAATACCAGATTGGGTTCCGTTACCCAAATACAAGAGGGCTCCAGAACCATTTTGACTTTAAAATAATTTGACATTCCATTTCTTTTACTTATTATACTGTACAATATTTATTTCAACTAGTTGTTTAACATCATTACTTTGAATGAAAGGAGTTTTCTTAGTAACGTATTTGCCCTACCGGGTTTAAGAATGTAAGAATTGTTAGAAAAATAGCGAAATAGAATTAGTATACGACGGCACCAGACCGTAAACTGCAGCAGAAAAGCAGCTCAACCTTAATTACAGATCTGGACCGCAGCGTTACTACTGGATTTTAAGAAACGCCGCCGGGGTCCAGCCTCGACCCCAGTTGGCCTACCAGAGGTGCGGTCAGTGGCTATCTTTAACAAAGCAACAAGACTAATTTTTGTTGTTAGAAAAATAAACTGCTTGCGGTTATTTTCAACCGCAACGCCATTACAGTCTGCGGTCGTCTTCGGTATAATAAAGTTCAAAATGATGTTGTTTCTTATGATGTGTACTATAGACAATAATTAGATGAACTGTGTTGTGATAGATGTGTGATCGACAAGCGTTAGATAGGGACGTTGTTATTTATAAACATTGTGTTTTTGTTCAATAACTTTTCTTTTCAATGGGTTGGCAATATTCTTATGAAATAAGTTTTTAAGCCGTTGGTCCTGCACCTGGCCTTTCTCCGGTCGTAGACTCTCGACCGGAGAAAGGCCAGGTACACACAAGGGTATCGTATTGCCCAGTACTAACTGGGCGGAGGGTCCAGATAGGCAGTCGCTCCATGTTAAATACTGATATTTAACTGCACCTGGTTAGACTGGAAGCCGACCCCAACATAGTAGGGAAAAGGTTAGGCAGATGATGAACAGTTGAAGAAGACATATTGGAAATATGTCGGATTGCTTATAAGAGTGAGGGATGAGAGCGAGCTCCTGCCTGCGCACATGCGCTTGCACTACATTATCTCCCGCGTCCATTGCTTGTATCTTCTGAGACTGGCACCCATGGCCCAAGCTCGATCAGGAAAACCATATTTTGTACTATTGCTTTCGCTGCACTATTTTAGAAATTATTAGAGCATCTCTCTTCTTGCAGTCTATTTAAGAATTCTAGATGTAAATTGTGGTTCCTTTTTTTATAATATTAGAAAATACAACAATGTTTATAGGTGACCAACGTATAAAATTAACTTATTAGCTGTAAATAAAAATACGTAGTTTTAAGCATTAACAAACTGTGATTTATTGAATGAGTCGACTTAATATTATTATTGCTGAAAAAGATTAAATGATTAGATACAACTTGCTTACTTTGTGTTGTCATTTTAAAATCTTCATGATCGGTTAATTTTTTTTTGCAGCCTTATCTGTCACACTCCTGGGCAAACGCCTCCCTTATCCTGGTACTCTTCTACTGCGCTACCTCCTACCAGCTTTTGTGATGCGCGTCCAGTGGGCTAATTCACGTAACTAAAGAAGTGCTGTAGCAGTGCAGTTGCAGTTAAGTTCCGATCAAAACAACGCTTTTCGTATTCTCTACCGCTGTCAGACCCGCTCGCGTCAAGTTCGCGTCACGCGAGCGCAATAACGGCATTCTACTGTTGCGCGTCTTTGGTGCGTGGTTCGGAACGCAACATGATCGGTATTCTACTATTCGTTTGACGTCTCAAAATGTATTTATTAATGATAATAACGTCTAATCATTGAAATGTAATGGAAATGTAATCAATTCTATTCGATTATTTAGTGTGTTTTTTCTCTCATGTAGGCACACCATAAGTAAGTTTGGCTGTCGTACAGTTCACGCGCAGTTCAACGATTACAAGAATACCGTTTATCACCCAAACTTGAACTTAACTGCAACTGCACTACTGCCTTCAGATCATCTCGCCACCTGTTTCTAGGCCAGTCTCGGCGGTGCAGTCTATCTACAGGCACCCATTGCGTTGAGACCTTTGCGCAGTGGTCGTCATACGTGCGACTCAGATGACCAGCCTTTGAGCCTGGCAGTCATTTTACCTACGTCTATTTCCTGTTTTAGAGCGCAGCGTACTGATCCATATTTTGTCTGTTCTCTTTACACTAACCAAGGTGTTACGGTTTGGGAGGGGCCCGCGAGGGCCGATGCCTGGGACTGTTCCAAAGAGATACCGCGTCCCTGGAACACAAAGGGCAAGGAAAGAACATGGATAGGATATCAGTACAAGTCTGATCCTCCTTTGCGCTCTGCTCAGAGCGGAAGAAGTCATCTGATGATTTCCCATCCGGGAAAAAAAAGGTGTTGCAGTGAGAAAAAAAAACAAAAGGGTTTATTTGAATGCATAATTTATTTTTATAATTTAAACCGATACATTTTCCAACTCGCTGTTTCACAGCCAATAAGCTTAAGTATCTAAAACTATCTCCAAACTATTTTTTTTTCAAATGATAATTGTCTCTGTGAAACTATGTCAATAATCAAAAAAAAAGTAAATTAATAACATTACAAACAATTTTAATACAGCTACAGTACTATGTACCAAATAAAATACTAACCGAAATAACATTAAATACTTTGGCGCAATACGTTATAGGAACCTTAACATCGAGATTCTAAATATTAAAAAAAAAAATCTTAAACACTTACATGATCAAGTACTTGCAGTGCAAACGTCCATTGCAAATACTTTAAGGTGTAAACATTTTCTGCAGTAAAGGTTTACTTGCTATGAACGTCGTAGTGAAGCCCAGACGTTAAAACTGAATTGAGCTAGTTTGAGTTAGGCTTTATAGTTACGTTTTCTCATTACCGATATCGAAACACGAAGGGAAAGAAAAAAGATTTGAGGGTCAATGACCGCAGGTAGTTTAGATACCTGCAAAGTCTGCGGAGTTTCACTAGTTAATTAAATTTGACTTTTTATAATGAGAATTAAGTGTATAAGGCTGGTTATCAAGCTGTACTTATAGCTAATTTATCACTAAATCTAAAGTTAATACTTAGTAGCGTTATTACGGTACGTCGCCTTAGGTAATACTCTAAAATAAGCAATAAATACATAATTTAAATTAATTACTTTAACTAATCACACAATATCATTTGATTATTCGATTTTATATAAGGCATAACTATATTAGGAAACTGAAATGCGAACGTCAGACATCTTAAGGAAAGATACATAGACTTGGACCAAGTACTTAACTAAATCAGCGTTTCATACAAACATGAGCCTTTATGCAGAAAACAATAGAGTTCACATTCACCTTAATGAATTTAAACAAGCATTCCATAACATTATGAACTTAATTTTTTACCGACGAATAAAATGAGGGAGTTTCTTTATCGTATGAAACGCACGCTTTAGTCAACTAAAGTCAAAGTATTTTATTTGAATCTTGTCCCTAGTCGAAAAAAATACATTATATTATTAATATGTTCGAGAAGTATTGAAGCACACAGACTGTAATTATTATTCTTATTCAATGTTAATTTTATTGGAAAAAGTGTTATTTCTCTTTATCTTGACTGACAGACACTAGGCAATAAAATGGCTCCGCTTTTATTATTTAAAAAATCGCTCTTTGCTTTTAACACGTGGTTTAAAATTGAGCTTGACCTTCAACAAGAAATATTTATATATATATATATATATATATATATATATATATATATATATATATATATATATATTATATTATACATATATATGTTTTTTTATATATTTATTTGTAATCTAACATTTATCTCTCTTTATCAAAAGCGATGACTTATAGTTAATGATATAAAAAACCATACATGGAAATAAGACCGCGTAAACTTTGATAAAGTATAAAAACATTTTTTATTAGTAGGTATTTATTTTGATTTACTGTTTTATATCTACAGTAAATCTTGAGTAAGCTTTTTAATTTCCTTATAGCCACGTGAATGGCTTCAACGTGAAGCAAACGTCACAATAACACACAAAACAGGTTTATATTAAAAATGCAACATTTATTAAAAAACTACTGAATTGAGTTTATGATCATCGTCTTTATAATATCAAGTTTGAACACGTTTTGCTTTACTACAGACTACTAAAAGATTTTAAGGTCAAAGACAAGCCTAGGCGAAAATAAATGACGGATTTTACATAACATAACATCATGATAGAAATCCCCGCAGGGTTAGACAGAGTGTACTCCATCTTGTTATAAGGGCGGGCCTATTACCATCAGCCGGGCATAAATCCAGAGTCTGGGCTGTTACTGAGTAATTTCTGATGAAAAAACCCAATAACACGGCACGATCCGGTAATCGATCCCAGGACATTATGCTGATGTTAACGGGTTTTAGTACGGAAATTAACAGAATAAAATCCACCACATTGTCTTTGCCTTTTTCAATAAAAGATGTTGATGATGACGATTTAATTCTAGCCTTATGATTCTAAATTAGTCAGCTGTGTAATACTTAATCTAGATAGTAAAAGAGTTTAAACTAAGTACGAGACCAAACCAGGGGCATTTAGTCAGATGCGTCCGTCAAGGAAAATCCAAAAAAAACAAACTTCATACGTTCATAGATGTAGTCCGTCTGTTGTAGTTAACAAGTAATAGTATTGGTCTTTTTTTCACAAATCGATTATGTTCTGTAAGTAAGGTAAGTTTCATAGTGAAAGTTGATTAAAATGACGGGTAGAAACATCCCTTGACGGATGAAGGTGCCACCCTGTATTCAGTATTTCTAATTGGTACATTTTCGGTTATAAAATCTTGCTAAGCTAAAATACACAATCAGTATCAATACTGGGTAATCAAAATATACAGGGTGTAAACAGACTCTTCACGAAGCCGTCAACCAAGCATTAAGTAAAAGTCAAACTAAGTAACTTTACGCAAAAATTTGTGCTGGGAA
This sequence comes from Lycophotia porphyrea, assembly GCA_950005105.1. NCBI lineage: Eukaryota > Metazoa > Arthropoda > Insecta > Lepidoptera > Noctuidae > Lycophotia > Lycophotia porphyrea. Next base: position 1,308,228 of record OX465396.1, read on the forward strand.
ACGGCTTTTTTTTGGACTGCAGAATCACGTTTTACAGTGGGACTCAATGTAACGCGCTCAAAACATTGTGCTGATCGATGGATTGAATAGTAAGGGGGTCCTGGAGGTGTTTAAAGTAAAAATCTTACATTAAAAACTTGTGAAAAAGTTGGAACTTTGACCCCCCATATCTCCGGAACTAGAAGTTTCCCAGGTATGGTCGAACACAAAAAAATGATCGCAATGATGGGGAGAACAAGTGCCTTTCGGCTTCGTTAAGAGTCTGTTTACACCCTTTATAGGGTGTTATTCATAAACGCAATTTAAAGTTAAGAGACGTTTCAAAACGTGAAACATGTACGTTTAAACGGTTGCTAAACCTGACTTATATTTAAGCAACGCTCATGAACAAACCACATATTCAACAAACTAAATGCTAGAAATAAAAGACACAACAGTACTTGTGGGGCTGACAACCCGTTCGTCACTGACGTCAGGTTTGGGGTCCTGTTTGGGTAACTGTCAGCCGAGGGCATGCGTCAGACCGTTGTTCAGCAAGGCAGTCTGACTGTCGTTGTGTAGGTCTGCCATCTGGACAGTGTCGATCTTGCGCTTGCGCTCGGAGCTGTTCCAGACGCCGTATGTTGCGTAGATTATGAGACCTGGGAACAAAGAGGTAGATCAGATAGCTGGTTGGTCGTTGGGCTGGTTGGTCCGGTTCATTGTTAAACCGTTACCTCCTGCTGAGGGTACTTTTTCGAGGACAGACCATGTGTTACTTGATGTTTCCATTATGAACTTGGAAAATTATGATTATGAATGTGGTTGGATACCTATAAGAGTAGAGGAAGACCAAAGAAACGATGGATGGAGTGTTTGAAGGAGGATATAGCTAGAAAGGAGGTGACTGCTGAGATGACGAGTAATAGAAAATAATGGAAAAGAAGACATTCTGCGCCATATAAATTGGAATACGGGTAGGAGAATGTTGAACTTCTCAGTAGCGGGGTGGTGTTTGGTTTTGATTTGTGTCCGGTTAATGTCAAGAGGTCGCAGCCCTTTGCGATGGTCCGACACAAAATGGGGCACTTAATATCGTGTCCTGCATGTCCTGTAGTTTGTTCACTACAGCAACTGATGGACGCTACCGACAGCGCCAAACTAGTAGCTTAGTTCTGGGCCGACACAATATATATAGATTGCCATCGACACGCTAAGATGAAGAAGATACAAAATTTCATGCTGCTCTTCACTTGGCCAAGGATAGACAGAGATGGCGTAACATCGTCAAGGAAAAAATGTTTTCAAGGGAGGATCACGACCCTCAGTAATGAGGAGCACGACTTGAGGAGGAGGAGTGTCAATAGGCTCGCGCCTTTTTACATGGAGTTAAACTGGCGAACTGTGGGTGTACTACACTATAGTACACTTCTGTCTAATCCTTCGTCGGCTAAAGAAGTGATGCGTTGTGTAAGCTTCGCGCCGCCACCGATGGACTCGAATGTTATAAATATTTGCGCATAAAAGTAAAAATGGATTATTTGAACTTAGCAGCGAAACTGTTGATATTATAAAGTAATTCTGTCAGTCTGGTGCTTTAACGGTTGAAAAGATTTCGATGAGATTAGGCACACAAAAAGACCGACGACCGTGTCAAAACTGCAGGGAGTCACTGGATGCAGGTGGCATTGGACAGGACACGTTGGAAATCAATTGGGGTAAGATGCATAAGATATTTTTATCACGTTACCGTGGGATGAATTCCAACATCCGCGCGGGCAAAGGCCCAAAACCTAGCGATAAATACATAACATCACGCCTGTAATCCCTGAAGATTTAGACAGAGACATACCTAATAGCACGCCCACACTTCCCCAGTTATGTTTAAGTCCCATGTAATAGGGGGCGAGCGTATTGCCATCAACAGAGCACAAAATAATCACGTATTTTTATTTAGTTCAATCGTAATAAACATATCATATGAGGAAAATGCAACTAATTGCAATTTCCTCATATGATATGGTCATTACGATTAAAATAACTAACACTCAATAAATTAGTATTCAAATCATCGGTAAATACCTACCGCTTGACATTGAACTATCGGTTCTCCGGATATCCCATAGTCGTTATTACTCATTTTTATAATTAATCGATAAGTATTCGGGAAGAACACCTACATGTTAGAAGTACCTAAAACATAAAAAGACCATAACAAGTTGCTTACCTCGGATACGTTTTTAGACAAGAGGAGTATAACCAGTTCAATCGTTGGTGTAGTGGCACTAGCGCTACTGCTAAGAATTATGTATTGGGTTCGATTCCCGAGTCGGGCAAGGTATTTAGGAATTTTTTTGAAGCAGCTCTGAGTTTAGATTTTTACTAGGTTATTTCAGAACTAAATTGTGAGTATAGGTACGACGGCACGGTTAACCCAGTGGCTGAGCGATTGGTTGCTGCGGTTCGATTCCCGAACGGAACAAATACTTGTGGAGAAATACTTAGTGTGGACAAGGCTTAAAAAAAAATACGTATGCAGTTTGCTGAATGGCATAGGCCAGGCCAAGTCCGCCACACTACTCCTAAAAAATTGCAAAATCCGCAAATCCTGAAATCCAGAATCAATACTGGCGTTCACTAGAAGAGCGCCGAGAATGAAGCTCTACGAAGTCCCAGAGAACAATTTAACTGTCTTCGATTCCGCAACGAAATTAATCAGAAAAGATAGCGGAGGAGAAGAAAACACATAATTTCTGCGGCACAGGCCAATGAAAGCTGACTATTAGAGGTAATTGCTTGGGCTGCGGGACTGTTCGAAAGAGATACCGCGGCCCTGGAACACAAAGGGCAAGGAAGGAACATGGATGGGTTTTAGTGTGTACAAGTCTGACACTCCCTTCCGCTCTGCGAAGCTGAAGCTCTGAGAGCAGGAGAAGTCATTTGATGATTTCCCATCCGAAAAAAAAAAGAGGTAATTGCTTCGTTTAACCAAAACCGATTGACCCGTACAACTGTGTATCACCCCTTTAAGGTCACCCAGTTTTTGACTGACGGAAACAACCATAGTTTATAGTTTCGCAAATCTTCGAGGTTGACATCAACCACAAACAAAAGGGAAACCCAAAAATCTTTGTCATAACCAGAGGTCGGAATTAGGTAGAGTTACTATGTACTTACACTGATTCATACAGCTAAAGAATAAAGTGGATATGCCTCAAAGCCCGAGATTTTTTAAAGGGCAGAAAAATTCCGTGATTTGTCATTTGTGTATCCGGTGAGTTTAAATCTTTGTAAACGCATCCACGTTACAGGAAAAAATCCTAGTGTGGGTAAATACTAATAAAATTGTTTATTTGTCTTATCTATCTGTGAGGTTTCTTTTTTTTTTTATCGCGGCCCTGGAACACAAAGGGCAAGGAAGGAACATGGATGGGTTTTAGTCAGTACAAGTCTGACACTCCCTTCCGCTCTGCCCGGAGCGGGAGAAGTCATTTGATGATTTCCCATTAAAAGAAAAAAAGGATTTTATTATTAATTATTTGTAATTTTGTTGGCCACACGGGATTGTATTATAAATCCCGGGAAATTCCTGGGAACATCCATATTAATATCAACATTTCGATGCAAGTACTAAAATAACTCTACCTAATTCCGACCTCTGGTGATAACATATTATGAGACTGACAAGTTATTTTATAATCTTAAAGTGGTTTTTCTAGGTTATAATAGGCAAGGTCGCCCAGGTCCTCAGACAGCAAACAGGTTAGAAGTATGCAGGTAAATTATGTACAATTTTAAAATAATAACTGCATTTACTGTAATAATGGCCTACTTTTAGCACTTTTAATAATTTAGTGTTATGTCAACAGTTACATAAGGCAAAGGAATCAAGAGTTTTAAAGTTAGTGAATCTGAACAATGTTTAAAGCTCTGGCCACACTGAAGTTGATACTTCGCAGGATGTGGGACAAAATTCGCTCGCGTCGATAATGTTAACTAACTTGTATTGTATGGAGGTGCGACTTCATTCATTCGGTTTTGTGCAAAATCAACTCAATGTAGCCAGAGCTATACTTTAAGGAAAATTGACAACAAATGAACATCAGGAAATAATGCATCTTTTGGATTGTCAAAGCGGCCGATAGGCTTTCTGAAAGAATGTAATAGCTAGCGACGACTCTTGAGACACCCTTTACACCTAGGGTTTTGGGTGCATAGTCGAAATCAGAGACAAAGGTATTTCTTTTTTAAATTAGTAGCTTACTCAGCCCCCCAGGTATTCAACCTGTACCGTGGTATGTTCACAGGCCAGACATAGCTTTTAAAAGATACAATAAAAATTAAGTTTTGGAATGGTTTTTTTTTACATAAATTATCATCAATTTAAATTAATAGAATATAGAATAATCGATTAACTTTGCAACAGTCTTTTACTATAGTCTATATTGTTTAATTATTGTGATTTATTTAATTTGTACCCAGAAGGGTTAATAAATCATATCGGGTAAAATAAAAACGTAATTTTACAAAAAATAAACAAAACATAATTTGACTACTTAATATTTATGGATGCATTATAATTTCATTCATTGCTAGTTTTGTTTTGTAGATAAATTATTTAAATATAAATCAAACAGAAACAATAATTTTAGTTCCTGGTCCATTCATTTATCAACATTGGTCAATCCAATGAAAATCAAAATTTTAAAAAGCTTCGAGATTTTTTTGCAAATTCTTTGTTACCAAAAATGACGAAACGACTTAAAAACGTAATATTTATATTTATGTATTAGAATAAAAATAGGTCGCTCTGTATATAAGGCGAGGAACACACAAGTTCGCCTTTATTTGATACGGACAACGTAGATGTGAACAACTCGCTAGTAACAAATTCGATACTTCAAAATGAATCGCGTATTTTTGTACCAGGTGTTCTTTATGACCATTAGTGGAGCTTTAAGCCAGATTTCCACACAAATGAAAATGCCAGAAGAAGCTAGAATGAACTTCAGTGAAATCGCCAACAAATACGGTCAGAAAGCAGAAGAATTTGACATCATGTCTGAAGGTGGATATATATTGAAGGTCTTCCATATTCCTGGAGACAGGACTAAACCACTACTCTTCATACATGGTGCTATGGATTCCTCAGACAGCCTCATCATGAGAGGAAACACGTCGCTGGCTATCGCGCTAGCCAGGGAAAACTACGATGTCTGGGCAATGAACTACAGAGGCAACAGATATTCCCGCAGACACATCAAAATGAACCCAGATTCGGACCCAGCCTTTTGGAACTTTAGCGGTCACGAAATAGGATACTACGATGTCCCCGCGACCATAGACTTCATTTTGAACAAAACAGGCGAACAAAGATTAAGTGTCATAGGGTATTCGGAAGGGTCAATGTCAACGTACGTCTTAGGAGCAACACGACCAGAGTATAATGACAAAATTAAGATTTCAATATCTTTGGCACCGATATGTTTCATAGAAAACACTGGACTGTTTATGACCCTCCTTTTAGAAATGGCATCAATATTAAATAATGAGTTTGAAGCCATGCGTAGAGAAGAACTCTTCGCTTACAACTCAACAATCAAAGCCATTTTAGACGAAGTGTGTAGCCAAAAATATTCAGGTTATGAAACCTGCCTTCTTAATGGCCTGTTCCTTGCTACAGGTTCAAACCCCAACGAAATTGAACCGGAGTTCTTCCCTATCATACTAGGACACTTCCCAGCCGGAACTTCGAGGAAGAATTTGAATCATATGGTGCAGATAAATCACAGTAAAAGATTTTCTTACTACGATTATGGTACTGTTCAAAATATGGCTAAATACAATAGGCCGACACCGCCTGAATATGACTTGGAAAAAATAACGATGAAGGTCGCATTGATAGTCGCAAAAAATGATCAGATATCTACCATCAAAGATGTAGAAAAACTAAGGAAGCGATTGCCAAATGTCGTCGAATACAGGGTGATGGAAAACAGCGCTTTTAATCACGTTGATTACATTTGGGGGAAGAATACCCATAAGACGTTGTTTCCGCATATATTCAGGATTTTGAATAAGTATAATTAATTAATGATAAAATTGAAAAGAAAAAACTTGAAATCATTCTTAATGGTTTTGCTAGGTAACCAAAGAGGGTGAGAGGGCAAAATGTGTTGAGTTATTTAAATAAAAAGTTAGTTAGTGTTACAGTTAAATATAAGTTCTTTTGACAACGATAAGTAGTGAAGAAATAATCGTGTGTGTGTGTGTGTGTAAGAGACTTGTGATTGAACAACGCGTTGGACACAAAAACAGTGTGATACCAGTTTAATCTAATAATAAATCATTATATTCCTTATAATATATAAATAATATTATAAGTGCGACAGTAAGTTTGTTTGTTTGTTACTCCTAAACCACTGAACTGATTATCCTGAAATTTTACATATACATGCGTTGTTAGGTATACAGAAATGGACGTAGGGTACCTTTCTGCCGAAAAAAAGTATTGTTCCCGAGGAAAACCACAATAACAGTCTAATGATAATAGAGGGCGCCACGTGTCTTTCGAATCATGATTGAATTAAAAGCAGAGTACAACCTGAATTGATTATCAAATTCTAAATGAACGCGCTGCTCTCAAAAACGGTGAAGGAAAACATCGTGAGGAAACCGGCACGTCCTAGAACCAAAAATTCGAAGACAAGCCCGCGTGGTGGATTATAGCCCAATCCCTCTTATAGAGAGGAGGCCTGTGTCCCAGCAGTGGGAACATTATAGGCTGATGATGATGATGATGATGATGAAATGAACGCGAGCGAAGCCGCGGGCAAAAGCTAGTTAACTATACGAATAAAAGTTACCTAAATAAGACAGATTACAAAATTGATCGTTCAAATTAGTCGCGAACTTGTTTTGGGTGTAGAACCTACATAAATTATATTTTATTAACGTAGGTGATTATTAACTACATATATAAAAACATCGCATATTTACAAACTTGTTTTCATACCAGTCCAAAAACACAATGAATTATTTAAAGATAACAATAGCTTACAACTGTATGTCTGTCTACGAGAATCTTAAAACAATTGATAGTAAATAACTTTTTAGACACGATATCTTTATTGTTCATCTATACAAATAAATAAAATTAAAGTGTCTGCTTGCATATGAAAATAATTACACTTATAAGAAAAACACTTTTTTTTTTTCAATTCTATCTAATAAATCAATTTCTGTCTTTCTTTCTGTCTGTTTGGTCCGACTAATCTGCGAAACGACTGAACCGATTTAGACGGAACTTTTACTGGCAGATAGCTGATATTATAAGGTCTAACATTGGCTACTTCTATTTTAGAATAAGAATAAGGGTTCCGTGCAAAAAAGTTAAAACCCTTAAAACTTGTAACAAAATTCAATTCAAAAAGGTAAGTCAATTTTAACGAATGTCGCGGGCAACAGTTAGTCTAAAATAACATCTTAGAATTAAATTATAACGTAATTATACACATGCGCGCGTGGAAATATGACTTCCGTGTTAAAATAGTTACTTATTACTGTTATTCTTGACCTTTGGTAGGTGGGTGGATTGTGTAAGCAATGACTTGAAAGAATAATGTAAATGGTAACCGTTGACAAGGGAGGATGGAAAGAAACAATAGTACTGCGCCGACCGCGCCGACCCAGGTACCATGGGAGAAGGTCTTCGGGAAATATTTGATTTTTATAGTACCGTGAAACGTACAATAGGGTAGTTTAACAAAAAAAATCTAATTAGTCCGTCAGATAGATTTCCAAAAAATATTGGTCACTTATTTTTTGTTTTTTTCACTTCAACAAAAAATGAAGACGTTACAGTGCATCGAAAACTCGTGTGACGTCATGATGTCAGTACACTTTTACTGGCGAAGTGACGTCACAAGCCCCCACTGATCCACCCATAATCTTTGATGCGTTTTATCTTCGTCAGTTTTTATTGATTACATTAATACTCAATACAAAAAACAAAAAAAAACATGTAAAACATAAAAACAATATATAAAAACATGTATTTAAAAAAAAAACATGTGAAAAGGTTGGAACTTTGACCACCAATATTAATCTGACGGACAATTACATTGAAAACATGTATTTAAAAAAAAACTTGTAAAAAACTGGGAGCGTTTACCCCCAATATCACTGTAACTAGAAGGTTCGCATGTATGGTTTAGAACAAAAAAATGATCGCAATGACATGACGGGAAGAACAAGTGCCTTTCGGCTTTATTTAAGAGTCTTTTTACACCCTTTAGAGTCATATTTTTTTTTATTTTGGAGACATTCCTATTTCTTAAACCAGAGAACAGTAACAAGTTTTAAAAATACGGATTTCAAATACTGAGAATGATGTACTAGATACGTGGTAAGTGTTTTCGCGTCGGTGTCCCACCACGTAAGTAAAGTATGTCTGGTATTACCATGTCTATCTTTTCATTACGGTTTTTGAGCTTCGTATCATAAAACAAAACGTAACATCAGACCATTACTCCCCGAAGGGTTTTGCAAAGGGCGGTGGTTGTATTGTCAACATTTTGATTAAAAAAAAATGCTTAAAACAGTCAAAACAATTAAAATAATCTTTTAAATTATCGGCTTGAAATATTAGCGGATACTTTTACACTCGTCTATTAAATAAAAGAATGATTTTTTAAAAACAGAACCTTATTTTAATAACAGCTTTGGTTAGGTATTTTTCCAGTAGAACTCAATCATTTTAGAACTGTTATGCGCGAAATTGTTGGTACATAGTGTGCATTTTTATACAAATCAAGCAAATCATGTTAAAAATAATATTTATAACAGCACGCCTGTAATCTCCGAAGGGTTAAACAGAGATGTACCTAACTGTACACCCACATAATAACCAGTTGTTTAAGTCCCATGTAAAAGGGGGCGAGTCTATAGCCATCAACCGGGCACATATCCAGACTTCTTGGCTGAGAGAAATTCCCGATGGAAAAACTCAAGAACACTTAGCCCGACGAATGCCGTGCGGCCCATCCACATTTGTGTCCAGCGCTTAATTCTGCAATAACGTATTATCAATACGAAGATTTTAATTAATTAAATTATGATAATTGAATGACTCCAACAAAGACTAAACAATAGGGTGCGGCCTATTGCCGGATATAATTGACAGGTGTTAATGTAGAATTTCCCAGAAACTACTTATTTACGGATGCCATAAATTATTAACTTTGTGGGACTTTATGGAACATTTTTGCCACGTGAGTGCTAAAAAAACACGGAAGAAATCAACACTATTACGAAACAGAAGTGATATTAATAAAATTATAAATCAAGGTTACACACAGTTAATTTGAATATTATATTCGCTAGAACCGTCGACGTCAGCTGTGACGTTATTGTCTCTAAGGGTCAATGGCGGTTATCGACACTAAAAATGGCTATTCATTCTGCCTCAGAATAATTGTATGCTTAAAATATTAATTATATAAAAAGTAACGTGACGGGACTTTTACTGGCAGATAGCTGATGTTCTATGGAGTAATTTAGGCTACTTCTATTTTAGAATAAGGATTAGGGTTCCGTGCAAAAAAAAAAAGTGTGTGCAATTCACACATGGTATAATGCATCCTATCTCATTTTCTCCCACGTGAAATCTTTTATTTCATCGACTTTCAAATCACAACGTTGCTAAAGAATTTTTCACTTCAAAAATTAAAAGCCCTGAAATGTTAACAAAATCATGTATAATATTGTCTTGTCTAATATTGTATAGACTCCTAAACTACTTAACCGATTTTAATCAAATTTGCACACCGTGTGTAGTTTGATCCAACTCGAAAGATAGGATAGCTTACATCTCAATTTATATCATATACAATATTATTTAATTGTGACGCAGACGAAGTTGCGCAGCTAAGCTAGTTTAATGATAAAAATGTATGGTCGGAATCGCGAATGGCGCAGTATGACCAACAAGAAGTTGTGGAATTGTGAATACGGTATCTATTTGTATATAAAATTGTATACATAGGTATTTTCTCAAATATTTTTAGCGTTCTTCTTTAGAAAATATGTCGATGATAAAAACACAAGGTATGAAACCAGTTATTTGAATAGCAATTTAGACTCGTCTATTTATGTATTACTTAAATGTCAAATATTACATAACTAACAGCACTTAAATGTTACTGCGTAATAACAACAGCAACAATTTCATAGATTAAATAATATGAATGACTAAATATACGACAAAAAAAATATTTAAATATTTTTAGCTAATAAAATTTTGAACGAATGGATATCCAACTTTGTCAACCGCGAAATAAGGTTCAGATTGACTTACCAGCAGCGATCCAGACTGCGAACCTCAGCCAGGTCATATAGTCTAAGTTCAACATGAGGTACACGTTGATCAGGATGCTGAGACCAGGCAGCCATGGGACTAACGGTACCTGTTGCAGGGGAAAAATATAATAAATACATGTTTCTTTGCGTAAAAAATGGCTTTTTGGTAGATAACAGCAGCACTGGTCAATCGATCAAAGGGCACACCAAAGAGTCCCTTCTGAAAGTAACTGACAGTATTCCTTCGGTAATCTTCGTTTTTCCGAACTAGCACGAACGTCGTGCCTTAGGGTGCTTTTCCACCAGAGATGTGCTATGCTAAGTTGTTATGGATACGTTTGATATCCACCAATCATATTCATCGGTGCACGTAGCCTAGCACTGGTGGAAACGGTTTCAACTAGGATGCGTTTTTTATATGGAAGGATGCCTACCTACTATGGATGCGAGCTATGGAGGCGTGCTATGGATGGTCGCGAGTGGTGTAGCTATGTGCGCCCTCGCCGCTTCCCTACTATCGATACATCGCATAGCTTGAGCCGCGCATCTCCCTCGCGCAGCTATTTTGCGGCGGCGCATATTCACAGCACATCTTACTCGCACCGCTACATAGCTTAGTATCAGTGGAAACGGTCACATAGTTTCACAACTTAGCTAGTACATCCTCGCAGCATAGCTGCATCTCTGGAGGAAAAGCACCCTTAGAGTAAGAAGACCAGAGGAAAAGCTTCTGAGTTTTGTGACGTTTTGTACTAGTGCGCCTAAAATTGCATAAGTTATTTATTTACATGTTTTTTTTTTTTTACATTTGCCCCTACGCTAGGAATTTCTCCTGTGTCATGGGTACGTTTATAAACATTTTAACTCACTTGCACAAACAGCCAGACCCGTAACAACTACGTGTAGGCCCGCGCAAGCCCCGCGCCACGCGTGTGTCGTACTAACCGCGAGTTTTATGAGATTTTGTGGGTGTATTTATTAAGTGGTGAAAGTTTACGAAGAGCTCGCAGAATATATGCAACGGAGAGCATACCTCGAATGCGAGCCCATGGTGTCGTTAGCCCCGCGGTCCCTAATGAAAAGACCATTTTAGCAGCCACTCAAAGGCTGCTTAATCATGGTCGTTATTTTTAAATACGCCTTAATGCAGAAGTACCTATGCATTAAGTAAGTAATGTCAATAATTTTAATTTTATTATATTTTTAAAAGTGGCATAATTTAATTGAATAATTTTAATGCTTATGGAGGGAGGCCTTTGCCCACTAGTGGGACAATATGGGCTAGCTATAAATAAATAAATTTTAATGCTTTATTTTCTGTATTTTGATGATTCTTGCCTATGAAAATCTGAAGGAAAATTTGTAATTACTCTTCAAATAAGTTCAGATCACGGCCCAATCTTAAAAAAGTCTAGTTCGAACCTGATAAAATCAGCGATCAGTACATTGTAACCTACTTAAATACCTACGAGCGCTTCGCCACGCGCCCGCGGCGACGAGTACAGTGGCCATAAAATCAATTTCAAAGTAAACATCTTTCATTAACGATAACTTTATTTTTTTGTACTAAGCCTTATCAAAATAAAAAATGGATGTTGATTAAAACTCATTTAAGCTTAATTTGTCAAAGTTTGCGCAGTGAATAAAAAATATTCCTGTATATTTCTAAATTATGGTAGTGCAAGATAGTACAGTACTTTCAAAAATGTAACAACAGCTATAGATCTCGAAACAGCGGGTTCATATTAGCGATAGACTTAGATCTGTACTCACAGAGAAGGCCAGCTTCTTGTCGGACACAGGCTGTCGCTGCAGCGCCGCCAGCGTCAGCAGCACCAGCAGTGAGCTGCCGCCCAGCGCGGACAGCGCGCCCGCGTGCCCCGACAGGATCAGCGCGCCATACTGGTTGATGCACGACATCATAGCGAAGCACCATACACCTATACAAAGCCACTCATTATATATCCGTGCCTGAGGTGAATAACTTGACAACTCGACTAGCATGACTTTTGAAGTGAAACTTCTAATACGACTTCCAAAAAGGTTGCGTTAAACGTTTAACGCAACCATGACGGGGGTATGAAAGCACTGTTGCGTTAAACGTTCAACGCTCCTGGGAAGGGGGAATAGAAAGAGACAGAGCGAGAGTGAATGCGTGACACTCGAACGCATGCGCGTAGTATACCTGTTTTCATTTCCACATTACAAAGTTTCACTTCTTCCGTTCGGAGAGTCTCAACGGACTATTTTTTATTTATTAGCTCAAACGCTTCCTACGTATATGAATTTATAAGACAAAAAAAGTCATCTCAGAATCTGCATTAGTTTTGTAGAAATTGTCTTCGTACCTAATTTGAAATCTTTCATTTTAGCGTGTTTATTTTGACAAATCCAGATATATCAAGTGTTAAATACCACATTAAAAAAAAAAACTAAAATGGATATGTTGTCTTAATAACTTATGTGCTATAATCAGAATTAGAGAGAAATTGACATCTGCAGTAAGTTGAGTAAGATACGTTACTCGTACGCAATTCGAAACGTATAACGTTTGCGCGTTCAATTTGCACGTGACTTGAATAAAAAATGTACCAGTTCAAACTACGACATACAAATTATAGCTTGTATGGATGTTTGTTCAAATTGTATGCAAGTTACAACTTGCATGCAAGTAACTTGCCTAATGGAATCGCGCCTTAGGGCTAAATTGACTTGTACACATTCTTCCTAGCATTTCTATGACTGGAAACTGTCTAAAAATATTATAAAAAGATAGACTTAACTAGCCGTACTTACCGTACAACGTAACGAGTACGGACACAATCACGGAGCTGAGCTTGGTCGGCAGTGTGTGTCCGTCTGCGTTCACGATCTGCCGCAACGCGTTGCGGTACGAGAAGTTCAGGGGCTCTTGTGTGCGGTGAGCGGGCTGGCTGTATTCGTACCTAGAGAAAAACGGTGACCATTACGTAAGAGAGCAGCTGAGAAAAGCGTGATTTTATCTTTATGCAGTCAGGGGTTTCTTTTGAACAACTAATTTCCGAGACTTAACATGAAGGGTGTAATAAGACTCTTAACGAAGCCGACTGTTCTCCCCGTCATTGAGATATTTTTTTTGTTCTAGACCATACCTGGGAACCTTCTCGTTACGGAGATATTGGGGGTCAAAGTTCCAACTTTTTCACAAGTTTTTTTTTTAAATACATGTTGTTAATGTGAGATTTTTACACCACGACCCCCGTACTATTCAATCGATCCATCAGCACAATGTTTTGAATGCGTTACATTGAGTCCTACCGTAAAACGTGATTTTTCACGCCAAATAAAAGTCATTTCCCAGAAATCATTTTTGCGTAAAGTTACTTAGTTTGATGTTCAGAATGCTTGGTTGATGACTTCGTGAAGAGTCTTTTTACAGCCTGTATTTCATTTTCAAAAACTATTTAACATTTATTTGAACGTCGTGGGTTGAATACAGCCATAAAGTTAACTACAGAAATGAGTGATACTCACGAAAGCTTTTATGTAAATACACACTTTTAAGCAAAAGAAGAGAATAGAATGACAGTAAAATTCAATTTAGTCGTTCTTACCTGAGCAGAAGAACACAGGACGCCACCATAGAATAAGCCAGTAACGTCCCGATAGACATCATATGGATCAGCTGTTCCAACCTGAAGATCATCGCCAATGTGCCTGCAAAGAAAGATATCCTTTCAACTATCTTTTTGGCCGTAAGTTGAGCACTGTTACATCGATTCATTCGCACAGCAAAAAGAAATACGTTAAAAAAATGAATCTTTCAAAGTATCAAAATGAGTTCACTTGACTACTATTCTCGCAGTTAGCCGTGCGCGCACTTGTGTGTAAGACATGTGTCAATGTAGTAGTTCGATTCTATACCTGTCAATTTTGCGAACGCGTCCTTAAAATACCGAACCACAACTACTAGGTACCGGTGGCTGAGAAGTATAATCACTATCTCTTACATATGGAATATCCATTGTCATCTCAGGTGATTAGAGAAGGTATTTGAGTATTCATTGTTTTTGCAAATTCGTTCACTGCTCCCTATTGTAATAGGGAATATGCGTATGAATTGATTATATGAACTCTTTTCTTTTAGATTTACGTACATATTCATATTTTTTAATTTAATTTCGTGTTTATTAAGAAAATAACTATTGAAAAGTGCACAAAATGTGGGGGAAATTCAAATTAGTTGAAACGCAACGCTATTGGTCGGAACGAATAGTGACGTCAAAGTCTTTAAAAAAAAAAAATGTCAGCTAGTGCATAGTTGTTGAATGCTTGAGATTAAATTCAGTTTTATTGTGATTTTGAGCAAATATTGAAGTGAAATTACATTTTGTTGATTTATTCCCATTTGTCCACTTCGAGCTTGCCACCGGGGTGGTGGCTGCTAATAACTAGTTGCGTTTATCACCTCGGTGCTAAATGTACGTAATGAGAATCGACCACCTTACTATAATCATGAAAGAGTAACACTAAATAAGTGCCATTTACCACCGGTGTTGTAAACGCCACTAGTTAGTGGCAGTCACCACCCCGGTGGCAAGGTCGAAGGTGACAAATGGGAATAAACCATTTTGTTTTCTAAAAGACTAGTAAAAGTAGTAAAAAGATTCACACGAAAATGACAGATATCGGTTACGTCAAGGCACAATCGGACCATTTTCCGAAAATTTATGTGTTTATGATGGCCACGTATTTCTCATCAAATTCGGATCATACGTCTTCTGAAATAAAAGGAGTGAAAGCAGCAAGGAGTGAAAGCACAACATAAATATTATGTTTATTAGATCTTTCACGCCTTTGGATAATTTTTACCTATAAATCAAGAAAAATAGCATACTTATCTTTTAAAATGTGAATGAGAATTTTAAGGTTATGATTATTTGATGGAAAACCACATTATCTAAATTTGACGCTGTATTCTAATATGAACTTGACACTGCTCGAGCGATAGCAATCAAAGGACTTTCATGAACTATTCTATGGTATCAAAATCGAGGGCCACGAGTCAAGGGCTTAGGGGGGAGGGGAGTCGAGGGCTTTTGATGGATGGATTGGATATGAATTGTATTTATATTTTGTCTTATTTTTGGTACAAGCCTTAAATTGATTAAGGCGAGGGATATGGGCAACCCAAGTACCAAGATGAACCAAAACCTGTATGCAGTGCTGAGTAAGCACAGGCTTCAACTAGCAAGGATATCCTATCCTCTTCTAACTGAAAAACAAAGATAAAAAAGCAACATGGCGCGTAACCGAAAAACGTGACGATTTTTACAAAATTTCTTCCATACGTCGATAAAGAAGTTTCACTTCAATAAATTAAAACATTATATGAAATCTGTGAAACAGATACATTGCCTAACACATTTTTTAAAATACATATTAGTTTACAATATTCTGTGTTTATTATATTTTGAAAATCTAAAATTCAGAGGACATCATTCTAAATTTAGGACATCATTCTAACCTTAGTACATATAGCTTTTTTCAAGTAAGGTTGTAATGTAATAGAGGATAATGATGACACTTGCAAAAGATTAGCTGATAAACAAACAAATTGTACTTAAAGCGAAATAAATACTTTCGTCAAAATGGTCTTCAGAACAGTATAAACAAGTTGATGAACATAATTATCATGTCTCTTTTCATGATTTTAGACCACTTTGTCCTTCTGTTCACACCTCTCGGTACAAGAAAATAACACTTTATTTGATGCATTTCTATTTGTGTCTTTACACAAGGGCACAATACAATACTGAAAAGCCGGTTTATTGTCCTGTTGCATTATTTAGTTTAAGTAAAACAAAATATTAATAGATTACATCCCAAAACACTTCTGCATCTATTCACTAGTTGTTTGCTGTTAGATTGTGACGTCACGATAAGCGAACCAAAATGGCGGTCGTTTAAAAAGCTGATATCAGCCTACTATTTTAAAACTTTTTTTTTGAACCAATTGTTGTTTTTTTTGGTGCTGTTTTTTTTGTAACATGTATATATATTGATGTAAATAATCATTTAAAAATATAAAAAAATACATGCATTATCCCTATTGTGCTTTGGACTTTCAGCACTGAGCTCTGAAAGTTACAAGTCCCTTAAATTCGTGTAGCCTCACCAGTGAAGAGGCCGGCGACCATGGTGCCGATGAGCGGCGTCTGGTACCTCTGGCTGACCTGGCCCAGGCACCGGTACAGCAGCCCGTCCGACGACATCGCGTAGATGATGCGCGGCAGAGGGAACACGGCGCCCAACAGACTGCAATACGGAACGAATATATGGGAAATGCATTTAGTGACGCAAAATCACAAAAGTATTATGTCCATGTTACGATATCTACGGTAGACGAGTAACATAGAAAACACAGACACACAACAGCATACATACAATCAACCGCGACTACGCAATGTTTAAGCGACAACTTTATTGAAGTGAAAACTTCTTTAGCGGCGTTGTGGACTTTTTGGGATGGGTAAACACTGTAAAACTCGCGTCAGATCGTCAGATCGAATCGGCGTTGTTTCAAGTTTTTTTCTACGGCAGCGACATCTTTCGTCCTTGCAGAAAACTATTGAAATTTCTGATATTTCAGCTAGATGGCGTTGTTTCATGTTTTCAGTTCTGCCGGCACTCCCGGAGTGCAAGCCGTTGCTTTTTTTTTTCAGACAACATTTATTGATAAATATGTTTTTTTTATGTGTTATTTAATATTTTTATGTTTTGTCGAATTGTGTGTGATTGTATGGATATTTTTATTTGCCTGACAAAATAAATGAATTGAATTGAACATGAGTAGAAGGAGATTCCTTCGATTTTTGTAACCAATAATATTAATAAAAGAAATGTATTTACAATAAAATTGTATCGGGCTTGGTTTACCTGGAGCAGAGCGCACAGATGGCGCCAACGCTGACGGCGTACTTGGCCCACGGCCAGCCCAGGTGGTCGTACACGTACGGGAACGGAGCTTTCTCGTCCTGACAAAAGGGAATAATACATTAATTCGTGATTCAGATACACAAAAAAAAAACTTTGAAGTCAAAAATTCAGAGCTGAACATGTTCACATGTTCCTCGAAGCTCTAGCAGATAGAACTACTCGCCGCGAGCACTCTAGACATAAATATAGACATAAATATGGACCTGCATATAGTAAGGCACCATGAGAGTGAGCACGGAGGAGACGCCGCAGTAGGCCAGGAACACCACCAGCAGGGACGCCACCACGGCGAACGGGATCGTCTTCTGTGGACGCCGCGCCTCCTCGCCCGCTGTGGCCACGCAGTCGAACCCTGGGAGAGGAAACCATTCAATGTTCTACATGGTAAAGTTTTTATTTTATAAAAGTTTGCCTCCAATATTGAATTTAAATTTACGTGAAATTGCTCTGACTGACAATTTTTCGAAATCTTCTGTGATTTTGAATTTAACATAGCAAAATAAAGAATGTAAACTGACTCTTAACGAAGCCGTCAACCAAACATTCTGTACATAAAACTAAATAACTTTACGCAAAAATTAGTGCTGGGGAACGACTTTTTTTGGGCTGAAAAATCACGTTTTACAGTAGGACTTAATGTAACGCACTCAAAACATTGTGCTCATGGATGGATTGAATAGTAAGGGGGTCCTGGAGGTGTTTTAAAGTAAAAATCTTACATTAAAAACATGTATTTAAAAAAAAACTTGTGAAAAGGTTCGAACTTTGACCCCAATATCTCCGTAGCTAGAAGTTTCCCAGGTATGGTCTAGAACAAAAAAATGATCGCAATGACAGGGAGAACAAGTGCCTTTCGGCTTCGTTAGGAGTCTGTTTACACCCTTTATAAGTGTCTCTCGTTTGGTTTGGACACAATAACTCTTAGTAGAAGTAATTGAATATTGTAATAATATGTTACCAATAAACCCGTAGAAACAAACGGCAGCTCCCTTGATGATGCCAGCCAGGCCGTAGGGCGCGAACCCGCCTGTCCCAAAGTCTTTATGTGGCGACTTCGGGACGTCCTCCGCTGGGATTCGCCAGTTCTTTGTGTCCGCTAAAATAGAATATCCATAATGTTTCAATTGGGTAGTTTACCTAAAAAAAAAGGTGTGTGTGTACTTATGTACACGCGTTAGAAGTTATACCTCTTTGGCGTCTGAAGAAAAATTTTAAAATCAATCAAAACAGTATAGGTACGAGTATACAGTAAGTACTGTATATTCAGTTTCCTTACTTATAAGTTAAGTTAGTCATTTAAAGAAATATATATTATTAATTCTATTCTGCAGCCAACTTCATCATGTCGTTTTTTTGGGACATCGTGCGCGCGCAGGTCATGAATTCACTCTCATCCAAACGCGCCAAAAGAAGTATAACTTCAAAAATCTAATAAGTCCGTCAAATAGATTTCAAATAAATATTGAAAACGTATAACGCGGTTTAGGCAGTGCAGTTTAGGTACGAAACTCGGTACGATGCGCGGTCGCAGAGTTGACCACGCGCCGCGCGCGGCTTCCCTTACGCTCCCGGTTGAGTCGCGCGCCCGCTTCAATCCGAACGCATGTGTCAACGATTTCTTCCGCGGCTCTCGTTCGCTCCCGCCAAAAGTTTGTTGGAATAGTTTCTACCCTGTTTACAAGTTGTGTGCCAGTAATAAACTGTATCCCGTGCTATAAAACTGTCGTTTCACTGAATAGTAACCTATACACCACCATACACGTATTTTTTTCTTGTTTTCACGTAAACAAAAAATGAAGACGATACAGTGCGTCGAAAACTCGTGTGACGTCACAATGTCAGTACACTTTTTCTGGCAACGTGACGTCACAAGCCCCCACTGATCCACCCATGATCTTTGAAGTGTTTTATCTTTGTCCGTTTTTATTGATTTGACAAAACAAAAAATACGTATCCAATATTTTTCGATAATCTAACTGACGGACTAAATAGAATCATATTTGTTTTACTCAGGAAACATCCCTTTTGTTATTCTGAAAACTTAACAACGCAGCAAGCTCTATTGAAAAAGTTACAATCAAAACACCGGTTCCAATTGTGGAATCGAAATCTATTCGTTTTAAATAATAACATTTAAAGACAAATCATTGAAATCATTAACACTTAAAAAGGGGTATGTACATCTTTATCGGAAACTCAATACAAATAATAAGCATGGTTACTTTATGGTACTGTTTAAAGTATTCATGATAGTTTTAATGAACATGTCAGTCAGGTTTAACGTAGTTGTTTTAAGAGCTGACAAAACCACAAAATAATACATTAAAGACAGCACATAATTTTATTATTAGTACACTAGCTGATACCCGCGGCTTCGCCCGCGTGGATGTCAGTTCTCGCGACCGAAAGTAATCATGAACTTTTTCCGTTCTCGCAACAAAAACTTAACAAAGTATATAGTAAAACCTTCCTCGAGAACCACTCATTCATTGGTGAAAACATCATAAAAATCGGTGCAGTACTTTTTGAGTTAATCGCGAACAGAAAGACAAACGCGGCAGAGGACTTTGTTTTTCGTGTGTGTCCGTGTGTGTGTGTGTGTGTGGTCTATTGCTGCTAAAGAACATGCTCAACGAACCTTTGAAGGATCCCGAGATGATGACGAACAACACAACTAACAGGTTGACTCCCGTGCAGAAGTTGTTGAACTTCGTCGACTCTTTCACGCCGAATGCAAGCGCCACTGTAAATAAGAATGTTATTTTATGTCTATGTTAACATCTCGAAGAAACCTGGTGGATTGGAAGGTAGGTATAGCTTGACAGCTCTTGTGTCAAAGGATCCTTCCTACTCCTTCCAAACCTCTCTGTCTTGTGCCATCTCTGGCCATGATTGCCCTGGAAACTAGGCCAGTTACACCACTTTCGCCGCGGTCTACTTCAAAATCAAAATATTTTATTCCACATAGGCCTACATGGGTTCTTATAAAACGTCAAGAAAAGGAGCACGGTTCAGGTTTGTCGTTTCCTATGGAGAAGAACCGGCAAGAAACTCCATGGTTACTCTTTTAAAATGATTTGGTTTTACAATATTATCATGTTACAGCATTGTACTTAGGTATGGGGGTCACTGATAGCGATATCGTTCCTCAGACTGAAACGAAAAACGATAGAGATTGCTTGCTCTGTATGTATAATAACAAAATTCTGGGTATTTAAGTTTTCCAACGAACCTATAGTCTGTCAGTTACACTTTCAGTCCAGAAACGAAGGACCCATCCGAATCCAGACTGTAAATTGGACGAGTCTGCAGGTAATCTTGCTATCACTACCCATATAATGTATTACATAAGGACTCATAAATGCGTACATAAAGAGTGTAAACAGACTCTTAACGAAGCCGAAAGGCACTTGTCCTGTCATTGCGATATTTTTTTTTTGTTCTAGACTATACCTGGGAAACCTCTAGTTACGGAGATATTGGGGTCAAAGTTCCAACTTTTTCACAAGTTTTTTTTTTAAACATGTTTTTAATGTAAGACTTTTACTTTAAACACCTCCAGGACCCCCTTACTATTCAATCCATCCATCAGCATTATGTTTTGAGTGCATTACATTGAGTCCTACTATAAAACGTGATTTTTCAACCCAAAAAAAAAAAGTCGTTTCCCTGCACTAATTTTTGCGTAAAGTTACTTAGTTTGATTTACATAATGCTTGGTTGACGGCTTCGTGAAGAATCTGTTTACACCCTGTATATAGACAGGGTGACAGCTAGGGTAACTCGCTTTTTTCCTCCTTCTTAGCGTGTCGATGGCAAATATTTCTATAAATAATTCGGTAAGAGTGGAGTTTTTTCATAATTAATTGTATTTGGTAACAAGTCACAAAATTTCTAAAAAATCGAAGAACCGACACAGCTCGGTAACCATCAAGTTTTGACCCCGAGTTAATTGTTAACTGGAGTTCATTTGTTGCTAATGACCTCTAGTATAACCCCTTTCAAGTAATAGGTCGAGTTTCCCAATCAACCTGTATATTATTTATATATTTATTAAAACTTCATGTACAAGAGTGGCACACAGGCGGACTTAAAGCCACAAGGCATTTTCTACCAGTCAACCTTTGGGTCAAAAACGAAAACAACCAACCAACTTTGAGGTTTTGGGTTAAGTCATTTAACTGACCTGAGAACGCCATTATCACTGAGAAGGCGAAGATATCAGGGTATGCGGCTAGATGTGGCGTGTCTATAGGCATGGCCGCTTCTAGATGCGTAGATATGGCCTTGTTCAGTAGCGAGTCCAGGTACTCGCTGAGGGCCTTCACTACGGACGCTGCTCCTGAAATATTAGTACATTAATATCATAATATTATTTTAAAGATCGCCTGAAAGGAGAACAGAAGAAGAATTCCCTTACTAAACTGATACTGATACTGTTAGCCTGCGTTATCACATTGCTGGGCAAAGGCCTCTCCCCATGACTTCCAGTTGTTTCGATCCGGGGCTAATGTGGGCCACTGGTCGTTGGTTTTGTCCAGCTCGTCCGAGATTTGCCGCGACGCCTTCTGGCTGTGCCAAGGCTCCAGAAAGTGGTTGCTTTGGCCCACAAACATTAAAAATCAAAAAACAATCGCTTCCCAGTGACAATCACTGTTCCCAAAAATATTTTATATTTTTTAGTTAATTTATAGTATCTCTAATTTTGGCTTTGCCAATTTAATTTTTAATTTGTAAGAAATATTGTGTTCTGTCTTTTTTTATTAATTTTTCTAATAATTTGATATACTACTATGATCCAGTTGATGATCTAAAATGAGATGAATGTCGCAATTTTTACAGATTTCGATTGATTTTCGAACGACCATTTTTCAACGACGGGTATAGCCGCTCAACGTTAAATTGAAGTAGAAGTACTAAGTATTAATTTATATTCGTACTACGGATTCTAAAATCTTGTCCATTCATTGTCTGTTGTCTTGTTTAGCCAAAGGAACCAGACAGCCGCAGGACTCATATCTTATCTTGTACCTTGGTTGTTATCCAAGGCCAAGTACTTATATTAGAAACACAGTTAAAGAAATAAACCGCAACAATAAAACGATAACAAACATTAAAAGTAATGAAGGCCTTGAAAAAAAAAACGCAATGATAACACAGTACCATAAATATGACCGTACTAAAGAACTTTTTAGGGTAGCTCAGTGAGAAGTGACAAAATTATAAGGGTTTTGCTATAGTTTCGTCATGCATGTCCGTCTGTTTGCAGGCCCGTCACAAAGCTAGTTTACTCGTAGCGTTTAGCACTATATCAGTGAAAACTAGAAAGAAGATAATATTGTGCAAATTATATTGTGTTGGCATTCATATTTTATTGAGAAATTCTAATCCAAATGGCAGGCATTTCATGCGCCAGATTCTTGTAGGTCATGCTAATTCTGTAAGTATGTATGCCCAGTCCAAGCTGTCAGTGACAACGAGTCACATCACTTGTCTGTCAGTTTTATAGATCCGTTAATTTAAATTGTCACTTCGTTTATGGGCAACGAGATGAAACGAAAAACAGATATTTTCATTTCGAAATATTTTAATTATACGGGGTTTTAAATACATATATATCAATCTACTCCTGGTACGTATTCACAACATTGGAAAACATTTTGAACCCTCTAAAAAACTTTTTTTTTTGTACAATTTAATGTAAAGATCTCGCCTTTTTTGCGGTCCGTAAAATCATGATACTAAGTTATTTTTCCAGCCGACATAATCAATATTGCCCATATTGGTCCCGACTACGGAGCCCTTCACTGTGCGTGGGCCGACATGCACCCCATTCACTGCCCAGTACTTCACAAAAACTTCGTGAATTTCGTTCCCGTGCCCAAAACCCGTATCCGAGTCGTCGTTATAATTAACTATAGATAATTTGTATTCATGCCCAGAACCCGACTAGCGAGTCCATAGCTACGGATACGGGTTGTGCGAACGAACGAATTTTTGTTCCGACTCATATGCTGGGTTCTGGGCACTGAATGGGTTAACCACTGTGTGTATTTTTTTGGTAACTTTAGTAAGCTCGCAATGGTACTTACCTATAATGTACTCAAGTATAAGATTCCATCCTATAATGAACGCGATGAACTCGCCGACACACACGTAACTGTAGACGTAAGCCGAGCCCGCCTTGGGCACGCGCGCGCCGAACTCCGCGTAACATAAGCCTGCGAAAAATAGATACTTTAGCTAATTCCTACCGCATTATATTATAGGATTAGTACATAGGTTAGCTACCACTTTCTTATATGTATGAAACGGAAAAAGGCTAGGCAGATGGTCATGATTATGAGGTTGTTGGCTTGCTGCTTTCAGAGGTCAAGATAATTGATTAACACGTTAAACGCCATCATAGAAAAAAGTTCTTTTGTAAAAAAAAAAATCTTGTAATTTATGTATTTTATCAAGATATGTATGTATACTGTTTTTCATAAGAATCTGCCATAGGGTTCCGCAAATATAACAAAAAAAAACCCTTGAGGTCACTGGTGACCCCCATGGCGCGATAAAGTAAACCAGATGAGGTCACCGGTGACCCCATGGCGTTCAACGTGTTAAGGTAGACAATGAAGAGAATTATATTATTTATTTTTATTCCGTTTATTCATTTTACTAATTTTTTTTTTAATATTTTTACATATTTTTTAAAAAATTTATAAAAAAAAATTATATAGAGCCGGTATCAGGAGCAGGGTCCAAGCTACGGGTCAGGGTTCCAGAGAGAGGAACTTTTTTATTATTATGTATTATTTATTTTTATTATAAAGGGTGTAAACAGACTTAACGAAGCCGAAAGGCACTTGTTCTCCCCGTCATTGCGATCATTTTTTTGTTCTAGACCATACCTTCTAGTTACGGAGATATTGGGGGTCAAAGTGCCAACGTTTTCACAAGTTTTTTTTTTTTTAAACGTGTTTTTTATATATTTTTTTTACTTAAGACAGCTTCACTACCCCGTACTATTTAATACATCCATCAGCACAATGTTTTGAATGCGCTACATTGAGTCCTACCGTGAAACGTGAATTTTCACCCCAAAAACTAATTTTTGCGTAAAGTCACTTAGTTGGACGTATAGAATGCTTGGTTGACGGCTTCGTGAAGAGTCTGTTTACACCCTGTATTATAAATAAATAATAATTCTACTTTGTTAGTAACAATAGTATAACTTCGCTTATGGTTGGCCAATGTTTTATGTTAGTCATCTCGCAACCCAAACATTTGTGTCTGAAAATCATGATCTCAACAACTTCCTGTTAACAACATGATAATATGTTTTGATGACCTTATTTTTATCACATCATTTTATGAAGAGCTTACTAGCCCTTTTAATACGCGATTTCAATATCATACTATCTTATATATAAAATTCTCGTGTCACAATGTTCGTTCCCGTACTCCTCCGAAACGGCTTGACCGATTCTCATGAAATTTTGTGAGCATATTGAGTAGGTCTGAGAATCGGCCAACATCTATTTTTCATAATAAAAAAAAAAAATTAGGTGGTACGAAGTTCGCGGGCACAGCTAGTAATTCTCTATTATTTTATCATTTACATCTAAAGTGTCGTTGTTTGTTAATGGACAACAAATAAACTATATTGTACCTATATATCTACATCTATCTACAATATTATAAAGAAGAAAGATTTTTTTGTTTGTTTGTACTGAATAGGCTCCGAAACTACTGAACGGATTTGGATGAAATTTGGAAGACAGATACTTTATAACCAGGATTAACACATAGGATTTTTATCCCGATCGTATGTTCCCGTGGTACAATTATCGCAATCCACGCGGGCGAGGTTATAAGCTAGTCTTTTAAAAATACTTGGGTGCCGGCATACTAATCTTTACCACGACTTCGCCCACATTGAGGTCAAAAATTATCCCATGGGAACGTACTAACGTGCTATATGTAGGTAGGTATCTATGTCCTATACAAAGTGTAAACATACCCTTCACTAAGTCACTTGCTCTTCCCGACATTGCGACCATTTCTTTGTTCTAGACTATACCTGGGAACCTTCGCATTACGGTGATATTTAAGGACAAAGTTCTACTTTTTCACAAGTTTTTTTTTTTAAATAAAGTAAATTAAAATCTTACTGGGTACTGATACTGCTAGCCAGCGTCATCCCACTGCTGGGCAAAGGCCGCTCCCCATGACTTTAATTAAAACTTATTTTTTTTATTTTATTTTAATACAATTTTGTTGCTACTTTACTTTAAATACCATCACGACACCCGCACTATCCAATACATCCATCAGCACAATGGTTTAAGTGTGTAATTACATTGAGTTTTACTGTAAAACGTGATTTTTCAACCCCAAAAAAGTAGTTTCCCAGCAATATTTTTTGCGAAGAGTAACTTATTTTGATGGATGTGCTTAGTTGGCGGCTTCGTAAAGGATCCCTTTACACGTTGTATGTAACAGACGTTGTTTGTCTTCGTTAGTTGGATTCGTATTTATAATATTAGTATAGAAGAAGCATGGATTTGTTACGTATATCAAAAAACAGTCTAACTAAATTCTACACTTCGTACTAATATAAACTACTGAACGAAATCAAGACAGAGCAATGACCTCTACATTCGTCAATGTTCGATTGACAATCATCATCAATTCTAAGAATCAATTGACTGAGACATGGCAAAAAATGCTCACTATAATCGCCAGTACGGCGCCTACGCGTAAAAATATCTTGCTGATGCAGTCAAGCAGTTGGTGACACGCAAAGTTTGAAAGCCAAAATTCAATAAGTCAGCTTTTAAATCTTAGCCCATATAATCGCACAGTAGACCAGACCGCGAGTACATCGGTGGTAACACTTTGACCTTGAGGTTTTAAAGCTTAAAGGAGTTTAAGGCCCATGTAATAGAGGGCGAGCCTATTGCCATCAAACGGGCACCCAAACTCCGTGGCTGCTATTGAGAAATTCAACGCAATAGCACATTGCCCGACCTGGAAATCGAACCTAAGACCTCATGATGCGATGCGAGGTATCCCTACTGACAGAAGACCAAAGTACTTATGACAGGAGAAAAGGCTTACCAGCAAAAGAACTAGCAATCGCTGCTAAAAAGAAGGAAACCACAACGGCAGGTCCCGCATAATTTTTAGACACATCAGCTGGCAACATGTAGACTCCAGTACCTAGACAACTGCCTACCCCCACCCAGGTGAGGTAGAGGGCTGAGAAAAATGCCTTGGAACCCCATCGGAGACCAGCGATAGATTTGCGTCCACTAATTAGTTTGTTTTTCATCTTAGTAACCAAGGAACGGATTTTGGGGGAGGATGGGACTATGCGATCTATTCGTCCTTTTCTCCCCATGGCGTTGACACATCCGATTTTCACATCCAACTCCTGCCACATAAATCGAGATAACTTATCAACATTTCGTCTAACACAACTTTGTTATTCTTGACACTTCTATTTGATTTATTGAACACTTGAAGAACAATTAATGCCATAGGCATTTTCTACCAGCCAACCTTTGGTTTATTTTTGGTGGTAAAATATGTTATTTTAACCACTATATTTAACACAACCACAATCTTAATGAAACCGGTCGAAATGTCACAGTAATTATCCTTCTTTAAATACCGCGACCAACCGCCATGATAAAATGAATTAACTGAATAAAAAACACTTCACATTTTCAAGACAGATGCACTTGCATTGCAGCGATAATGCAGCTGATACAAAACGTTGTTTTAACTACGATATTAATTAAAACAGTGGTTTTACTCGATAAAATAATTCTTATTATCGAGAATTCGCCACCTTTAAAAAAGAATCTTCTGAGTATGCTCATTCCATCATAGGGCGAAATTGAAAGATAATTTTATATAGTAGACTAGCGATAGCGACCCGCCCCTGCCAAACTTTCCTACTTATCTTTAAAGTTGGAACCAACCATACACATTGACAAAATTTCATTGGAATCGGTTAGGTGGTTTCGAAGATTAGCCCGTACGAATATAGTGCCACGTGATTTTTATATTTAAGAATATTAATTAAGACTGAAATATTGAGGAAAATTGAGGAACTCGTGGCAAAATAATAACAGCCGCTCGGATCGATCTTCAGGTTAAGCCGTGCTTGCCTAGGTTGGTCTGTGGATGGGTGACCACATTCCGAGTTTCCTCTGTGCTTCGGAAAGCACGTTAAGCCGTTGGTCCCGGCTGTCATTTGTACATCTTTGACAGTCGTTACAGGTAGTCAGTGGCCCAAAAAGACTGACAACCAGTCTTACCAAGAGGTACTGTATGACCCAGTACTAACTGGGTTGTGGAGATCAGATAGGCAGTCGCTTCATGTAAAATACTGGTTTTCAGCTGCATCCGGTTAGACTGGAAGCCGACCCCAACATAGTTGGGAAAAGGCTAGGCAGATGATGAATTAAGACTAAAATATTTGAATGAAACTGATACTTAGTCCTTCGATCTCGGGCAGTATGTTAGAAAAAGGTAAAAATAAATTTTGAAAAATTCTCACCTGCAAAAACGCTAGCAACAGCCGCCAAAAGGAACGACAGTATCACAGCTGGTCCCGCATAGTTCTTGGCGACGTCACCAGCTAGCACGTACACTCCTACTCCCAGCGTGCTACCTACGCCTAGCGCGGTCAGGTCTAGAGCTGATAGCACTCGGGCTAGGCGAGCGGCACCTTCCTCCGCAACTTTACGCCGGGAGAGGACGCTGTAGGCTAACCGGGCTACGCGACTCGCACCGGCTTTGAGACCACCTGTGGGGAGACGAAACATTTAATACATGTAAAGGAGAATAAACGCACGATGAAGGAAAACGTCGTAAGGCCACCGGCATGTCCTAAATCAGTATATTCAAAGACATGTGACATTTGGTCTTCCATGGTTTAAATAATTGTATGAGAGAGACCTGTGTCCCAGCTGTGGGAATGCCTAGATTTACTAGGTACCTGATAAACCAAAGAATAATGGGGCAAAAGAAACAGGAATTCATATTTTTATAAAGTTAAATTAAATTGTATTTTATTGCAGGTAAAATACCCTTAATTACAAATTAAAAACAGTAAAAAACATCATAATTCATAATACATATAATTTAAGAGAAAACCCATCATTTATTCCATTATAATATTGCTATAGTAAATTGCTAGTGAATCTAGTTAATTCTTGAAACATCTATAAAATAAATAAACGAATACGAACAGAAAACGTACCGATAGTCAATACAACGATGCTAGTCATCTCAGGGGCATTTAGCACTTCTAGACTAGAACTGGATGTCAGTGATGAAAAATACTGTCAATTGGAACGACCACTTAGGATACTTGTATTGGGGACTACTACAAAGGATTTTAGCTGTATATCTTTTTATAATCGCTCAGTTAGAAGCACTAGGCAAATGAGGGCCTAAGTCCAGTCAGTTCCGTGGACATGGTGGCCACATTAACTTTCTTTATTCTATAAATTATCTGTTTTCAGGAATACAATTAACAAAATTAAGACTTTTGTGTCGCAATGTAACGTTCAGTGCAACGTTCAGTCAACGTGACCTCTGCGCTGCCAGCGGCCAAGCTGAAATCGCGAAGTTTTGATCCAACAAAATTGGAAATATTGTCACACACGACACTTTTTAAAATTTGCCCTAATTCTCAGAACATCTATCATGAATAGTATATTAGTACTATTTCAACTCGATTTTTTTAGAGCAAATCTTTAATATTTATTTATCTAGTCCACACACTTCGCACTAAAAACGCCTTGACGACTGAGTACGGTCAGCAAAACTGCCGAGTTTGGCGGAATCACGAAACAAAGTGCACACTCAGTAGGTGCCTATGAATCCTATGACAAATGCAATCGCGCAAAACGCGGTTTTGTTGAGATAAGCAAATACATGTAAAGATTATAAATAGTTAGCCAGGCTACCGAAGCGTCACTCAACAAAAAAAATGCTTCTCCTATGCTATTGTTACGTCGGTTACTTTACGAGAACATTCTAGATTACATGCGAGTCTCGAATGATCTACTATTGAACTGTCTAAGACGACTCGAGTCTAGGATGTTCTAGTATAGAAATTTCTAGAAGATTCGAGCTTGTAACACTATGCTGTCGGTATCTAAAGAACATGGTTATGGCTATTTTATGGCGTGGATTTTAGAAGTGCAAAACTTCTTCGTATAAAGTATCTTGTGATGTCTTTTGTTACGATTATTGAGTGGCGGTATTTTAACATTATTACTGAAATCATATTTAATACTAGTAATTTTATTGTGAATATAAAGATCCAAATAAAACACGTCAATAAGTTCGCTCACTACGTTTTGTGAGCGACTGTACTAATTACCTACGATTGTTGAAATAGCACTTTTTCTTTTTCAAATCTGATACGCATTTTTAGTTATGCACTTTTTATTAGATACACATGAAGCAACCTATTTATTTAGAGAAACATTTCTTTCAAGAAACGTTTCTCCGAAACGACCTCCTTGGCTAAGTCAAATTAGGCCAAACCTTTTTATTTACAATTGACGTGGAGTTCAACGGGATTGCTTTCTTACAAAATCTAACTAGCGAGAGCAACCTTGGTTGACTGCCCAAGAACCAAGTTAGAAAAAAAACAAGTCGGTCCCAATGGTGGATCGACTCGTTTAGCGTCGTGACACATATTCTCATAGTCATTGGCAAATGTAGAATAGGATGCATTCCAGCTAGGTGGAGAAACGATTTACGCACGGTGCAAACGTTGCCCAACAACAATTGTAGTCGCGACTTTTGGAGGGCCCTATTTCCAGCAGTGCACAACAACTAGAGAGGCCTAAACCCACCAGTGGCCTAGTGCCCTTTTAGTAGCTTGTTACATGGTGTTTTAAATGACACTGAAATTTAAAAATTCCCATTTAAAGTCGAATTAGGTATGTCCACATATGAGACATAAGTTATATTTAAACTTATATTTAGCCACTGACTACTCAAGGATATCGGCAGATTTTTTTCTTAAAATTAATAAAATATTGAAACAAAAATAAAACAAACTTACATAGCAGTAACAATACAACCCACATCTTTCACAACTGGGCCCCAGCCACAGTTGCACAACACTGCTGTAATTCAGACAAAACCAAGCGCCTAATACCATTCAATTGAATACTCAGACATTACGATGTTATCAATAATGGCACACCAATTGATACAAAATGTGGGCCTTTCATTTAATACATATGGTCCAGTTGACCTCTGGCCAGGCTGGTGTATAGAGTGTATTCACTAGTGGACGGTCCAGTTTTATCTACAGTAATACGTATTATAAATGGGAAAGATTTGTAACAATTAGCTCAAAAACGACTAGACAGATTTCAAAAATTCTTTCACCATTTGAATACTACATTAGAAACGAACCCTGAGGAAGATAGAAATTGTTTCATGAAATAATTTAATTACAAAAACATTTACCTTAAAAACTATTGGTAAATCAAATTTTCTAAATTGTCTTATGTTACAATTATAACACGTTGTTGTTGTTTTGTTTGTTTGTTGTTTTGATTTGATTATGAATTGCACTACTGCACAATAGTTTCCAAGAGTCATCATTATCATTTCAGCCGAAAGACGTCCACTGCTGGACATAGGCGAAGGCCTATGTCCAGCAGTGGACGTCTTTCGGCTACGCTTCAAGTGTCGCCACATTGACCGGTCCCGTGCGACTCGCATCCAGCGGATCCCCGCAACCTTCACCAGGTCATCGGTCCACCTAGTGGGAGGCCTTCCAACGCAACGTCTTCCGGTTTGCTGTCGCCACTCCAGAACTTCCAAGAGTAATTTATCGCATTGAAAGATGATTGAGCAGTAACAGTTGATGGGTTGATGGAAAGAGCTTTAGGTTTATTGGACAATAATAATAATAATTTTGATAAATCAATACTTTATTCTATTTGAGCAACTTACAGTTAATTAAACAGTGTTTTTATAATGTAAAATTGAAGTTCTTTAACGAGTATGACCAACGATGAGTGGTCCACATAAGCCCTGGATCGAAACAACTGGAAGTCATAGGAAGAGGCCTTTGCCCAGCAAAGGCATGACGCAGGCTATCAGTATCAGTAAGGTTTTTTACAAGTTCAGGCAGAAAGACTAATTCTATCTAGTCCTACACTACGAACTTATAAAATATCCAATCTGACAGGAAAAGTTCCAATATCTTCAATAGCAAACTATATATTGAAAGTGAGTCAAGCAAAATCTTTTTTTTTTCTGATGGGAAGTCATCAAATGACTTCTCCCGCTCTGGGCAGAGCGGAAGGGAGTGTCCGACTTGTACTGACTAAAACCCATCCATGTTCCTTCCTTGCCCTTCCTTCCAGGGCCGCGTTATCTCTTTCGAACAGTCCCGCAGCCCTGGCAGGCATCGGCCCTTGCGGGCCCCTCCCTGTTTGCTGACATCTTTTTGAGGCGCCCGTGGAACACGAACGCGCCGTGAACAAAATATTTGTATCTCAAAATGTGAAAGCACTCTTTACTTCCTCTGAATCTGAGTGACAGTTCGTTTTTTGTACATTTATTTACATTTCCACTCCTGACTGATTGATTTGGTCAGCATTGGGAAAGTGATGTCTTTTAAATATCATATTCTTTTAAACATTATATATATATATATTGTTAGGAATGAGGTTGCACGCAGCACGTCGAGAACTCTATGGAAGGGAGTGACAGCTGATGGTTGTCGCTGGTCGGGCGGCACTCATGACGGAACATCACTCAAAAGGGCTGCAGGATTTTTAATAATTAATTTGTTCACTTTTCGTGATAGTTTATAATGTAAATACGTGTAATTGCAACTCGTTGTGTTTGAAGTGTCTAGGTTTGTATTCGGTGGTTGTTTTTTTGTTCCCAAGTAAATGGTTATGTTTGTTATTTTACATTTCTTGTCTTTTCAATTCATCGTTACCTCTGGTCACTAAATTCAGAAGCCGGATTCGTTGTACTCTAATGCCCACTAAAGTTAATAAAAAAAAAGTAAAAAAAAAAATATTCAAAGAACAAAGGAACAATTTCAACCTGTCATTTTAGATTTATTATTTTTTTTTTTTCTCTTCTCGTTTTTATTCTTCTCGTTACTGGTATTTTACGTGTGCGTGATTAAACATTAGATTTTCTGCTAGGCATGCCGAGAACGTTACGTTACGACCTTCGTTCACGAGAACGAGCTAGAGGTATACCGCGAGGCGGGACCACTAGTAGTGAAACCATGAACAGCTTGTCTCACAGATCACGACAGAGCCGCCGTCGGGAACGTAGCGATTCGAAGGATAGTTCGTATTACCGCCGCCGTGATGCTCGTGACCGCCGCCGTTCTAGATCTAGATCAATCTTGACACCCTCGCACCCTAGTTGTCCACCCCCTGTGCCTCATACCAGTGACTCGTTACATGAAACTCTGAGTAATATTATGACAAGGCTTACTGCAATCGAACATACCGGTACCATTGCGAACTCCGTACCTAATATTTTAGAAAGCCCAGGGACTGATAATCACATTAGTGCTAACCCTGAGAACCCGGTTTGTGACGTCACTTTGCATCCTCGCAGCCCCGTAGACTTGAGCGATGTTCCACAACAAATTGATACTGTAAACAATTCCGAGGTTCCATCAACAGGCATTCGTACAAATGATCCAACTGTTCACGCTTCCGAAGCTCCGTCCACTGCAACCTTGCTCGCGGAAGCTTTAAAATGCTTACAGCCCGCAAGACCGGGTAGTTACTACGTATCAAATTTTGACCCGAACATCCACGACATAGCCGTCTGGTGTGACGAAGTGGACCGTGCGGTACTCACGAGCGGTTGGAACGACTATGAGTGCTTGTCGCGAGTAGCTCCCTGTCTGAAGGGTGATGCTAAAGTTTGGCTGAATGAGTGGGTCACCAATGACCGCACTTGGTCAAATTTTAAGAATGAATTTAAACCCCTATGCCCTCGGAAATTGGACTACGCTAACATTTTGTTCCAAACCATGAACACGACATCCGACAAATTCATTACGTATGCCGAATATGCCCGGCGTACTTTGTTGCGTTTAAGAATAGTTAAAGGTCTTACTGACGAATTACGAACTCTTATAATTATACGCGGTATTGATAACCCACAAATTAGGGCAGCCGCAATAAATGCGAACTTGACAACTGAGGACATAATTTCTTTTCTCTCGATTTATGTAAAACCAAATCGCACTAAAGTCGAGTCTCGCGGTGAATTGAATAAGAAGCACGCATTCTCGAACTCATCGTCCGAGCGCGGACCTAAGTGCTATGTTTGCAATCAACGCGGACATTTTGGTCGTAATTGCCCTAAAAAGCATCGTAGGGAGCCGTTTGATGCTTCCGCTGACAAGTCCGGGACCGTGGGTCTAGCTCAAGGTGCTACTGTTTCCAAATTCGGAGCACAGTGCTCATTTTGCAAGAAAAGAGGGCACACAGAAGAGACGTGTTTTGCTAAGAACCGGTCAGAGTCTAGAAATCAGCGAAACGTTAATTTATGCACCGATTACACAAATAACAAAACAGACGTTGTCACAGCAGTTGTTCAAGGTATCCCTATGGACGCGCTCATAGATAGCGGGGCTCAAAACATCTCACTGATTTCCTCTGATGTTTTGAAGCATCTCTCTTGCCAAATTAAACCGACATACTGTGTTCTGAAGGGCATAAGCGAACGGGAAATCATATCTTCATCGTTCATAACAGTTACTATCGAGCTTAGCGACATTTCTATAGAAACGGACTTAGTTGTAGTACCAAAGTCTTGCATGAACACTTCTATTGTGATCGGAACTGACATTCTTAACCGCGACGGCGTAACTTACGTACGCACCAAAGATAAGCAGTACATCACTCGATCCAATGACAATCACATTCACGTTAACGAAGTTCAAAGCCTTGATCAACCGTTACTTATAAACACTCCGTTACAGGGCATTTTGCGTGACTCTTTGATGTCCGTAATAAATAATTTTTCTGAATTTCTTATTTCTGGAACTGCGACAAGCACAGTAACAACCGGTGAAATGGAAATTAAGTTAACTAACATCTCTCCTATTGTATACCGTCCATACAAGTTATCTTATGATGAAAAACTTAAAGTACGCGAAATAATTAAAGATTTACTAGGCAAAAGCATCATCAGAGAATCACGATCAGAATACGCCAGTCCCATGATATTGGTGAAGAAAAAAGACGGAACCGACCGAATGTGCGTTGATTACAGGGCACTTAACCGTATCACTATAAAAGAGAGATATCCTCTGCCCTTGATAGACGACCACATTGATCGGTTGGGTTGTTACACCCTCTTTACCAGTTTAGACATGGCTACCGGTTTTCACCAAATACGGATTAAAGAAGGCTCCGTTCACGTGACGGGATTCGTCACACCAGAAGGGCACTACGAATATCTTAAAATGCCATTTGGTTTGACGAACTCCCCGATCGTTTACCAACGAATCATCAACCAAACACTTCGCGAATTTATTGACGCTGGAAACGCCCTTGTTTATATAGATGATGTCCTTCTTTTAAGCAATACCATAGAGGACGGCATAGTTTTACTCCAAAAAGTCCTACAAACACTCACAAAATCAGGCTTTTCAATAAATTTAAAGAAATGCTCATTCTTGACAACCGAAGTCGAATATTTAGGCAAAATAATAAGCTTTGGTCAGGTGCGGCCAAGCCCAAGGAAAATAGTGGCTTTAAAAAACTCTCCAGTTCCTGAAAATGTCAAACAGGTTCGACAATTATTAGGACTTGCTGGATATTTCCGCAAATACATCAAAAACTATGCAACCAAAACCGCGTGCATTGCCCACTTAACTAGAAAGGGGGTAGAGTATCGTTGGGGTCAGGAACAGGAACAGGTTCGTCAAGATTTAATACGATGCTTAACCAGCGAGCCTCTTCTTACAATATTTAGGCCTGAACTCCCCACTGAGGTTCACACGGACGCAAGCTCCGCCGGTTACGGGGCAGTGCTTCTACAGACACATGTCGATGGTGGAAAGCATGTGGTAGCATACTTCAGTAAGGTTACGCAGGCAGCAGAGAGCAAATACCATAGTTACGAGTTGGAGACGTTAGCGGTCGTGAAGGCTTTGCAACATTTCCGTCATTATTTGGTGGGCTTGCAATTCAAGGTCGTCACAGACTGCAACGCACTCAAATCTACTGAACGCAAGAAAGATCTGCTCCCTCGCGTCGCTCGATGGTGGATTTATTTACAAGACTTTAATTTTTCTATCGAGTACAGAAAAGGAGTAATGCTTCCGCATGTCGACTATCTTAGTCGAAATCCCGTCGCCTCAGTCAATCAAATTTTGAAACCTCGTAACTGGGCACAAATAGCTCAAAATGCAGATCGTGAAACGAGAGAATTAATAGAAAAACTCTCGGAGGGACAACTTGATTCCAACCGCTACGTCTTAAAAAATGATCTACTGTACTACAAATACACGCCAGTTGGTGAGGAAGCACGCTTTCTTTGCTTTATACCCAAGGGCCATCGGCTCAGTCTCCTACGAATCTTTCATGATGAGCATGAGCATATTGGTGCCGATAAAACTTTGCACCTTATCCTAAAACATTTTTGGTTCCCTGGTCTTCGCCAATTTGTCTCCAAGTATATTTCGCATTGCCTTGTCTGTATTTCTAAAAAGCGACTGCCACGAGCCCCGCTACAGAATATTTCATCTTGGCCAAAACCTAACACGCCTTTTGATACTGTTCACGTCGATGCTCTGGGACCATTACCTGAGTCAGAGGGTTACAAATTTATCCTAGTACTGGTTGACGCCTTTACAAAATTTTGTCTTCTGTACCCTATTTACCGTCAAGACACAAGTGAGTTAAAACGAGTAATGTCCCAGGCCGTTTCGCTGTTTGGAGTTCCCAAATTACTAGTTACTGACAGGAGTAGAATGTTTGAGTCGACGAATTTTGTTCAGTGGGTATCTGAACTTGGCTCCGATATACACTATATCACTCCTGAAATGCACAACTCGAATGGTCAAGTGGAGCGCTACATAAGAACTGTGCTTAACATGCTTCGCATCGAAGTAGGACACAAGAATGCGTCCTGGTCAACTACGCTTTGGAAAATACAGCTGGTATTGAATATCAGTAAGCAGAAGACCATTCAAACCTCAGCCATCAACTTAATGATTGGTACTGACGCTTCTACTCCAGCCATACGGTCGCTGGTGCGTGACCTAGCCGCAAGCACTCCGGAAACCAACAGAGAAGCTTTGCGGGAGGTTCGTCGAAGTCGCGCTAGTGAACTCTTGAAAACGAATCAAGGTCAGCAGGATGCCTCGGCTAATCGGTCCAGGCGCTCGCCACGTGAATACAAGGTTGATGACCTAACTTTTGTAATAAAGTACTCGCAATCAACGGGCAAACTAGATTCTGGGATGCGAGGACCGTACAGGGTAACTAAAGTTTTGCCCAACGGTCGGTATGAACTTAAACTGCTAAGTGGAAGCTGTGGAAAAACCACTCAAGCGGCTTCCCAATACATGGTGCCGTGGAAAGGAGAATGGTGCCCAGAAACTTGTGCTATATTTTTTGAAAGTGAGTGCTGTTTCTTAACTGTTTGTGGTTTCAGAGACAGCGTGTGGGTGTGTTCCCAAAGGCGTGTGTCGCCTAGCGTGTGGGTGTGTTCCCAAAGGCGTGTGTCGCCCAGCGAGTGGGTGTGTTCCCAGAGACGTGTATCGTCGAGCGCACGGGTGTGTTCCCATGGCGTGTGTCGCCGAATGCGCGGGTGTGTTCCCACGGCGTGTATCGCCGAACGCGCGGGTGTGTTCCCACGGCGCGTGTCGCTGATCGCGCGATTGTATTCGCAAAGGCGTGTGTCAACCAACGTTGGTTTGTCACCCGGATAGCGTGAGTCGCTGTGGTAAAATGTTTGGCAGTAACATAGGACGGTTGGGACGCTGACCATCTTATATTTCTGTCATTAGTAGCTGTAGCAAAGTTTTCGGCAATAATATAGGGCAGTTAGGACGCTGACCACCTTATATTTTTGCCGTTCTGAACTTTCAATTTCTACATGGTCATCGTGTTGCTTACACAAATAATCATCGTAAACTCTTTCAGATCACGAAACTGTGTAACAGTAACGAGCCTGTGCCCGTGACGGTAGGGCTGACCTTGGTGCTGGAATAGGCGAAATGCGCTACTAAAATCATCGCATTGAAGGCGCAACCTACAACTTTCAAGTGGCGACTTGGCGTCAGGAGAAGCCGTGTTAGGAATGAGGTTGCACGCAGCACGTCGAGAACTCTATGGAAGGGAGTGACAGCTGATGGTTGTCGCTGGTCGGGCGGCACTCATGACGGAACATCACTCAAAAGGGCTGCAGGATTTTTAATAATTAATTTGTTCACTTTTCGTGATAGTTTATAATGTAAATACGTGTAATTGCAACTCGTTGTGTTTGAAGTGTCTAGGTTTGTATTCGGTGGTTGTTTTTTTGTTCCCAAGTAAATGGTTATGTTTGTTATTTTACATTTCTTGTCTTTTCAATTCATCGTTACCTCTGGTCACTAAATATATATATACATATATCAATAATAAGCTATGCTATTGGGGAAATTTTGTGCACCGACTTATGCCCGCAACTTGCCTGTACATACATACATAAACTCACGCCCTTTTCCCATGGGGGTAGGCAGAAACCACAGAACGCCACCTGCTACGATCCTTACATACTCCTTTTGCCTCGTCCACGTTCATACATCTGGTCATACACGCACGCCGGTTGCGAGTACTACGCACCTGACCTTTCTGAAGAACCTCAGCCTGTACAGTATGTTATATATCAGAGTATGTAAAGAAGAACGAACCCATAACCTATGTATCAAGCCTGCTTGATAACACCCCACTATTTGCATCCAGAAGAAATATACAGATGCAAATTATGTTATCCAGACGCTCTAACAAATAGCTTCTTTGATACATAAACCAGCAACTAAGCAATCAAATTAATACTTTGGACTGATACATGATATAATGTTATGATCATCTATACAATGATGACTACTCCAGATGGATAAATGTCAACTTAGTGATTTAACATATCAATTAAATGCTTCTACACAGTAACACAGTCATGTTTATGAAAACCTTCTTCAATGTATTTGTGGATTGGATTAATTAAAAATCTTATACAATTAAATTAATTAAGGTTAAATGAATAGGAGGTGACATTTCAGGGGTACCATTTTCCTGATCTACATCTTGGCTACAGTTCATACATATTTTCATGCATTCCATTAATCTGATGCACACTATGTAAGCAAGTATATTACTAGTTGGACGATTATACAGGGTGTAAACAGACTCTTCACGAAGCCGTCAACCAAGCATTATGTACATCAAACTAAGTAACATTACGCAAAAACTAGTGCTGGGAAACGACTTTTTTTTTGGGCTGTAAAATCACGTT
This sequence comes from Lycophotia porphyrea, assembly GCA_950005105.1. NCBI lineage: Eukaryota > Metazoa > Arthropoda > Insecta > Lepidoptera > Noctuidae > Lycophotia > Lycophotia porphyrea. Next base: position 1,347,087 of record OX465396.1, read on the forward strand.
TTGTTCTGATGGATGGAATGAATAGTAAGGGGGTCGTGGAGGTGTTTAAAGTAAAAATCTCACATCAAAAACATTTATTTAAAAAAAAAAATGTGAAAAAGTTGGAACTTTGACCACCAATATCTCCGTAACCAAAAGGTTCCCAGGTATGGTCTAGAACAAAAAAGTGATCGCAATGACGGGGAGAACCAGTGCCTTTCGGCTTCGTTAAGAGTCTGTTTACACCCTTTATCGCTGATATAAATGCTCGGCTCAATACCGGCCCTGCTCCACAAGGACAAGCAAGCATAAAGGGAAAGCATTAAACAGTATTGTTGGAGCTGCTGAAGATTGTACAACTATCTTTGCATTGTATAAAGTCAATCTCTTTAGTATTATATAATCGCATAGCCCATATTGTGTGAGTACTATGTACTACATAGCTATCATTCACTGGAAACCTATGTCTTTTCTTGACTTGAATGTGTCCTAGTAGTTAGGAGTATGTCTCGCTGATGGTGGCGTGTTTGTCGAATCATTTAGTTCCCTTCAAAATGGTTGACTTGAATGGTGCTGATTAGGGATTGCAATCCGGATTCTTCGAAATACGAAAATAACAGAAAAATACGGAATTTCTTGACATTTTAAATCCGTTTTTAAGATTCAAATTCGGTTTTTTCGGATTTCGGTCAAAGCTAATTTTAATATTTGTATTTATCCTCAAATTATTATTGTAATTAATTGGTAGATCAATATTATGTACTCTAACGCGCTAATTCAAACAATATTTGAATTGGTAGGATTAGGTGTAGCATTGTTCGCGCAAATTTGGCGCGAAATCATTAATTCAGTTTATGCCTATGTTACGGACATGATCAGAACTACGGTGGAAGTACTCTGCCGCAGAGATGCCACCAATCTTATGGCCGATACACCTTTTAAATCTTTCATAAAATCATTAGACAGCCAAGACATGATATCTGCCAAGCAACTGGCAAATACATTAAAAAGGGGAATTAAATAGAGATGGCTCTATATTGTTGTTGATGCCTTACAATACTTACACAACCCTAATCAATTTTTGAATGGGGTTGAGGAAGACAAAGATTCGTTTAAAAAACTTACATAATATGAGGAAATAAAAAATGTGTTCTATCAAGCTGCATCCATGAACATTGACGATTTTACAACCAGATCGACGAATATGAACTCTATGATTATGCAAAATAACGGGAAAAATGACTGATGCCCAAAGGATTGTTGATTATTTTAGTTGATTCTATCCTGTCGTAATGTGAATTGAGTGAATAAAAGCAGATTTTAAATAATCTACGCTATTTGATTTTTGATCTATGTGAATGTTTATACTAAAGAACACCAAATCCTATAAATTCAATTGATGCATGTTTCAGCTAACATGAATAAAATGTATTTACTATTAAACAAATGACAAAAAAAAAAACATTGAATGAAGCAAAAGCTGTAATAGGTGAAGGAAAATGATTGGTATTTCCTCCAAACAATAAGTCTATAACAGTTATGTTTCCAATGGCATAAAAACGTGCGTATTTATGAAAAAACAAGCAATTAATATTGTGATTCAATTTCCTAGAAAATACATATTTTTAAGTAGTTATGAGACATGCATTTTTTTTAATAATTTATAAAAATCGTATTTTTGCCAGATATAACGTCCCTTATATTTTTTAAGCCACGTCACAAACCCATGGTAAATCAACCAACCGAACTCATGAGTAAAAGTCCCCACTATTTTGAATAAATATTAAGGTAATATGAGTAAAAACTCACCTTCATCATATGCCTGTCGCACTGTGAGGCTCTGGTCATCACGGCCACGCACAACTTCATATTCTCCCATCAAATTATCACCCGGAAAAGACATTTTAGGAAACTAATTTAAAAACCTAACCTATTCGAACATAATTTGCCCACACAGTATGAAAATGTGTTAAACTTTTATTCTAATTATGCTCGTGTTTCGCTCACGTTAGTATCCATTGGATAAGTTCGTAAATGGGTTTTTTTAATAAAAAATACTTTCAGAAGACATAGCGACTCTACTCAGGTGAAACGTGAAACTGACATTGACAGCTGTAAAGAAACGTAACGGCCGCCTGCTGACTGACATTTTGAAATAAGGATGGAAAAAAATGCAACAATATCGATTGCCATTAGGAAATAGTAATTATTTGAACCGAAGAAATGCCTTTTGTTACAATAATAATATAAAAGAATTTAATTTAACTGAACCATTTGTTAGCTATTGTCATTATTTTGTTTAATTGAGTTAAGCAATGCTCTCAATATTATTTATTTTATTAGTCGTGTATTTGTTTCATATTTTATTTTGTAAGGTTGCCATGTGCCCAGGTGAAATAACAATGAATAATAGTTATTTAGTTGTTAAACTGATTTTGCCGGTTGACAGCAATCAGCTGTCAAACGGTAGATTACTTGTCTATGTTCACATGGGAGCATGGCAGTTGAGTTGGAGCATTCGTCGAGTGAAGACGTACTCGGAACAGTGTAATCGTGTATTTAGTATTAACAAAGTGATTTTAAAAGTTATACAGAGAAGTGTAATCGGTATTAATAAAGTGATTTTCGAGTTAAGACTTGGCTTTTCTCTGCAACCGTATAGTGAATTATAGTTCAGAAAGTGGGATAACACTAAGAATATTTTGGTATCTCAGTGTTACCGAAACGCCCTGGTAAAAGTGCAATACTAAGGTACAGTTCCTTTTTGTCTTTTCATGGATTTAATCATTAGTAATTTAGATACATTTTGTAACCCTCATAATATTTTTTTTGTACCTTATGAAATGGAAATACCTTATGAATGGAATTTTAAACAAAAACGTTTTTAATTAAGTTGATGCTTTAATAGTTATTGAGCCTACTTAATTGGTAATTTTATACTGATGATTTATCTCCGTAATTAATACCCTAAGATTTTGTTTTAACGAATAAAACACAGATTGTTTATTACTTTATTTCATAATTTAAAATCAATAGCCTAGATAACCGTTTACTCGTTTACAAAATTACTATTCCAGCTAATCAAATGGAGCGTCAGGCAAGTAACCGAACCAGGCACTTGGGTACTCCTGATCCCAAGTCGCCTTTCGGTGCCGAAGAATCTCGCAGCCGCAGCACCAAACGGCGTAATGTCAGCAGTGTCCGCTCGAGGCGCAGACAGAGCGGTGCGAGGCCCAGTCGGAGCGGTGCGAGGAACAACCGGAAAGGTGCGAGACGCAGCCGGAGCGGTGCTACGCGCAGCCGAAGCGGTGCTAGGCACAGCCGGAGCGGTGCGAGGTTCAGCCGGAGCGGTGCGAGGCGCAGCCAGAGCGGTGCGAGGCGCAGCCGGAGCGGTGCGAGGCGCAGCCGGAGCGGTGCGAGGCGCAGCCGGAGCGGTGCGAGGCGCAGCCGGAGCGGTGCGAGGCGCAACCGGAGCGGAGCCAGACGCAGCCGGAGCGGTGCGAGGCGCAACCGGAGCGGAGTGAGGCGCAGCCGGAGCGGTGCGAGACGCAGCCGGAGAGGTGCTAGGCGCAGCTGCGACTGTGCGATGCGCAGCCGCAGCGGTGCGAGGCACAGCCGTGGCGGCACGAGGCACAGCCACGTTGACATCGGCCACAGGCATAGCGAAACTAGGAGCGTCCGCATCAACACGAGGCTTTCTCAGGGTAACACTAACGTTACCGAACAGGTCAGTGATAAAATTTTATTGGCACAAATGTTAAAAGAAGTTGTTCAGACCATGAAAACTGATGGAAACAATGAACGTTTTCCTGTTTTTAATGTTATCCCCGAATTTGATCCATCGAAACGAAATCAAACGATAGAAATGTGAATAACCAAAGTAAATGAGTGTGCACAAATTTATAACTGGTCAGACAGGCAAACAAGTCATTACGCACTGCCAAAGCTTGTAGGCTTTGCACAAAAATGGTACCAAGGACTTCCCAGTGTCATGTTTTCCTGGTCTGAATGGCAAGACAAATTACGTTCCTCTTTCCCAAGTGACGAGAATTACGCTCAGTTGTTGTCAGATATGCTTGCTTGTAAAGCGCGTTTTGGAGAATCATTAGAGGAATACTTTTACGACAAAACAGTGTTACTAAATAGATGTAATATTATCGGCAAGAATGCCATTGACTGCATACTTTTTGGTATTGAAGATCGTTCTATAAGAACAAGTGCGGAAGCAGCCCAGTATTCTGATCTCGATAAATTGCTGGTGTATTTGAAAGGAGTTAAAATTAACAAGAGAATCGACAAAACGGTGCAGCAGGCAAGCGTAACTGACAGTAAACGTAATAAAACCAACAGAAATAAAACCAATATGACAGAATTCACAGCTAAATGCTACAATTGTGGTGAAGAAGGTCACCCGTATTTTAAGTGTAAACAAACAATCAAACGATGCACTGCTTGTAATAAAGTAGGGCATTTAGTTAGCAACTGCCCCGGTAAAAAGGATAAGGATACAACCCCTAAAGCAGTTTTGGGTATATCCGCAGAACATGAAAATGACTGCAAGTATTTTAAACCAGCTTTAGTTAATGGTGTAACACTAGATTGTTTTATTGACTTTGGAAGCCAATGTTCTCTGCTGAGAGAGTCGGTTGCCCGTAATTTAATAACTACATGGTCAAAGAATGACTTGCCAGTTTTGAGAGGTTTTGGCGATTCCATGGTTAGTTGTTTAGGAAAATGTGACGTAAACATCGAAATAGATTCCGTGAAGGCGGTAGTACCAATACTTATAGTCTCTGATCACTTATTACAAGTCCCTTTATTGTTGGGTCAAACTTTTACTGAGCAGGATCATGTTATCGTTATTAAAACTAACGAAGTGCTTCAGATACAAGATAAAAACAGGCCAAAGGCTGTGAGAATTCCGTTACATGTTTTAGACGATAGTGCGATAATTGGATATACCGGTGTCAATGTTTACTCGGAAATTAAGTATAGTGGTGATGTGTTAATAGAACCCAGTTTGAGTCACGAACCGAATAGGGAGTACGAAGTCATTCAGAGTTTAATAAAATTAACGGATGGTCAAGGTCAGATTTTGGTAAAAGGATTGCACTCGCTAGTCTTTTTTCTGAAACGAGATACACTATTGGTTCGTGCAGTCCCGTTCACAGAAATGCAGTCGTACCGCGTTAATAGAATTGTAGGTAATAGCGAAGACTTACCCAATCCTACTATAGAGAGCTCGTTAATAAACGTAGGGGATGAATTAAAAAAAGCCGACCTTGAGTCATTGTTGAAATTACTAAACGGTTATAGGGATTGTTTTGCATTTTCAACCAAAGAATTAGGATGTGTCAAAGGTATTGAGATGAATATCCAACTAAGTGACAATAGTCCTATTGTATACCGGCCATATAGATTGGCTCATTCGGAGCGTCAAGTTGTTAGGGGAATGGTTAAAGAATTAGAGGATTCGAGAATAGTACGACCATCCACGTCAGATTATGCATCTCCAATTTTATTAGTAAAAAAGAAAACTGGGGATTATAGGCTTTGTATAGATTTTAGAGCTTTAAATAAAAAAAACAATTAAAGAACATTATCCGTTACCAAGAATTGACGACCAATTAGACAATTTATCAGGTTTTAAGTTTTACACGTCCTTAGATCTCGCATCCGGTTACTATCAGATATGTATGGCGGAAACATCCAAACATTTAACAGCTTTTGTTACGCCTGATGGCCACTTTGAATTCAATAGGATGCCTTTCGGATTAGCTAATGCCCCATCTAATTTTCAACGAGCAATCAATAATATTCTCGGTAACGCGCGTTTTAAAGATGCATTCGCTTACATGGATGACGTTATTATTCCGTCAAAAACGATAGAGGAAGGTTTTGAGAAATTAAAGAATACATTAGACATATTTAGAAGTTCTGGTATAACCTTAAAACTTTCAAAATGTAATTTCTTTATGAGGTCCATTAATTACTTGGGGTTCGAAGTCAATGAAAGGGGAATAAGGCCTGGACGACACAAAATAGAGGCTGTAGAACATTTTCCCCGCCCAACTGATCAACATAAAGTCCGTCAATTTATTGGTTTAGCAAGTTTCTTTCGGCGTTTTATAAAGGGGTTTGCCATAATCGCCAAACCGTTAACACAACTCCTAAAAAAGGATACCGTCTGGTGTTGGGGAAATGTCGAGGAAGAAGCTTTCCAAAAATTAAAAACTGAGCTAACAAAACGCCCGGTTCTTGCCTTTTATGATCCGACCTACGAAACTCAAGTTCATACGGACGCATCTAAGTTAGGAATTGCCGGGATATTAATGCAAAGACCTAAAAGGGATTCTCCATTCAGCGCTGTTGCTTATTATAGCAGACAGACTTCCCCCGAAGAAGCTCGCTTTACCTCTTACGATTTAGAGACTTTAGCTGTTGTAACGTCTGTACAGCAATTTAGAGTGTATTTATTAGGACTCAAATTCACGATAGTTACCGACTGCAATTCGGTTCGAGCTACATTTGAAAAAAAAGATATGATACCGCGAGTAGCAAGATGGTGGAATTCTTTACAAGAATATGATTTTAATATTATTTACAAACCAGGCTTAAATATGTGTCATGTCGACGCCCTTAGTCGTAACCCTGTTCAGCAAACCGAGTATGCAGAAGTTAGATTAATTGATACCAATTGGATAGCTACTGCTCAACAAAATGACTCTGAATTACAAAGAATAATAACTATACTTAACGATAAAGAAACAGAAAATATCATTGAAATTAAAAACAACTTTGTAGTTAAACGCGGAATGCTATACAGGCAAACGCCCGAGGGTGACCGTTGGGTTGTACCTAAAGGAATAAGGTGGCATTTACTCAGAACGAATCATGATATGTTGGGACATTTTGGTTTTGAGAAAACTTACAATAAAATTAAAAGTCAATATTGGTTTGCCAAAATGAGAAGATTTGTACAAAAATATGTCGATTCATGTCTTGAATGTGCTCATACGAAAATCCCCGCCGGTAAAAAGTCCGGAGAATTACACCCAATACCTAAAGTAGTTCGCCCGTTCCACACACTTCATATAGATCATTTGGGCCCGTTCGTGCGTAGTAAGAAAAAGAATTCTTACCTACTAATAATAATAGATGCGTTTACTAAATATATCATTCTTAACCCAGTGAAAACTACTAAGAGTATACATAGTATAAAAGCGTTACAGAATTACTTTCATACTTTTGGTGTGCCTCAAAGAATAATATCGGACAGGGGAACTTCCTTTACTTCCAAGAAGTTTAAAGAGTTTCTTAATTCATTAGGTGTTAAACACGTATTAAACTCGGTAGCTACGCCGCGAGCAAACGGGCAAGTTGAGAGGTACAATAGAACCGTCCTCGCTGCACTCGGTGCTAAAAATTTCAACCAAAACGAAAAATTATGGGACGAGGCGGTGTCCGAAATTCAATGGGCATTAAATAATACATTTAATAAAGGGACGGGAAAAACACCCGCTGAGGCGTTGTTTGGTTTAAAATTAATTGGGACCAATGATTCTTCTCTTTCACTTACCATAAATAACGAGGAATCGCATGATGAAAGCACAGTAGAAACCATTCGAAATCAAGTTTCCGAACATATAGCGAAAAATCAGGTTAATCAGAAAGAGGCATTCGACAAACATAGAAAAAAAGTTGTATATGCTGTAGGTGATCTAGTCAGAATAGAAAGGGAGATCCCTTCCTGTGGTCAAAGTAGAAAGCTCGTTCCAAAACTTCGCGGCCCCTATCGCATAGTTACGATATTGGATAATGATAGGTATATTGTCGAAGATACTCCGTTATCTCGAAAGGGTAACCGTCCTTTTAATGGTACTTTCTCAGTAGATAAGATCCATCCATGGTTAGTATTTAATAGGACTAATAACGAATCTGACAATGATTCTAATAATGACCAAAAGACTGATGATAATGATGATGAAGGTCCAGTCAATAATGTAATGTAATGTATGTCTCCAGTTAATAATGTTAATTGTTGTAGAACCTGTTGATTGTTGTAGAGATATTAATGTGTTTGCTCGGCTGACCAATTTTGTCCATGATTCAAAAGCAGATTCCACAAAATTGGTAAGCTGATTAAAATGAGTTCATGAAATTCCTAAAGATGAATTTTCTGAGAAGTTTCAGTGGAATTACTAAGAAATACATGAAGGGGCTTCGGTATTGATTGTAGATGATGTAGTTACAGTCAAACCACTGGAAATATGTAGAGGTTTCAGTGGAATGACTTGGCAATACTGAAGAGATGAAGGGGCTTCAGTATTGATTATACATGATGTAGTTACAGTCAAACCACTGGAAATATGTAGAGGTTTCAGTGGAATGACTTAGCAATACTGAAGACATGAAGGGGCTTCAGTATTGATTGTAGATGTTATAGTTACAGTCAAACCATTGGAAATATGTAGAGGTTTCAGTGGAATGACTTAGCGATACTGAAGACATGAAGGGGCTTCAGTATTGATTGTATTGTGGATAATATGTAATGGTAAAATCAAATTTAAGCTTATGAGGCGAAAACATGTTAGTTTCGTCCACTAAATATGTATAGTGAGATATTTGTTGTAGAAATTGAAAGAGATTGTAATCACTTGTATGTTATGTTGTCAGATCATTTTAATTATTAAATACTTTACTAAAGAGATTAAATCTTGTACAAGCTTATTATATTCTCGGGACGTGAATGTATCAGGAAAGGCCGACTGTTAGCTATTGTCATTATTTTGTTTAATTGAGTTAAGCAATGCTCTCAATATTATTTATTTTATTAGTCGTGTATTTGTTTCATATTTTATTTTGTAAGGTTGCCATGTGCCCAGGTGAAATAACAATGAATAATAGTTATTTAGTTGTTAAACTGATTTTGCCGGTTGACAGCAATCAGCTGTCAAACGGTAGATTACTTGTCTATGTTCACATGGGAGCATGGCAGTTGAGTTGGAGCATTCGTCGAGTGAAGACGTACTCGGAACAGTGTAATCGTGTATTTAGTATTAACAAAGTGATTTTAAAAGTTATACAGAGAAGTGTAATCGGTATTAATAAAGTGATTTTCGAGTTAAGACTTGGCTTTTCTCTGCAACCGTATAGTGAATTATACATTTTCAGGCAAATCGGCAATCTGATTGTCAAATCGGCTTTGTCAATGACGGCACGGTCGGCGCAGTGGCTGAGCGATTGACTGCTGCGCTGCGTGTCGCGGGTTCGATCCCCGCACGGAATAAATATTTGTTTGGCCTACAGATAGTTGTCCCGGGTCTGGCTGTTTGTTTATGTGAGTTTAAATGTTTGTGAACGCACCCACGATACAGGAGAAATTCCTAAAGAGCGTTTTTTAATCCTAGAGACTAAATTGACACATGCTAATGTCAAACTGTATAGGTCACATCTAAAAAAATTAAAAAACGCACTTTAGTGTGGGGCTACGTTTAATAAAAATAAAAATAAAATAGTTAACAATGTCAACAAGTTTACATTAATATTTAAGACATTGAGATTTATTTTTACATTATGATTTATATTCTCTGAACATTTTCTCTTCTTGAATTAACCAGTGATTTTTGTTAATATAAACAATGTATTTTTAATTAATCTTAACTAGTCTAAAATTATAAATTAAAATTTCATATCTTTATATAATAATCCTAGAAATGTACAGACGCCAGCAGGTTAATCTACCCAAAACTGTCAGATTTTCCCAACCAACCTTGAACCTAATGCTTCAGAGATAAAGTTGAAAATCTATTAAAGAAATTTGACAGATTGTAGTAGGTTGATGTGTTTGGGAAAATCAGACAGTTTAGAGTAGGTTGAGCTTCTGGCGACTGTACATACCTAGTTTTGATTTGCATGTACACACGGTGATACATCAAGCTTTACATTTCCAGTATAATATATAAGCTCAACTAAGATAGTTTTTATTAATTATGTAACGTATGCATCTCACTTGAACTGAATAAATTATTATTATTATACATAACATGGCCTCTGGTTTTGTATAGCTTGATCAGTCGTCGTGCGTTCCTAGCGTATTATTTAATACTAGCTTTTGCCCGCGGCTTCGCTCGCGTTTATTTAGGATTTGACAATCAATTCGGGTTGTACTCTGCTTGTAATTTAATCATGATTCGAAAGACACGTGGCACCATCTAGGAGCATAAGAACGTTATTGTTGCTTTACTCTGGAACAGTATATTTTTTCGGGATGAAAGGTAACCTATGTCCGTTTCTGTACACCTGACAACGTATATGGAAAATTTCAGCATGATCGGTTCAGTGGTTAAGCCGTGAAAAGGTAACAAACAAACTTTCGCATTTATAATATTAGTTAATAGGATTAGGATTTCTACACCAGCAATGGAATGTATGAAATATGTATATATTTAGTATGTGTGAAACAAAATTTAATGTAAGATCTCAATGTATGTACATACATACCATATACTGAGAAATAAATAAATAATACTAAATAATAATACCACACATGAATTAATAAAAACGTACAACTGTATTATTATTCCAACAATACTAAAACAATTTATATTATAATCAATTTATATTATTTTTTATGTATGTTTAATATGTTATTTCAATCAAAATAACATACTGGCATTGTGTTATCTTATCATCGTCAAATTGAAAATGCAGTATTGATTCCTTTCACTGTCAATTTATTATTCTACAAACCTTATCTATCGTAACCATGGGACGTCACTACTAGACGAAAACGATGTCAGAACGTCAAATATTGCGTCATCTTTAGAGAGTAGTGTGCGTTTAAAGAAAAAACATTTTATTTGGTTCATGAAAATATAATATGTATATTATTACGGGTCCATATTGGCTCACCTAAAGTTCTTTACCCGAAAATGTTCTTCCTAATGATTTGTAATCCGAATGATCACTCTTCCTAAAATTGTTCATCCTAAAGTTTTCATTCATATTATTTGTAGTGCTACCGGCGATGTTCATAACACTCATGTTTCCGAAAATTTTAATTAATAATATCATTAATGTAAAAATATTTAAACTCCTACTGTTTTTTATCATAACGCTTTTATCCCTAAACATAATTACCATAATATTTTCACTCATACTCAGATAGAAACATTTACCAGGTTTAATTTTCGCGACCAATTTCGAAGCCACCCATATATTACTAGCTGACCCCGCGACCGTTGTTCTGCTATAATACATTATGGTGTCAAATATAATATTCTTTACGGTATATTCTCATACCTACCTACCTACATAAAAAAAGTCATAAAATCGGTCGAGCCGTTTCGGAGGAGTGCGACCACAAACGCCGTGACAAGAGATTTTTAACCAACTTCAAAAAAGAAGGAGGTCTATGTGCTCCGCATATTTTTTAATTTTATTTTGTATATGTTCACCGATTACTCGAAGAAACCTGAACCTATTTACAAAAGTGTTTTTTTGTTTGAAATAGTATACTCCCAAGTTGGAATATTGTCATGATGTGATCCTAGACTTCTGAGAAAAGGAACGGAACTCTTCAATAATAGAGATTAAATCTGTCGTGATTGCTGCAATCACTTGGATGTTTATTGTTTACACAACATCATAACATAGCATGACGCCTGTATGCTCTGAGGGGGTATGCAGATGTGTACAGTACACCCATATTTCGACATAATGTTATGTTCCATTTGATTAGGGATAAGGCTATTACCATGAAATGTATTGTAAACAATGTTAAATAAATGCTTAGCAAATATTTGTATAGAAAAGTAGCACTTCGTCCGCAAAAATTGTGATAGCTCGGTTAATAAGCTAAACATAATTTATAGCCTATGTATAGCACCCACGAATAATGTAGCTTTCTGCCAGTGAAATAATTTTTAGAATTGGATCATTGTTCCGGACATACAAACAAACAAAGGTCATTGGGCAACTAAGTATGGAACCTACTCGTATATCCGCGGCCTACAGTAAAAAAATAGGGTAGGATGTTTAGATAAACGTCTCTAATTTATGAATATATAATTATGTCGCATTAACGCAGATATTGGGAAAAAAAACAAAAAAAAACAATAATAAGGTTCATTACCTATGGCAACAACACTTAGAACATTTTTATTGGTCGAATACGTGATAACCGTTTTCGCGTCGGTGTGCCGTCTAGCTTCTTCCAGATCCTGCCAGGGCTGCGGGCTGTTCGGAAGAGATACCGCGGCCCTGGAACACAAAGGGCAAGGAAGGAACATGGATGGGTGTTAGTCAGTCCAAGTCTGACACTCCCTTCCGCTCTGCCCAGAGCGGGAGAAGTCATTCGATGATCCGTAAAAAAAAAAAAAGCTTCTTCCAGATATCACTACATATTATAAAAAAAAGTCCTCTGCAAGGTCTGTCTGTCTGTTCGCGATATGCTCAAAAACGACTGCACCGATTTTTATGCTGTTTTCACTAATAGATAGAGTGGTTTTTGAGGAAGGTTTTATTATATTTTGGTTTTAGTTTTTGTTGCGGGAACGGGATCAAAATTTCATGACTACTTTTGGTCGCGATTACCGACATCCACGCGGGCGAAGCCGCGGGCTTCAGCTAGTTTTATGTTAAAAATGAAAAACACCCTAAAGTGAAAAAGCATTTATTCAATCAATATTCAGCAATTTATAATAACCAGTTATACTTTCATCAGTAATATGATTGTGATTTCATAATAAGTAGTAAAGTTACATGTCAGATAGATTCGTTCTTCGGTCTTTGTTCTTCAAGTTTATGATGAGAAATCGCTATCATCACTAACTCTAAAGAAACTTAAGTTACATAGTTAAGTATAATAATACGACTTAAAGTCCAATACAATTTCATATTAAAACCACTATTTGAAACTGAAGTTTATGGTATACATTTTGAAATTAAGTACTAGAAAAACATTTGCGAGAATACAGCTTCTCTTGAAAATAAGTGATCCATTATCTTTGACTACAAAATAGGTACAATTGCATCTCGATGGTTTTCGCTCAGCGCGAACTGCTGGCGGGCCGGACTGGGAAGCGGACGGTGCACAGCTTGAGGTAGCATATCCAAGTCGGAACTGTGAAAACAAATGAAAAAAGCAAAACTAATATTTATCTTCTGTCCTTTTCATAATGAAATAGAAAGAAAAAGATACACTCAACTTAAATTTAGTGTAGTTTGTGAACAAGGGAATCGGCACCAATGTAATGTAAAACGCACGGTTTCAAGATGCTCCGTCAAAAACGAACGGTGCTTTTTTAAATCTTAGCAAAGAGTTTTTATGTCAGAAAAGTGGTCAACATTTTATGAATAAAATTAACTTTGGGAGATAAAATATAATAAATAAACATTAAATTGAATTTAATTAATTTTGACAATAGATTACACCCACTTATCTGTAACAAAAACACAAAAATATTAATTTACTGTATTAGTAATACTGGCTGTTTTTGTGCCTTTGCCTTAAAAAAAAAGCTTTGATGCGCGCGCCTCACCTCCCTAATTTGTGAACAAGTAAAAATTATTCCCCGCGCTTTTTCTTTTCGCTGTATTGTTTTTATTTGAAAATGTCGTCAAGTAATGATGAATTTATTAATTTGACACCGCCTGAAGTCTCAGAGGCAGCGAAAAAGGCTACTCTAAGCCCGTTGCCCGAAAAATCGACCGTTAGATAGGTACTTAATGCAAGCGTATCAAAATTTCGTTTAAGAAAGTCCGAGTTTTATTTATTTCCTCGCAAATATGTTAAAAAACGTCGTATGACATACGTGCGCTTTGATAATTACAGCCTCTGCTTTCTTGTAGCACTTTTTTTTTTACGGATGGGAAATCATCAAGTGACTTCTCCCTCCTGGGCAGAGCGGAAGGGAGTGTCAGACTTGTACTGACTAAAACCCATCCATGTTCCTTCCTTGCCCTTTGTGTTCCAGGGCCGCGGTATCTCTTTCGAACAGCCCGCAGCCCTGGCAGGTTTCTTGTAACAATATTGCCTCGCTCGGCTGTAATTTTCAGCTTACCGCACTTATATCATAATGCACTATTAAGACATTCGGGGATGATGCAGTTTAGATTTAGTAAAAGAATTTTCGGAATAGAATCACTAATGCCAAAAGATTATCCGTTACATCCAAACTTGACCTCTATAAAAACCTCTTTTGCAAAATGGCTAATTTCTACTCGACAAGCTGCTTATCTTGGGAGAACACTAGACAAACGTCTCTGAATTGATTTCAAATCACGTTGTGCGCTCATTAAAGTCTATACAGTGAGTTGTCCGAGGTTTGGGGAGTGAGGGTCAACCCCCTGATTGCAGCATATCTATTCACAAACGCTTCGATTCGATTTCGATTCGACATGTCGTATGTCTATCTTTTTTTGGCATTACAAAAGCGAGCGAGATAGACATACGACTTTCCGAATTGAAATCGGATCGAAGCGTTTGTGAATAGATATAGCTATACTGTCCTCTTTCTCACTCACGTTTCTTTCGAAGGGGTTTGACTATTGGAGTTGCGTCCTGCCCCGGGATTACCGGCTTGCCCTTCAGCCCGCTAGTTATGCCCGGTCCCGCGGCACTGGCCGGAGCAGATAGACGCCTCTTAGCGACTGTATCCTTGAACTTCATCATCTCGGAGAATGGTACGGGGCCGTAACCAGTTAGAGGGCTATCCATCATTTTGAACTTGGGCCTGAAAGAGAAAAAAATACACCGTTAATAGAGGAAAGTTTACCATCAGCCAAAAATGTAATTATCATTAGATACCTCTATCTGAGTTTACCTAGGCCTCCTACGACTCCTACCCGTAACATTTATTTACAACATAATTATGTAAGTATATTTCCTTGTATGGTACCTACTTAGTCAAAACGAACACACTTGAGACAGTAACAGGTTGCGAGGACGCCATTAAACCTGTTATTTAGGTAATCGTTTTGGTGTGGTTAGTTCAATATTCTAAATACTTTAGGCTGCGGAGTTAACTTTTAAAAAATATGATATTTTTCATTGCTTTTGATTCTAGAAACAATCCATCGGCCAATTTGATTCGGGGGGGGGGGGGGAGGTTTCCCTAAATGAAAAAAGCAAGTATGATTTAGTTAGCTTTGCGGTTTGCTTTCGCCAGGTTGAAGAAAAAGCAAAATCAAATATTTTTTAATTTAGAACACAAATAAATGTTAATTTGTTCATAAAAGTAAATATTTGTATTAAATAATCGTGTTTATCTATGATATTATATTTATAAACACTAATTTAAATAACACTAAAAAATATTTACGCCGTAATTGCAGAGATTTAAAAAAAAACAATCACCGCCGTCTATCTAATATAGTCATTAAACCAATTTGGATTTAGTAGTTATCTGTGGAAATATTAAAAATTCACGCATAGAAGTGTGAAGCATATTAAAGTATATTGAAAATATTATATTGGTTTTGTTTTGGTCACTCCACCAGGGGTGTTATATTTTCTAGTTTAAATGCAGACTTTGTCGACTAATGCAAAGAAAATTCTAGAACCAAGAGAATGCAAGAACGAGCGAAGCGAACTCAAAAAATTTGACTACCCTCCTCGGATAAAAATTAGGTTATTTTTGGTCATTTATTCAGAAATGAGAGTTAGAGTAAATCTTTTAACTTATATTGAATTGAGTACCTAAGTATAGGATGTATTTGCATGCGAAACGAGCTCGAAAATTGTAGTATTAGCCTGGGATAGGTTGGTTTCACTGAAGTTGTCCGAGATTTCGGGAGGGTTTGAACTCCCATCGGACGTGCGCGGTGGGTTAATCCGGAAATGGTAATGCTGCTGCGATCCCAAATAAATTGGAATCATCATCAGCCTATAATGTTCCCACTGCTGGGACACAGGCCTCCTCTCTATAAGAGGGTTTGGGCTGTAATGCACCACGCCGGCCCAGTGCGGATTGGTAGATGTCACATGTCTTCGAATTTTTAGTTCTTAGGACATGTCGGTTTCCTCACGATGTTTTCGTTCACTGTTTTTGAGAGCACACAAAATAATGCGCCTACTGCCTGGGAATAAATTGGGATAATTTCAGGAAAATGATGATGATTTACAACTAAACAGTTAAAGGTACCCAAAAGCCATACGAAGCCGGGCATCATCTCTGTTCTGAAGCGAATTGAAGAGCTGGTACATCGACCGCACAGGGTCATCGTGGATCTGCGGCCGGTACGGTCCGACGTCTTGGTAGTCATAGTTGTCTCCCTGGAGAAATAAAGATGAAATCTTAGATTAGGTAAATAAAGCTATATTATTTTCAACTACAATATTTACCTAAATACTGACGGCATCAAGTTAAAACTGTATCACACTTTGTCATTACAGCAGGAAAATATAAAATAAAAAACTGATGTTTTCATCGCCTTTCCAGGCCGGTTGAAAGGGTTTGAATGCCTCTGAAATTGCAGGCAATGGTCGGTATAACACAACCTAATACCAGCATAACCTAACTACAAATTAAGCTTATTGTTTTAAATTAATAATTAATCTAAGTGGATACAGTTGAACTCATGAAGCGCTGCCTATTTCTTAAGAAACAGTTAATCTTACATGATAGTCCTCGTCTCCCTCCGGTCCCATCCCGTAGATGTGGTTGTCGTCGTACATTTCGAATGCTGCAATGCAGAAGAGCAGCAGCATGCATATTCCAAGTTTCTTGATCATGTTGTCGCTGAAATCAGTTAGTATAAGATCACAACATATCTTAGTTTATTGGAGGCCGCGAAGGCAACTTGGTCATGTATGGCTTGTCAAAATAAAAAGGTCAATTTAAGTAACACATCGGAACTAAAGGATACCAGCAATAGCTTCATACTACCCAACACCCCATCTGCTGCATCCGACTCCGGTATCTTGTCTCAACTGACGTCTGAGATAAAATTACTAAGTACGCGGCGACGACGTAGGCGATCTCAAAACTCTCACAGACCACTTAACATTGTGTAACCAACGCCTTGAAGTATCAGAAGCTAGCCAGGCCTGCGCAGAAGCCAAGATTCAAGTGCTTGAGGTATGAGTACGTGAAATCCAAAGTCTACCATACAACAACTCACCGAGCAGGTACAGTCACAAGCACAGGCCAACCTGAGTAACCAAGTCAAAATACTAGGCGTAAACGAAACTACCAACTAAAACCCCGTTCATATAATTCTTACAGCAGCAGTAAAAATTGGCATTAACCTTGAAGACACCGATCTAGAATACGTTACTAGAGCTGGGCCACGCCACAATGACCACTCCGAGAACAACACTAGTACTACCGCGATCCCGTAGAGAAGCATCCTTGCACGCAGGTAGTTAAGTTTCTGTTTCAGTTTCCACGTATTTCTATTTAGAAAAAATGTCTGTTAAAACTGGGAAAGTTATTACGTTTATTATTCAGTAGGCTTATTCCAGTTTTAGTTTATCTAAACGAATAACATTTTGGGTCTATCTTTGTTAGACTGAATCCGTAAGTAAGAAATCCACTGGAAATGGACATGGGCAGGACATTTTGCCAAACCTGGTGAAGGCAGGTGAAGTAGAGCCTTCACTTAATAGATACCGAGAAACGTTAGAAGACGTATGGTTGATTGGTCGACCAAGTCATCACCTATGGTCATCAGAGTACTTCACGTTCAGTTGCAGCATCGATATAAATGGACAGATGTTAAGCCTGAATCTAAGATCATTTATATTCTACTAAAAGTAACCTCTTATAAGAAGTTACAACCCTAATATTAGTTATTTGTCATCTTGATGAGACTCGCAGAGACCATGCAGAGAGTTAGTGCATAAAAGGAAAGCCTTTACTCAGAAGTCGATGTAACGATTAAGGCTGCCAATAAAGGTGATGATGTAGCTAATACGAAGGTACACTGAAAATCTGTCAGTAGGTGCCTGTTGGTAAGCCATTGCATCGCATCATAAACACAGAAATCGAATCTGCAAATCTCATTGCAAAAACCTAATAAACAGACCATTATATAAATCTAATCACGATTCTCAAGTTCACCTCGGCCTGCATCCTAATCAAATGAAACCAAATTGGATTTGTACTTCTCGACTAGATCTAACTGAATAAAATCTCAATGCTATGTAGCGGTAGCGCAGTTCTAAGAAAGAAATAGCATTTTCAAATGTTTCTGTTAGTAACAAGTGTTTAAAATCCAAAATCTCAACTCGCCTGTTTACTTAAGACAGTGTGATACCTAAGTCTGAGCTAAAGAATCTAATTAAATGTAACCACAGGTTACACAATAAACAAAATTCAAATACTCCGATGTTAATTTCGAAATACATAAACCTATGTCATAACAATAGGAGTTCCAAAATACTAGCGTAGAATAGCAATCAATACAGTAAGAGAAAATCACTTTTAAGAGTAGCTACGGTTACTTGTAATAGTTGTAAAGTTCATGACTTTAAATATTTCAAAATATTTTTTAAACTTTATTCAAAAACATATAAACGTATCCCAAATTCAGCATCTAAAAAATGACAAAATATATTCATACCTGCAACAATAACCTGGGGTGGGCAGCTGTGAGGTAGACCGTGGACGTTAATAGCACGATGCGTTCCCGGCAACTGACGTCGGCGCCCGCCCGCCCTAGCTTTTATCCCGCCCTACGTGCTACGAGTTACGAAGCTACGGCGTAGCTGTCTAATGATTGCTTATTGCATTTTATGTTGCCCTGATTTTATTGCAGGTATGGAATAAAATATTAGAACAACGTACTTATTAGGGCTGTTATCTATTATATGATAAATGATGTTTATTTCTGTAAGTTGGTTTAAAAACAAACAGTTTTACACTTCACAGTGATACGCTAGATTTTTGTGGTACCTTTTGTGTATAAAGTTAAAGATTCTTTACTAGGACACAGCAGTAGGTATGCAACAAAGTATATCGACCTCTAATCTCCAATCACATGCAAGTGATCGAATACTTAATTTACAAATATGATTTTAATTATGAATCGTTCAAGTCGCTTTAAATAATTTGAAAGTTAATGAAGATTTGTGATTGCGGAGAGACCACTGCTATGGTTTCAGCAATAAATTAATAACGTTGTTATCAACCCGCGCGTTGGAATGTTCGAAAAAGATCTCGATGTTTCTGTTGTTGTGGGTGGTTTTTAGAGGTGGAGGGAGAACTTTAAATTGAAATAAATCTAAATGTTTTTTTTTTATCCATAGGTAACTCTTATGGGTGTAAAAGTACCTACCCTTAATGAAGCCGAAAGGCACTTGTTTTCTCCGTCATTGCGATCATGTTTTGTGCTATTTCTAGCACAAAAAATGATCTCTAGACCATAGCTGGGAAACCTTCTGGTTACGAAGATATTGGGATATTGGGGGTCAAAGTTCCAACTTTTACACCAGTTTTTTTTTTTTAATTCAAGTTTTTATTTTTATAACTTTACTTTAAACACGTCCAAGATCCCCGTACTATGCATTCATCAGCACAATGTTTTGAGTGCCTACATTGAGTTCTACCATAAGACATGGTTTTTCACCCCAACAAAAAAAAAGTAATTTACCAGCAATATTGTTTGCATAGAATTAATTTGATGTACTGAATGCTTCGTTAACGGCTTCCTGCAGGCTTCGTTTACACCTTGTATTATGTCATTTCTTTGGTATTGTTCGTCGAATTCTGACCTCTTTACCTAAGTTCTGAGTTAAGCAGTAGAGGGACTTTCTTCAAAATTCCATCTCCTCAGACGCAAATATAGGTACTTACTTGGTCCTCACATCTGACTAAGACAATATCTGGAGATTAACTGAGACTGACATCTAACTCTTCTGAGTTTTTTTGTTAAGGAGTTTCTAGAGTAGACAGACAGGAACCACCAATCTCATCTACTTACTAAATTTCTTTTATTTTTATTTTTTTTATTATTGTGACATTTAATGATTTCTTTTTGTTTTTTTTTATTGACATTTATCTTGTGAAGTATTATTAATTTATTTTATTTAATTTCTGTGAATGTGAGGACCATGTGGGTAATATTTTAATTTTATTTTTACTTTTTCCTACGATTGTCTGGCAGTTTGAGCACTACAAGCGACCTACCCAAATGTCCTTTCTTTGGTATTGTTCGTCGTGTCGTTGAGCTCCTTGAGTTATAAGTCGAGCTCACGATAACTGACAAATGCTTGCACTGACTGGACAGGTCCGCTCAAATCTGTGTGGTTCTTTCTTCCAAAGGCCATCTCAGACACTAATCTGCATAGTCCTCATGTGAGTAAACCAAGATTATGTCTGGACTTTAAAAGAGACTATGACCTCTGAGTTTGTTTCGGCTGTTTCTTCTCAGAGTAGTCAGGTACGAAACACCGGCCCCATCTAGCTTTAAAAAACATGACGTGTAAAAGTGTTTGTAAAAACCTACTTGCAAAATAAACATCATTTATCACTTAGTACAATAATAAAATATTAAATATGGCGAATTTAGTACGGACATAAAATGAATCGCAAGCGCGCCCGTGATGACATAAAACGATCTACTTACAAATCTACTAACACCACAGTGTGCTTCTACAGAACCCTGATGTTCACAGCTCTAGGTGAGGACGACATTCAGTGTTTGATCGCAGGGGAATTGAGATGTCCTGGAACTGTACCCCGATTCATTGTTCCCCGTGCCCGTATTATCGTGATAAAGTATAAATTCAAGTAATTTGTTAGTTTAATAGAAACAGTGTAGAGTCATGTGGGGCAAGTGCGCGCAGTGGGTAAGAATGCGCAATCCCATGTATTTGAAACTGAAATGAATGGGTATGCCCACTTTTAACCACTGCGCGCACTTGCCCCACATGACTCTATCGCACCCAGTGTATTTTAATTGCACAAAACCCATCGTCTGCCAACATGATGTACAAGCCTAACGGAATAAATCCTGACAACCCGACAAATATATATAACCTAACCTAACAGAAATTTTGAGGATTTATCCAGAAAACAGACAAAATTACCTCTTAGCTATAAGTACGCAGATTAATACTAATGCATCTGCCAATATGTAAGTGCATAATACGCAGTATAGTAAATAAGTACGCAGATTAATACTAACCACCAGCGTTAGTATTACACTGCGTAGGTATTTAAGGAAAGCTGGTCCACGTGCACGTATTTAGAGCGTGCAGTTAGCAAGCTTATCCAAACATTTTGTTCGCATGTTGTGTCCACAACACGTGCTCATTAAAACGCGCTTAACTATTTATGCGCATTTGTTCTTGCTGGTTGAAGGATTATTAGCTTGATGTTGACAGTATGTAGTTTTTGTTTATGTGAGGTCCAGTTACTGGTATGGTCTTCTTTACATAGTACAAAATAAAGTCGCTCCCACTGTTTGCACGTTTAGATCTCTTAAACTGCGCAACGGATTTTAATGCAGTTTCCAGCAATAGAGTGATTTAAGAGGAAGGTTTATATCTGACATGACACCCGTGCGAAACCGGGGCTGGTCGCTAGTTAAATTATAATGCATATTGTATTCAAAGTACTCTGTTACTTTTAATTCTACAGTAATCTGTAATGAGAACTGAAGTTGATTTTACAATATGCATTATAATTGTTGCATGGTTTTAGGAAACGGCTAGGCTGAAAACGATGACTACAAATCACCACCTGCCTAGGAGTATTCCATTTTTTTTACCTTGCCCAAAATACTAGAAATAATGTAACGACTTATGTAATTTTGCCGTTCTAAAAGTACTGACTCTCAGCGTCTTCTCAGCCTTATTTAAATAAGTGACTACTAATTATGTCCACCAGGTTTGTGTATAAAATGAGCAAAACAATAAATAAAAACCAAGTATAAAGTGTAAAATTATTTTAATCAACACATTGCGAATCTCATGGCACCACTTGAAGGCACGTACGATCACTCGTTACAAATAATAACATCTATATACATATAACTAGAATAACTCGCTGTTAACATTGTAAGGCGTTTCTTAGGATTATTTTTGACAGAATTTTAACTGTATAAACTTTTGGGTATTTATTGAAATCATTTTTTCTTTCAGAGAATGTTTAAGGCCGCCAGGGCGGGGTAATAGCAACAATAATTATAGCGTACACGTCCACATTAAATTTTTAATCATTTCATAAATCTTGGTAAGTATATGCGTAGCCTTTTCCCAACTATGTTGGGTTGAGCTTGCAGTCTGGATGCAGCAAATTCTAGTATTTTCATAGAGCGACTGCCTTTCTGATATACTCAACCAGTAACTGGTGAAAACGATAGCCCTTGGTAAGACAGGTCGTCAAACCCTTATTTGATTGTTAAAATTCTGTCACAAAACACCGATAAACCTCATTAATTTTTATGCTAAATGTAATACTGGACTAAATTAATAAATAAAATACATCACTGTGCGTTATATTCATCACATTGTATAAATATCTAGCTGTAGACGACCATGACTATATATATTTCGATGCTAAAAGGGATGACGGTAATTGTTTTGTTCGCTCTCTTTCTCGTACCGAACAATAATGACTTCTCTCGTTATGACCGCACACCCCGAAAAGGGAGGACTTTATAAGACAACTGTTATGGCTGCTTAAATCATTGAAATTGTATAAGCAAGTAAGTTATTAGTATAGCCGTCTAAAGCAAGATACAACTCCGTTAAACCCAAGTGCGGATTCGACCCATTCTGTGCACTACACGTTACATGAATTTGTAATAAGAACGAGCTCGACTAGTGACGTCTAAATGGCCAGTAAGCCGCCTGGCTAGCATGTTTTCAAGCGTTCTTCGCAAACACGGTCATAAAACGACAGAGCAAGACGACAAGAGGCTCAGAGTCGAAGTTCCTTACTGAATATTCGCCGTCCTGCTCGTCGATTTTATGACCGCGGCTCGAAATTTCTCAGTATTTTTCCTGTATTTATTTTGCTTTGCCAGGCCATTTGCTCAGCCATTATACGGCTAATGACTTCAAATATTACGTAGATCCATGGTATAAGCACTCAGTGCAATACTTCATGTGCACCACTTTATTCAAAGTTAGTGTTTCTGACATTAATGCCAAATGATTATTTTCCTTAGTTTTTTTCGCTTAGAAACGACGGGAATTTATTAGTTACATTACAAAATCTAGCGAAATTATTTACTCATTTGTTTGTGCGCTTTGTAAATTAGTTTTACACTTGTTCGGTACTTTTTACAAAAACTTTTAGCATCACCCTCGTTATTATACAGGATGACCCTCTAAACAGTGAACTATAAGTTACAATTATTTTAGAAGGTACCACATTTTTATTGTTCAACATTATTTAATGACTGTACATTTTAATTATTTCATAGTTATGTAAAAGTGCGTTCATTTATTTATTATAATTATAAAAAAAAATCTATTTACAATTTCTGTATACTGTATTGTGATGTCTTTACACTAATAAAAAAAATCATCAAAAAATAATAATTAAAATAATATTTAAGGCACATATTATAAACTTTATTTTATAATGACAACAATCACTTAAGTACGCAACCCGACCAAGATTGGACGCCTACATAGTTCACCCACTGACCGTTTTTTTAGCTTTGTGTTCAAGACCAAATTCTCGACTTACCATGTATTTGCGATAAATTATTACCCAGTTAACAATAACAATAAATTAAATTGTGAATTATTTGATTTTATGGGGCTTAGGAATAAATTTATTAAAATACGTTCAACTGAATTATTTCATTGAAATAAATAAATCAATTAACGACACTATGAATCCATTAATAATTACTTAATAGCTTAAATTGTTGCCATTATCACACAAAACAAAGAAAAAATATAACAGTCTATTCTACTATCTTAAATAAAAACTATTTTTAACGTTTTCTTGAATAAGTTAATAAGGTACTTTAACTTACTTCTAAGATACATAAGGCCGCTAGTTTTGCTACACAAATGCCACGTATCAGTCAAATATTATGTATTTTTAAATGTTCTACTTAAAAATTATCGAACATTACTGAATTTTCCGTAAAATTACAAAAAATATTGTTGTAAGGCCTCTTAGGCATTATACGTATTGACTGCAAAAAAGAAGACATGTCAAACTTTAAGTTGTAGATGTCATGACCAGAGCTAAAGTCCCAATCTGACCAATAAGATCAAGCTATTTTGAAATATAAAATTACACTGACAGATTTTCAACCAATGACATAGCTTGGAACTAGCTACGCTAGCGCCATTCGTTTCAAAGTTACCACCCATGAAAAAACCACAGATTAAAATCCATAATTATTTTTTTAACAAGTATTAAATTATTATGATAAATTAATTTGTGTCGGATTATTTGTCCACATTTTAACTGTTTTACGTATAATTTATTTTAATTTTGTATTTTTAAATATAATGTATAACACAGATACTGCAAATATTTCTTGTATACTATTTTAACTATTAAATAGAATATTAATAACTACGAATATGCCTTTCTCACTCTAATAAGTCACTACCATTTTCCACAACATTTCTTTACAGTAATAATTATTAAAAGGGCTGTTTTATTAACATCTAAATTAAATTGTTTTGTCCCTTTATTTTATGTATACAAAAAGAAAATATTTAAGACATTCCCACATTCCCACAACTATAACTTGTCAAGCATTTTTATAAATCTTTTCATTGTTTATAATATTTTAATAAGTCCTTCCTACCTTTTATTCAGTTATCTTCTTCCTGACTTCTTTAGGTATTATCGCCTATATAATAGCACTTCGTCCGAGATAGAGCAATAGTACTCAGAGATCAATCTAGGATAGATTTCAACCTTTCCGTATCTATAACTCTCTTTCATTTTCAAATCGTTTTAAATGTTAACTTTAAAATAACCCCGTCATCGTTTACAAAACTTGCAGCATATAATCCTATTACCAAGACGCCTCTTCTTCCCTTATCGATAAATAGCTACAATTCAAGTATCGATAAGAGTGTGCGCATCACTTTGTCAGGATATCAGCCGTCTCGTTTCCAATTTTACTGCAAAAACTATTGCGAATTTCAAACAAGAATATTTTCTTGTTTGAAATTCTATTGAAAACACAAATCGACCTTCTTTTGTTTCGAGAAAAAAATCTATAGATAGTAATGGTCAAAAATGAAAGAGCTTTACGGGCGAGGGACCTCGAGACCCCCCCCCTAGGCGCGCGCCGAGGCGGGGTGGTAGGTGATGACGTTGTGCGCGTGCGTGAAGGGCGGCGAGGCGTGCGCGGCCGGCAGCGCGGGCAGCTGCAGCGCGCGCGTCTTGCCGCCCAGCGTGCAGCGCGTCGTGGCGCCCGACTCCACCTCCACTGTCAGCTCGTGCCCGGTCATCCTGTTGGGGTAAATAATTACTAAGTACAGAGTGTTTTATCTATTGCCAGGTCGTCCTGTTCTTCTTCGAATGGTTTACGGTTAGTTGGTTTATGGTTTGGTTGGTTGGTTAAGTGGTCGGTTGATGGTCTTCTCTCTGAGGCGAAGTGGGTCATCGTCCATCTGACGCGGGAACAAAATTTTTGGGGCACCACACCATTAGCTTAAATGGCAGAGCACATTGCTCACGGATGGCCAATTGAACCGAATGGTTCTGAAAGGCGCAACGTTAGAAGACCTTCCACCGGATGAGTCGATGACTTGATGAAATCCGTAGGAATCCACTGTATGCCGAATGCACAAGACCGGTTAATGTAGCAACAATGGACAATGGACACCTTCGGCTGATTAAATGATGGCGATGAATTTAATTGCTGTGGAACTCGTGGCTAAATAAAAACAGTCGCTCCATGCAAAATGCATCCTGTTCGACTGGAAGCCGACCCCAACATAGGGATTTTTCATTGGGAAAAGGCAGGCAGATGATGAATTTACTTACTGTGTACCAAATGCCAACATGAAGTTCATTCTATTAAACAAAGCTAGGTTTCTGAATAGAATAGACTACTACCCACATTACTCACCCTAAAGAAAAAGTCAGTAAGAATTTTATTTGATACTAGTTTTTGCCTGCAGATTCGCTCGCGTTAATTTAGAATTTGACAATCAATTCGGGTTGTACTCTGTTTGTAATTCAATCATGATTCGAAAGCACGTGGCGCCATCTATTATCGTCTAATACGTTGTTAGATATACAGAAACGGACATAGGGTACCTTTCATCCCGAAAAAAGTATTATTCCCGAGGAAAACCACAAAAACGTTCTTATGATAATAGATGGCGCCACGTGTCTTTCAAATCATGATTGAATTATATTATTATAAAAACTTTAGTAGTGCGAATTGATTGCCGAATTCTAAATTAACGCAAGCGAAGCCGCGGGCAGATCTAGTTTAAGATAAATTGATCTCAGTAATTATGTTTAAATATCTACTTTAATATAATACTGTGGTTCTTAAGATTTATAAATAAATATCTACAATAATATATTGCTATTGATCTCAGTTATAAATAATTAGTAAATAATATTGATATAATTATGTTGCTTTATGTCACTATTATGTCTATAATTGTTAGTGGTACCAAGTAACAATTATAATCCATTTGTAAATAAATAGAATTGATTCTTTATTAATAACTACTTAAAATTTAATTTCAATATTGTATATTGCTTTGCCCTAACAGGGACCATAATTGTT
Source organism: Lycophotia porphyrea (assembly GCA_950005105.1). Taxonomy (NCBI): domain Eukaryota; kingdom Metazoa; phylum Arthropoda; class Insecta; order Lepidoptera; family Noctuidae; genus Lycophotia; species Lycophotia porphyrea. The sequence goes on from OX465396.1 coordinate 1,373,757, forward strand.
CTTAGCTGTAAGCCTTTTTAAACTTATGGAACGCAAAATAAAATAAAAAAGAATATTTTAAAGCCCTGTATACTCACATGTGAAATCTGTTAGCCAGCACTCCGACCAGTTCCCCGACCAGGTCACCGGGCACGCCGGTCTGGTTGAGGGGCGCGTCCAGGCCGATGACCAGGTCGTTCTTGGCGGACGGGATGCTGATCACGACCAGCTGGACGTCTGTGCTCATTATGCGGATAGCGCCGACCTGGGGAAGAACATTTTATAAGTATCATAAAGAACGAGTGAGAAATTTGATCAAGCTTACTGAATTTAGCAACCTTACTTTTAGTTCTTTTAGTTTTAAGTTTCTTTTGTAATTCATTTCTGGATAGAATCTCGCAGCACTCACAATTACAACACCAAAGTTACGCAATCATCGGTATACAGCTGTGGCTAAAGTACATCTCATAACTTCGTTTACACTTTTCATAATTAATTATGGTATCAAACATCATTTTAAACAACTTATATTTTTAAATCAAAACTTAATCAACTTAACATTCCTTGTTAACAGTATCTGATTCAGAAAGCATTGGTGCTATACGATTTTTTTTTATTTCAAGGGCTACAAGATAGGGCTGCGGGACTGTTCGAAAGAGATACCGCGGCCCTGGAACACAAAGGGCAAGGAAGGAACATGGATGGGTTCCCGCCAAAAGCGGGAGGAGTTATTTGATGATTTCCCATACGAAGAAACAAAAAAACACTTACTATATATACGTACTTATTACGCACGTAATAATTAAGTTATACTTCTTTGGCGTATAAAACTAAAATGTTGACTAGCTAACTTCAGGATGTATGTTGACTAGCTAACTTCAGGGTGTCGGTTTTTCGTGCCGGTGTGCGCGCTTTACTCTCATAATTTTTCCGTAACGCGCCAAAAGAAGTATAACTTCAAAAAAACAAGGGCTGCAAGATTCAAATTTTTTGAGCAAATAAAGCCGCTATACTTGGACCGTAGGGTGAAAATTTTAATCGTCACAATATAATAATTCATCACCCTCACCTCAGGAATAGTAGTAGGTTTCTTCAGCGGCTTGAAGGAGTTAGCATCCAGCTTGTATATGGCGGAGTCAGTGATGAGCAGACACCGCTCGGCCAGCTTGTTGTGCCGGTTGAACTTGTGCACGCGACACGACAGCAGCGCCCGCCCCACCTGCTGCGTCTTCTGCAGGGACGCCACGGCCGACTGGTAGCTAGCTGGAGAGGAAGGACTACGTTACTGACTGTTGCAGGTCTTACTGAACTTTCGAAGTGCTTTATTATAGTCCTTTCGCTGTAGGAAAGTGCAGGTGTCATTAGACGCCATGATATTTTTAGAGGTGGGATGTATATGATGGATAATCGACATTTTTATCGACAAATAATAAATTATGCAATTAAATTTTATCGATAACGATTCTAACAGCTAAAATAATCGTTCTCTTTATTTAATTATAATTTATTTTAAAATGCCTATGTATTTAATACAATCGATTAAAAAACATATTCAAACCGATATTTAGGAGAAAAAAAAACATGTGGGCAATTCACACGTGGTAGAAGTGAAACTTTCAAAAATTTTGGCTTCAAGATAAATAAACACCGTATAATGCTTCCTATCTCATTTTCTCCCACGTTAATTTATGTTTCTGTCTCTTTTTACTGTCGCTTTTTCGTTTCATCGACTTTCAAATCACAACGATGCTAAAGAAGTTTTCATTTCAAAAAAGATGTTTGATGATGTGGTAACATGTGGTGCGTCGGATCAAAATGTAAGTTCTGTTGTTTCATTACCTCATAGATGTCTAAAAAAAATTACAGTAAACTTCTTTTTCTAAAAATATCGACCATCAAAATATGAAAATGCACATCTAGGTTACCATTTTAATAAAAACATGTAACTAGTACAATTATTCTCAAATATATTAATAAAAAAAACGCACACACGCACACATTTTACATTCTAAAAGGAATACTAACCGGCCTTAGGATTATACTTGTTATCCGCCAAATAGTCTCCCAACCACTGCCTCCCCTGCCCCCACTCCCCGCGCCGCCCGCGCAGAGAGCTGGCGGCACAGATCTTCATCTTCAGCTGCGGCCACTGCTCGCGCGGGATGGGCTTCAGCGTCAGGTACGCTCGCCACCTCCTTGTAGGGGCAAGGGACACGGCAAGGTTCACAAGATTAATCATGGCTTTAAATGTAAAAACAAAATTATCTTCGGATATAATACATATTTGCAAATGTGTGACCAACATAAAAAATATACAACACTCCGGGTTATTTTTCAAGTAGAAAAGATTTTTTTTTGGGAAAAATTTCTCGCGGTGTACAATGTAATATCATTTTTTTTGCACTTTTTGCTTCTTCACGGCGTTTACCTTTACAATAAGGTTATTTGCACGTCTGGTAGGTCTCTAAAATTCAAAGATAGTATTTTATTGCCCATTTCAGCCGATTTAGGTTAGGAGTATTTCAAAAAGTACATTTGTCGATAGAACTAGGTATATAATACGAGTATGCCCTTAAAGTATCGGTAATGGTTCTCTAAACACACTATTCTATGGTTGAATGGTATGGCTGGAAAGGATGCTGAGATGGTGACAGAGAAGTTTAAAAAAGGTAGCGTCAGTGGGGAGACACATACCTGTAGGCAGCTTGTATGAGCGGCACGGGCACGCGGCGCGGGGGGGGCGGCCACGTGCGCACCACGCCGCGGTGACGTCGCAGCTCCGCCTGCAGCTCCGCGATGTAGCGCCGCAGGCGGTAGCGTCTGCAAACAGATACAGCGTTCGTCACAACGGAATAAATACTTGTACGGTCTACACCGGTGAGTTTCACAGTGTACAGCCAGTTGAACGTTGACTATAGTAAAAAAGATTTGTCTGCGTTTCATACTCACTTCCAAGCATTAAAGATAGTGTAGGCGGCCTTCATCTTCTTGTAGCGCATGCGCGCGACGGTGCCTCTCCACAGCTTCTGCAGCAGGATCACGATGGACGGGATCAGCTCAGCGCGGGCTGCTTCTAGACCGTGCAGGGTTTTAGCACTCCTGGGGCAAGGGCATGGGGCAACATATTAGTAAGTTATTTAATTAAAAACACCTATTGTGTCTTCGGCATGTTTCTATTGCTGAGACAAAACCTCGTGTGAGAGAAACTGAGCCGAAATCCACCACGTGGGCTCACGTGGTTGTTAGATGTCACATGGCTTCGAATTATTGGTTCTACGATAAGCTTCTCACAATGTTTTCCTTCAGCGTTTTGAGAAAAAAAAAATGAGTTTTGGTTGTGTAAAATACCAAATATCATTAAAGATTTAAACTTGACCCAATTTAAACGGAAACTAAATAACATTTGAATTGAAAAATGCTACTATACCATTGACGAATTTCTTCTTGACAAAATGTAACAAACTAAGCTGATAATTATGCATACTTGACAATTCAAAACTTAACTAAATAATTGTATTGTGAATATTATTTATAATAATTAATTGTGTTCTAAATGTTATAAAAAATATTATTGATTGTAAATTGTCCTAAATCTTGAAATTTTTGTTAATTTGTATGTTATATCAATTTTAAATTCTTATATTGTCAAATTGTGTATGCCCGGGCTAATGGGTAGTTTTTTGAGTTACCATAACCTAACTATAAGACCTACTATATCACACAAACAAATACTTTGACTTTAATTTTGAGAGCAGTAGTGATGAAATAAATGTCTGCCTGTGTTCTAACCCACGACCTACACCTCGGTAAGTCGGGGCCGCTATCACTGGACCACGAGTGCTCTCAGGATAAACATAGGGTAAACATCAAAGCCGACAAAGCAAGCCTCAGAGTCGTTACGCAGTGGGTGCCTTCGCCCTTAGACGGGCGTTGTCGCCGAGGGAGGCCTAGAAAACGCTGGCGTGACGACTGGCGTGGTGACAGATTGGCCGGACAAAACTGCACAAAGAGAAGAATGGAAGGCTATGGGGAGGCCTTTGCTCAGTAGTGGGACAATACACGCTAAGAAAAAAAAAGCATCAACTATGAGATATCTAAAGAATCAATTATGATTTATGCTATTGTACTGTTCAAACTTTATGGTGGCTCGGAAGTTGTGAGTCTCCGGATGACGGTCTGCGCATTATACACCGTGACTTTTTAGTCGTCTTACAAACGTGGTCCACTAAATGTATCCGACATAAAATACATCTAGGCGTGTTATTTTTTTTTACCATTAATTTATGTACAACGAAAAATAAATACCTAATGCATTAGAATTATGAAACATCCTGTTCCTGTTGTGTGTGTGCTGTTTACGTGTGAAACGGTAGAACATAAATCTAACCAACGCTCAAGTCGAGTAGATCATCGCTTGCAACAGGGAGTTTCAACTACGTCATGTGTCATAATTAATTAATTTTGATATTATAGAAATCTCATATTTTTTTTTTAGTTAATGTGCATTAGTCATTGGATACATGAACTGGGCTGCCGTTGTAAGACGACTAAAAAGTCACTATGTATAATCAAGACGACGACTCCTCTGCGCCCCGCTGATACCTAAAGTTGTGTTCTGCGCAGCTTTACGGAAATGTTCCGAGCCACCATCAAGATCAAAACGTTATACCTGCGCTGACCGTTACTCTCAGATAACTTCCGAGCCGCCATAAATTATAAACAGAACTATACTTAATCCCATAAAATTGAACAGTTTAGGTGGATCCATGGATTCCTGAGTCAATAAGTGTAGTCGCTTACCTAATGAACAGCTTCGTATGTCCGAACTGCACATCAGTGATATGCAGGTCGCGCAGTAGCACCATGACGGCGTCCTTGTCGGAGGTGCCGCGGAAGTTGGGCCACGTGTACTGCGAGAGCATCTTGTACCGCTTGAGGAAGCGGTCGTAGCGCTGGCGCGACGCGAACCCGGCGCGACGCACGCGCACGTTCTCCACCAGCCCCAGGTATGCCACCTGGTGACGCACCTGACCGAGGAACGACGTAGTTATTGACAGCGTACAGTGTATCTTACTAAATAACAATAATTATCCTCTGGTTTTAATTCCAGAAAGCCAACGAGAGAGTTATGCAGGTGGCTTCATACTGGTCGGGTATTATTTGAATCAATCGACACGCAAACATGATTTCCAGAAAGATCCTGGTTGAAATGTCAAACAGTTTTTAAAGCTATGGTATTGGAGTACTAATCCACCAATTAAAACTAGGCAGCTAGTTAAACAGAATCATGACAGGCTGCGTGATTTAAAATCACGAAAAATTTGTTAATTAAGGCCCCAGTCCGGTAACATTGACCGCTCGTCGAAATATTCGCGCAGGTGTACAATGTTTTTTTGACTAAAGCTATAAAGGAATTGCAATTATTTTTAGTGCACCATAATATTGGTTATATGCTTAATAACGACGTATTTGTTTAAAGTTCATAAAACTCGCTCTTGTTGCGTAAATCTGGCGTTCAAAAGAGGTCTCTCGCGCCCAACGCGCGTCCGAGGTCTGTTTCCGCACTCCTTCCGAGGCAACAGAGGAGGCTAAACCGCAAAATTTATCGAGGCAATAAATACCTTTATATCCTTTTCTTCAAAGTTTTTGTAAAAAATCTTTTATTTTCTCATTCTGATTACGATAATATCGTCAAATTTCTCGGGTTTTGCTCTCAAAATACGTAGTTTCTGTCAATAGATTTGTGTTATTATTCGATTTTAACGAAGGGCCACTGTTTAATGATACGACAAAATAAAATATCAAAATTAACGTAAACTAAAAATTATTAGTATACCAAAACACCCTTTTTTTACGGATGGGAAATCATCAAATGACTTCTCCCGCTCTGGGCAGAGCGGAAGGGAGTATCGGACTTGTACTGACTAAAACCCATCCATGTTCCTTCCTTGCCCTTTGTGTTCCAGGGCCGCGGTATCTCTTTCGAACAGCCCGCAGCCCGATACCAAAACACCCTTAAAATAACGGTTTATGTACAGGAACGTTCGCCATATTTCCTCAGTGACCGCCTAGCGCAAACACTAAAGATATGGTAGAAGGATGTCGGAATATTGTCAATTGTTTTCCGGACTTCTCACTCGCACAATCATGCTGTTGCGCTCATGTTACGTCATGCAGGCTGCTCTACTTAATTATTTTAACCAACTACAAAGAAAATAAGGGTTACGTTTGTATCTGTAATTTTTAAATTTTATACACATGCGCGGAAGACACTAGCGCGAACGAATACTTGCGGGAAATAAAATTCCTTACGATAAGTCAAAATCAAAAATGGCGGACACGAAACTTTTCGAATTTTTCTTCTTGGGTGTTATTACGATGGTATTTGAGGGCGCTCCAATCGAATATGGGATAAAAACGAAAATACAAGATGGCGCCAACGAAAATTTTCGGTTTTTTCGTCATGGGTGTCATTTTTATGGTTTTTGGGGGCGCTGATAACGAAAATGACGTCAAAATGAAAATTCTAGATGGTGCCGACGAAAATTTTCAGTTTTTTCGTCATGGGTGCCATTTTAGTGGTTTTCGGGGTTGCTGATAACTAAAATGCCTTCAATACCTATGACAAAAATACCTAAAATTTTCGTCGGCGTCATCATTCATTTTCAATTAGACGTCATTTTCGTTATCACTAACCCCGAAATTCCCTAAAATGACACTGTAAAATGAAACGTACTCAACTATCTGCATTAGCGTTTCGTATTCTAAGCTGATTCGATTTTTGGGTACCAAATAGTGAAACCGAAGTTCTGGAAAAAAAATATTGTACCAAAAATAGTATTGAGTTTGTAGTGCCAAAAATTTGATAGCCGAATTTTGAATTATGAGTTTATGGCCAAGCCACACAGCCACGCTCCCATGTTCGTCTAATAGAAGTATGTAGTACGTAATGTGCACTTACGAGCTGGTCATCCCAGGTGGTGGGAGTCTGGTAGGAGTTGGGCTTGACGCAGCGCACGTAGAAGGGCTCCTTGCTCTGCAGGCCGCTCACCAGCGCCGCCATGGAGTTGCGGAATAGTGTCGCAGCTGATGGTGGACGTTTTGATGTCTACCAACAAAACACTGAGGTTACATCTACATTCTATAGAAACTAAACAATAAAAAAAAAAAAAAAATTACGTTTTCATGGCGCACAAATAGGCTATGTCCCGGATTCAAACAAAGAAAAATGTTACTGATTAATGACAAAGTTATAGGCAACATTGGATGGGCCCCAGCTAGATGATCAACGACCATTTAAAGGTGGCTGATGCAGAATAAATGTGGAGGACATAGGGCAGGCTGTTCTGATGCAGCTTGGAAAACGCCTAAGTGCAGCAGTGGTTATAACTTGGTAACCATGTGCACTATGTACTCATCATCATCATCATTTCAGCCGACGTCCACTGCTGGAAATAGGCCTCCTCCAAGTGTCGCCACATTGACCGGTCCCATGCGCAACCTTCACCAGGTCATCGGTCCACCTATAGGGAGGCCTTTCAACGCAACGTCTTCCGGTTCGCGGTCACCACTCCAGAACTTTTCGGCCCCGTCGGTCATCCGTTCTGGGAGCAATGTGCCCTAAGCACTATGTACTATTAGCATTTATTTCGGCTACGCCCATAGTGTTATTGACAATGGTCTTAACAGCTAGTGTTAATAGCAATTAATGACTACTTTTGTTAGTTTGGGTCTTACCTGTAAAAACAATTGTATGTGTTAATGAATAAAATAAATAAATAAATAGACAGACATAGTTTATTCTGTGTGGAGTTTCGTCCAATGTCGCAATATTGTGACTCCCACTTATCTGCGAATACACTCAAGGTAGTGTTGGTGCTGCCACGAAGACGAGCAAGCAGGGAAGCGCTTTATGTATGATAGCCGCGAAAACGGATTTTTCCCGGTCGTCCCCACCTCGTCGTCCCCACTGGGTACGAATGGGAAAAAAAAAAAATTTTTCCTCCCCAGCGGTGACGATTGGAACTTTTTATTTCCCACTCGTTCCGCTATAGACCGAGAGTCAATTGAGAAAATTATTGGAAATTCGTTGATTACCTGTGCTTTTTTCCCATTCGTACCCCGTGGGGACGAAGAGGTGGGGACGACCGGGAATAAACCGCGAAAACCATCTATCTTTCCACAAACATGTTTGCCGCGCTACATCGGCACGGCAGCCGCTGCACTGTACCCTGCACGTACCTTCTGTATGTTGTCGCCGCCCTCGGGCCACATCTCTGAGAGCGAGCGGTTGCTGGACGAGTGCAGCAGTCTCTTCAGGTCCTGCCACAGAGAGTCCTTGTTCTTGTCCATGAAACCGGTTATGGCGTATGTTACATCGCCTGCGTAGTGACTGCGGAAGAAATCATTGTCGAAATTGTGAGAGCTATAGATATGTAGAATGCGTGACGACAGAATAGAGAGAATGAAAGATCTGGCGTGCCACACACATCGCTTGTTTGCGAAAATAATAAAATAACACGAAAAATAGAAAATGCAGGACAGCGTTTTTTTTTAAGTCGGACTAAAAATATTTTCATTATATTGCCTATATTTTTTGCATAGAATTTTTTAATTAAAAGATGGAAGGTTGCGCGGATTCATACGGACTGGTAGATATAAACTCATTCGATTAGATTTCGTTCGGTGGTTAAATTCTTTGACAGATTATCGTCGACTGGTTCGTATGTACTCCCTGTCCCCATCCTTCTCTCGCAAACGCTCATCGCTTTCGTACGAGCGACACAGTGTGCTGCGCCTGCGCCCCTACCGCGACTGACGTAACAAACATGAATGGCTAACTCCTCGTCACGCCGCTTATTACGTGCTCCCAAGAATTTTTCTAAAATAAGTGAAAATTTGTGTGTTTTCGACGTGTGACACAGTCTCCATGAGAGTGTCACAAGGAGAATTAAGGTATTGTGCCCCTTCCTTTTAGGCGCACTGTCCTTTTCCAAGTGTTCCTAATCCGTCGCCGCCCTAGTTTGTTTTTTAGCATAAAAGAACTTTCCCCGAAAAAATGCTTTCTTGTATTTTTTCGGGGAGGGATGTAATGTAACGAGTTTTTAACACCGTTACATGTCTATGGGCAATTTAGTCGATATTCAGAACGCTTTCATTTTTTATCTATGGTAGATTTTGTTCTTCAAGTGTCAAATCTTTTGACGTTTACTTTGCGATACATATTTGTTGGGAGAATGTTGCTCCGATTTTTAAGATTTGAATCCGGTTTGATCCGTGATATTTTTGGGCCGTAAGATGCCTTAATTAAAACCAAGAGACCCAGGAAGTGGTGTGAATAGATTATTCATTTAAATTTCTTGGTAAGTTTTGATTAAGACGGAAAGACATTTGGCCGTCGACGCTCTCCATCTTTTTTGCAACGGCCAGTTTTCCAATCGATCGCATTATTTAGCTTAATCCACACAGACATATTCATATTATTAACACAGCTGGGCTGCAAAACCGTCTCTGTTACTAAGACGAATGCGGAGTAAGTGCAGGTTCATCAAGGATTTCTTCCTTGCAAGTTTTCCGAGCGTCTGATTACATCGGACGTGAAGCGTATCGATAACAAAACACAAAAAACTGGCCAAGTGCGAGTCGGACTCGCGCACGAAGGGTTCCGTACCATAAACCGAGAAAAAACACGTTTCTTGTAAGGTATTTGTTGTTATAGCAGCATCAGAAATACATCATCTGTGAAAATTTCAACTGTCTAGCTATCACGGTTCATGAGATACAGCCTGGTGACAGACAGACGGACGGACGGACAGCGAAGTCTTAGTATTAGGGTCCCGTTTCTACCCTTTGGGTACGGAACCCTAAAGAGTCTTTGGGGTCTATGACCGATACTCATCACGTGTGCAAAGTTTCGCATGTTGATTTAATTTGAGCTAATATTAAAAATTTGACGGCGCGGTTGGCGCAGTGGCTGAGCGATTGACTGCTGCGCGGCGTGTCGCGGGTTTTATTCCCGCACGGAACAAATATTTGTATGGCCTTCAGGTAGTTGTTCCGGGTCTGGGTGTTTGTGTTTGTGAGTTCTAATGTTTATAAACGCACCCACGATATAGGAGAAATTCCGTACGTCATAAAAAAATAAAATAAAAATAATGATAATCATTATTCAAACGTATTGTAGGGGATTTTTTTTCCCATCGGTTTGCATTTACTGCAGATTGAGAAACATAAATGATGAAGTCTTTGAAAAGTTTCCACTTACGTAATTCTGAAGTCGACGCCATGTTTTAGTTTCTTGTCGGCGGGCGCCAGTTGTCTTGAAGTGTAGTGTCGGTGGCCGTTTAGTCTCCTGTCCATTGCCTCTAATAGTTGCTTATCTGATATCTGCAAGAAGAAAAGAGCACATTATTAAACACGTTGAAAACAAATGATTGGGTCTAATTGGTTTTAAGTAACAATCGAAACTCAACTTTAGCTACCTTTATAAACGGTTGAAATTAGATTATATAATAATATTACACTCTCCCATCCCATGCAAGAAACCGCTTCAGATTTGCTAATAACAGATTATTTTTTCATATTTTTTGTAGTGTATTTAAGGGAATCGACGTGGAATCGGAATAAGTCAGTCAGAAAGAGCTCTTTGTCATTGATATAAAAGCCCAACAGGGTTCTGGAAATGGTTGCTGGCAGAGAGCACTGTCCTTATGTGGTCCACTGCTGTCAGTTACATGTGGCATCGTATCGTGTTGTTTACTAATACTTAGTTTTTAAGCATTATGTTACCTAACCTAACCCTATATGAGCTTCCGGTCGAATTAAAGATTTTAAATTTGAAAGCGAAGAAGACGTAATTCGTCTCGTTTCATTTCGCGCCGTTTGGATAGCGTGGCGGGCTTGTGCCATTAAAAAATAAATATTACAAAAATACAGTCACTCCTTACCTTGGTAGGATTGAGACACGCCTCGTCCATGATAGCGATGAGTCCCTGATGTGGTGCGTCCACCAGCTCGCAGATGACGCGGTTGTTGAAGTACTTGATGGGTGTCCATTGGATGCCCTCCCGAGCGTATTCTTCTTGTTCCTGTTTTAGCACCAGTTCTGGAATGGCATACAGAACTTAATTCATGGATCTCTATTCCTCGGTCTATTTATAATAATACGCTTTTGTCCCACCTGTAACTAACTGTGTAAGAAAATTTTATGAGTTAAATTTGTCTCACTTTCCCATTTCCGATTGTGCTGAGGTTTCGCATACATGTTTAGTTTGGATGACAATGCATGGTTAACTAAGTGACGTTATTCTAAATCCAATAAGGCGGACTTACAAAGATGGCGGACTAGTTAATTTTAATGCATTCCCATAATATGGGTATCAAATGATAGGGTTTGCTGAGAAGAATACAAGAAAGCGTGTTTTTTAGTTTTTTTAAACTACAATATTTTTGATATCATAAGTTGTAGCAATATTTCTGATTGGTTATTATTCGGCAAGATAATTATGATCAGATTATGCTTTCAAGTACTGTGGAAGAGAAGATGTCTTAGGCGTGGTGTGGTATTATAGCAATACTGAAGTCTACTTCAGGTAGATGAAACATGATAGGTTGATAGGCAAATAAATAACAGCTACACATAATTTATGTTTACGAAAGAAACTGCAAGGAGGTTTCTAAAAGATGACAGGTCTTTAGTACTTTATTTTTCGTGTGATTAGTGCCTAACCTGGTGTCAGAGTTTTTATGCCGCCCATGGGCCTCTGAATTGACTTTACATGCCGTCGAGAAGTATCTCTTAGGCATGCTAGTTCCCTCAGGATGTTTTCCTTCACCGAAGCAAGTGATAATTACACAATACGCAAAAAATCGGAAAAATCAGAGGTGCTTATCTTGGGTTCGAAGTCAAAACCTATGACTCGTATTGAGTTCTTTCATCATCATTATTTCAGCCGAAATACGTCCTCTGCTGGGCATAGGCCTAAAGGGGGGTTTTGCCATAATCGCCACGCTTGGCAGGCGGGTTGGTGATCGCAGTACGGTTGTTACAAAAGCACAGAGATCACTGCCCATTCTCTGGTAAGTCCCTTAGTCGCCTCTTACGACACCCACGGGAAGATATGGGATGGTGCTATTCTTTACGTCCGACACCATACACTACCACTGAGTTCTTTAGTTCTGAGCATATAACTATTGCAGTTGACGTTTCTTCAACCACTTTTTCACTATCAACAAGACAGCAAATCTGCATATAACTTAAATTTAAATAAAATTTAATGACTCACCAATAAACAGTTGCTGCAGCTTCTCATTGCAGTAGTTAATACAGAACTGTTCGAAGCTGTTCGTCTCGAAGATCTCGAACCCGTAGATATCCAGCACTCCGATAAGAGTGCTCTTGTACGTTCCACTGGGCACATCTATCGCTTTGTTAATCTGTAAAGAAAAATTGAATTATATTGTCTTGACGATATGGCCTACTTTTGAGTGGAATAATGTTGATATAATAAAGTGATATAACTGCTCCTATATGTCCCACACGGTTTTAATGGAAAATGGACTTTGTTTTCTTGAAACTAAGGTCTTATTTTGAGTGCTGGTATGTGTAAGTACGGCGTAGTGTAATTGGAATCTTTACATGGGAGGAATATAGTTCATAATGATTTGTTTAGTCTTTAAAGACCTTTTTGTGTTATCGTAATTTTCGGAAGTAATAAACTGAACTTTTATGACTGACTAATATGGCTCTGGTTAATTAGCAATGAAGTTATTTAAAAGCCAGTAATTGTTATTATGACTCAAGTAACCTTTATGTACAAAACCCAAAGATAGCCCACCCACACACATGCAAATTATATTCTAGCTAGAGTAATGAGAACACACACACACAAATGCGTCCATTCAAGATTCTTAAAAGCGAAATTTACAAACTAATTTTAGCATTTGAAACAAAATAAGTAATGCTACGTAACCGGGAACGTATGCACGCACGCATACTACTGAGAAATTCGTGACGGAATAACATAATAATATAACCCAATCTGACCTGCGCTTGCGATCATTACACCTACGAGTAATGTGACTGTAGCTACTGAGGCACACTTCTGCTCTAGTTAGCAGTGCTATTGTTCATAGAACACACATAACATCACGCCTGTAATCCAGTACAGTTTGGGCATAGGTGTACCAATAGTACATCCAGATTTCGTCAGTTATGTTCAAGTCCCATGTAGCCATTAACCGGGCTCCAATCTAGACTGTGGCTGCTATTGAAAAATTCCTGATGGGAAAACCCCATAACACTTTGTCCGACCTGAGAATCTAACCCAGGAGCTCATGCTCATTAGGCCAATGAGGCAGTCTATTATCATCATCATTTCAACCGCAAGATGTCCACTGCTGGACATAGGCCCCCCCAAAGGAGTTTGTACAATAATCGCCACGCTTGGCAGGCGGGTTGGCGATCGCAGTACGGTTGTTACAAAAGCACAGAGAACGCTGCTGCCCATTCTCTGGTAAGTCCCTTACTCGCCTCTTACGACACCCACGGGAAGATATGGGTTGGTGCTATTTTTTACGTCTGACACCATACGGTACAAGATTGCAGTCCATGATTACGTCTAAGTATGTTCATGGAAATCAATAGTCTTACTTGTTGAACTATCCACGTGAATAGCCTATCATATGCCGCCTTCGCCAGCGCCAGGCGCGTGTAGTTGGCGTCGCTCAAGGAGTGCTCCTTGTTGACGAGCTCGCCGCCCGCCGACAGCACGCGGCCGGCCATGGCGGCCCGCAGCGCCGGCTCCGTCACGCCGAGCGCGGCCGTGCACTGCTTCACTGGCCCACCGATGCATAGTTGCCCATCATGGGATTCTGTGAATGTTAACTCGCCCTGGAAGAGAAAATTTGTTTGAAAGCTGAAGGCGATAAATACAGGGTGTAAACAGACTCTTCACGAAGCCGTCAACCGCGCATTATGTACATCAAACTAAGTAACTTTACGCAAAAATTAGTGCTGGGAAACGACTTTTTTTTTGGGCTGAAAAATCACGTTTTACAGTAGGACTCAATGTAACGCACTCAAAACATTGTGCTGATGGATGGATTGAATAGTATGGGGATCCTGGAGGTGTTTAAAGTAAAAATCTTACATTAAAAACATGTATTTAAAAAAAAACCTTGTGAAAAAGTTGGAATTTTGACAATATCTCCGTAACTAGAAGTTTCCCAGGTATGGTCTAGAACAAAAAAAATGATCGCAATGACAGGGTGAACAAGTGCCTTTCGGCTTCGTTAAGAGACTGTTTAGACCCTTTAGAAAGTTGCGTGGAAAATAAAGTCTACATGGATGATTGTCAAGTACGTCTACACCTTGACTGATCAGGCCGGCTAAAAAATATCACTGAAATCCAGTAAAATAAACTCACCAACAAAATAACTCCGCCGACGACGCTCCAGATATCCTCGACGACCGACTGCGAGAACGCCAACGCATCAAACGCGCTGTTAGTCTGAGAGAACAGCTTGGAGTCCGCCGCAGTGGCACGCTCATTCCCCAGGATCTTGTACACGGCGCTCGAGGCCAGCCCGAATTTCTTCGTCGTTGAATTGTTTGTACTTAGCAACTGGAGATTAAAAAGAATATAAGGTTCCAAGCCTATGTGCTGCGGGACTGTTCGAAAGAGATACCGCGGCAAAAAAAAAAAGGTTACAAGCTTATGGCCGCGCCTTCGTTAATTGTCCCACGGGATCGTACTCCCGGTAATGTGATATTCAGTTTATAACTGATCTATGTCCCAAATTTCATCCAAATCTGTTCAGTAGTTATTGCATGACATGTGGGTGTCGTGGTGTGTACCTCTACCTAACCCTTCGGAGATTACAAGGCGAGATATGTTTATTATGTTAGATAGATAAACATTACCTAAACAATCGACGATCATTACTACAGTAATATTGACTGTAACAGATTAGGGGCCATCCATAAATTACGTCACACGATTTTCATGATTTCTTTACCCCCCCCCCCCCCTCCCGTCCTTGTCACAGCTGGTCACATTAGTGAGACTATCCCCCTCCCAAGTGTGACATTACATATTTTGCAAATTTTACATGTTCATACAGATGAAGTTGGAAATATTTGTTTCAAATATCATGTTTTAATACTTCCATATATTAGATTTTGAAATGTGAAGTCACAAAATTTAGAAGCCCTCCCACCCCTTGTCACACACTGTCACACTTCGTCGATCCCCTCCCCCCCCCACAGTGGAACGAATGTATGGGAGCGGTTGGACGTAGACATGTCCGAAAAATAAGAGTAAA
The DNA here is from genome assembly GCA_950005105.1 of Lycophotia porphyrea. NCBI lineage: Eukaryota > Metazoa > Arthropoda > Insecta > Lepidoptera > Noctuidae > Lycophotia > Lycophotia porphyrea. The sequence goes on from OX465396.1 coordinate 1,389,060, forward strand.
ATTATGACAAACTAATGATGCCATCTTATTCGATTACTTAATGCCTTCATAAATTGTGGTGATGAATTTCTTCATAACTCCCATATTTCGGGAGTAATTTGAGAAAATGTGAAATTTTACTATGAAAATGAGTGTATCGAGCTCTCTCCCTCCTGATTCCGGGCTTGTTTCAAGTACCGGTCTCTAATATCGTAATGCTATTACTAAGAGCTATATTTAATACTAAGACACATAGTGCGCCAAATTGTTACACCTTTTGAGACGAGCCGCAGTGGTACAAGACTAATCATAAAATTACTAGCAAGATCGATTTGCTCATCTTCACTCGTCCTTTGATGATAAATGCTTTGGCTAGATGATCCGTCAAAACCCCATTTGCTGGTCAATACGAGCTGTTGATTGGGATCAACAGGGGTTTCTAACGACCTAATAAGTCTTCTTGAGGTTAAATCCATCAAGGCTTGTAATTTGATTTTTGCAGAGCTCTCTGTAACTGTGAGATCTTCTTTGGCCGGATAGCACTTAATTTTTTCTTTAACCAACATGTAGTAACTCGGGTATTGAAGAGCTCCTTCTTGAGTGTTGAAATCCCGAAGAGTGTTATAGCGCCATTTCGATAAGTTCATCGATACATAAAGAGCCAATGCCTTCAAAGGGGATATTTCCCGTACCTGAATTGATTTACCTTCAATGAAGGCTTTGATTTTTGAGGCCTCTTCTGGATTCTCCGTCAAGTATTTCATAACATAAGCTGTATCGCTTTGTCCTGCCTTTTGAAGCGCCCTTTCGGCCGAAAACATAATTTCAGCGCTGCTACTGCTGCATGAAAGACTATCTTCAGTGCGTCTTCTTTTTTGCCGGTTACTAAGGTCCTCAAAAGATTTACGAGGACTAGGATGTGTACAAGTTGAAGCATCAGATTTAGCAGGAGAAATTATGGGCTCGATGACGTCACTTATATTTTCTGTAGAAGGTTCCATATTTTCATTCTGTAATTCCGGCCATTGAATTGCAGCCTGTAGCCAAATCTCATGTTTCTTCCGAAACTTATCTGTGCTTCTTCCAGACTGTGTCCATTTTGCATAAATGCGGTAGCAAAATCGACGACACCAGTCTTTTAAACTTGTTTCAGCACTTTCACATAACTGAACACAACTGTTATCTTTTAAAACACTGAACAAATAGTTAAAGTCGCGTAAATCTTTATGTGCGCGTGCGCATAAAGCAACGTGAATATCAAGATTTGTATTAAAATTTGGAAAATACATTGCGAGATTAGCTTGGATACAACGAGGTGTAAATCAACACTGATTTTAAAGTTACTAATAGTGACCTATTTATATAAAATCCAGGTATCCCAGGTATCCTTTGTTAAATATTGCAAGGTAATTAGTTATTGTGATAATTAGTAAATGATGCATGCTAAATTAGTGTATTAAGAGCCATTTAGTAATTAAATAATAGCAATGTTCTTATCAGTAATCATTAGTGCATCAGTTTTATATGTAAACCTTAAGTCCCTAATTATATATCCTAATTAGCTTATATCTTCTCTAATTGGCTGCTCAGAAATGTTATTGTAATAAGGTAAACCTTTAGAAAAACGGTTTTAATCAACAAAATAAACAAAAAATAAAAAAATTGTGTTATAAAATAAACATCACTCTTTATCCCAGAAAGTGCACATTTGGCGCACTATGTGTCTTAGTATTAAATATAGCTCTTAGTATTAGCATTATGATATTAGAGACCGCTACTTGAAACAAGCCCGGAATCAGGAGGGAGAGAGCTCGATACACTCATTTTCATAGTAAAATTTCACATTTTCTCAAATTACTCCCGAAATATGGGAGTTATGAAGAAATTCATCACCACAAGTTATGAAGGCATTAAGTAATCGAATAAGATGGCATCATTAGTTTGGCATAATTTTACTCTTTTTTTTCGGACATGTCTACGTCCAACCGCTCCCATACATTCGTTCCACTGTGCCCCCGTTTAACGTGTAACGTAATTTATGGATGGTCCCTTAGCATAGGTACTGAGTTTTGTTTACTAAATATTGATATGGGGAATGTAATTGTGTAACTAAACGGTTAGGGCTTCTCGAACGTGTCAAGGACGCATATTCGGGATGAGTACATTATTTTTAAATGTATTTTTGTTTAATAAACTTTTAGAACACTTTGGCGCAAAACCACTTCATAATGGCAAGAAGCAGTCAAGTAGCGACATTTAATAAATTGTACTGAAAAGATGACGCAGTTGAGGGCTACACGATGAATATAGGTTATTTTCAATTAAGTATTTCCTAAACCATGAAAACCATAATTAAATTCAAAACATAGGCACAGCCCTGTAATTTCAACAATATAAATTGTTGTATCAGTATATATAGGTATTAAGTGACAAATTCACAAACGCTAGACAATAGTCGAAATGACTTCATTGAACAGTCATGGATGATATAATACTTCTTATTTATAAATACTAGCTGTAATAGTGTACTCCTCTATTGTGTAGTGTAATGGATAAACCTCACGTACACGAAGCTTAGCTGAAATAATCGCTATTTCAGCAAAGCTGCATATTAGGTCGCTCAAATATTATGAAGCTTCTCATTAAGTAACTCAAATTAATGTTTGTAAGTTCTGTTCTGTTGATTTCCCGTCACTCGCAGTCAGTCGCTCACTTAGTAATACTATAACGTAAATTAATTATTTTTGTCACTTAAAACATTAATTTACAGTCACTCGTTTAAATACTACCCATATAATAATAAAAGCTAATATTTGAATGCGACCCTTAACGGCTGAACGGATTTTAACAAAATTTGGCACATGGTATATCACCATGACCTGGGTTTAGGATATAGGATTATCCTGTTAGTACGATCCTATGGGTATATTTCCGACTTCCGCGACGAAGAAGATGCGTACAGAAGCTACCCAATAAATACCCCTTCAGCACCAATTTTTTTTTCATTCGTGTAACATGTTACGTTATATAGGGTTAAAAAATATCGCTTTTAGAGACAAGACCGCTCATGGCTTTTGGAATTCTCATTTTTATACCTGCAATTTGTAAATTAATCCATCTATCTATCTTTATCTATGGACCAACAATTAAGAGATAGCAATATTTATCTAGTCTTTACCTGATAGAATGAGTGGAAGTTCCTCTCCCCCGGTTGCAAGGAGACCACTCTACTCTTCTCGAGCAGGTAGTTGCTGATGTGTCCCCCCACAGGGTCGCCTTTGTAGTCAAAGTGGATGTCCATGTATTTGCCGAACCGGGAGGAGTTGCCGTTACGGTTCGTCTTAGCGTTGCCGAACGTTTCTAGTATAGAATTTGACTGGATTAGCACGTTTTTTACCCTGGAAAAAAAGGTTTTTGTTTTAGATTGTATGTCGTTTAATCATCAACATCTGCATCTTTGGAGAAAAAACAGCCAAGCAGAAGTGGGAGTGGGCTGGCCACGTAGCACGAATGCGCCCGGAGAGATGGGCAACGATCGTCACCCACTGGACACCTGTTGGAGGAAATCGTCGTCGAGGTAGACCGCGGCGCAGATGGTGTAACGATCTGATCTCGTTTACGGGACGAACATGGCCAGATATTGCAAAAGACAGAGAGGTTTGGAAGGAGAAAGGGGAGGCCTTTGCCCAGCAGACGGAAAATCAACATCCTTATCATACATAACAGCCATCGATCACTTCAGTATTCAGCCTTACAGCCATTTCTCCCTCTCCATAAATATCATACACCCAAACTATTTTGTGTCTTTTTAGGTTTTCCCTTTTCTTAAACCCATCCATCTCATCATCCAACAATTAAAAAAGGCTTACTTCGAATCATCATCAAACATTTACATAATTCTCCTTGAAAGCTTCCTAGTAGTAGTAAGATTTTTTAGCCCTTTACCTGTAGGCTAGACATAAGCTAGTCAACAAGTTCAAAAGCGTGTTATTTCTTGACCATGGTCCTAAAATATGAGCGGATGGCTCATTCGATTCGGAATGTCTAGAAAATTTTACCGAAAGTATTTATTCACCCCTTCCGAATGTTGAAAAAAAGATCCTTAAAGTAGAGGAAATTTCTAATGAAAAAGTTCCACTTTCGGTGAATTAAAATTATAAGCCAACTGTACTTATGTAACAGGTCCGTAAATGCGGGCTACAAACCTTTTTATTTGTAACTCACCTATCAATATAATCCCTGTGGATTTGTGTTGTGTTTGCTGCTATGTACTTCATTATGAACTTGGATGCCTCTGTCTTGCCTGAACCTGACTCTCCTGATATTAGTACACATGTGTCTTTGCCCTGAAATAAAATATTTGCATCATTATTATGATCAGTCCGATTTGGACCACATCAGGTACAAACTGCATAAGCTTCGTCTCCCTTATGTATATTTAATATGAAATACTCTGATGGTAATCGTCGTCAGTACATCAACGACGCGTAATTACGTAACACACTCACAGTTTCAGCTCTATTAATTTTGACAATTCAACTTCATTCATTGCGTTATCGAGCAGGTTAATGCTTCAAATATAAAGGGTGTAAAAAGACTCTTAACGAAGCCGAAAGGCACTTGTTTTCCCCGTCATTGCGATCATAAATCATCAAATGACTTCTCCCGCTCTGGGCAGAGCGGAAGGGAGTGTCAGACTTGTACTGACTAAAACCCATCCATGTTCCTTTCTGGCCCTTTGTGTTCCAGGGCCGCGGTATCTCTTTCGAACAGCCCGCAGCCTTGGCAAACAGCCTTGTTCTAGACCTGGGAACCTTCGTGTTACGGAGATATTGGGGGTCAAATTCAAACTTTTTGTTTTAAATACATGTTTTTAACGCAAGATTTTTACTATAAACACCTCCACGACTCCCTTACTATTCAATCCGTCCACCAGCACAATGTTTTGAGTACGTTACATTGATTCCTGCCGAAAACGTGATTTTGCAGCCAAAAAAAAAAGTCGTTTCCCAGCACTAATTTTTGCCTAAAGTTACTAAGTTTGATTCTTCTTTATCGTGTGGTTAGTGCCTAACTTAGTTTGATGTACATAATGCTTGATTGACGGCTGCGTGAAGAGTCTGTTTACACCCTGTATATGAAGCATTGAAAAAATGTCCTTCAAAATCTTTCGTATTGTGACAGAAAGTGTATTACGCAATCAAGGTGATGTTTGTCTTATATTGTCATGAATGATGTAGTTTGTGTGCATTTAGCCAAACATAGTACAAGCTCACTACCCGACTCAGTACAACGCCACAAAGGGATTATGTCATGAGCATTGTCTAGATCATCCGCTAATTCGGTTTATTTATTAAATCACGTTAGCACATCTTTTGGCTATTTGTAGTTATTCAAATACACTTAAGATAAATCCAGCGATTTTCTTCGATGAGTTATTCTACTTTAAAAACTTTTGAGTCAGTAGCTGTTGCTTCTTTGCCAAGGATATAAAGGATATCTGTAAAGGGTGTAACAAGACCCTCAACGAAGCCGAAAGGCACTTGTACTCCCCGTCACTGCGATTTTTTTTTATTTCTAGACCATACCTGGGAACTTTCTAGTTACGGAGATATTGTGGGTCAAAGTTCCAACTTTTCCACCAGTTTTTTTTTAAAGACATGTTTTTATTATAAGATTTCTACTTTAAAAACCTACACGACCCCCGTACTATTAAATCCATCTATCAGTACAATGTTTTGGGTGCTTTACATTGAGTCCTACCGCAAAACGTGAAATTTCACCCCAAAAAGTGTGTTTATTGCTTGGTTGACGGCTTCGTGAAGAGTCCGTTTACACTCTGAATATGAAATTATAAGAAAAAAAACGAGACCGTGATAACAATCGTTAGGCATTACTGTATTTTGAAGACAATAACGTATTAACACGTTAACTGCCAAGTTATATTTTCTGAACCATTCAAATTTCATTTCTTACGTATTGATTCTTGGTTTATATTGAATGAATGGTGTTATGTATAAAAAAGTGTTCCCTTTTCTTTATTTGGATAAAACACGGTGAAAAGAAAACTACGTGCCAAGTGGCGCACTGCGATCAGTTGAATTTGATGCTTCCGTGTCAGTCACAGGTGCCTGACATGGCCTGAACAGATAGTGAGTCTGTCAGGCACCGATGCCTGACATGGCAGTTAACGTGTTAAGCACTAGCTTCTGACTTTTATACTATTGTTAAAATACATAGCGAAATAAACAGCTTGCTTAACCACTGGGTGGTCTTGCGAAGTGCAGTAAAACCTTTTTACGGCCACTAACAAAGATTCAACACTGCCTCTTATGGTAACACCATCAGAGCTGAGAACAGTAAAGTAATGGCCACGTTCCAACGGTGTTGAATGACCATTATTTTGCAAGTTTATAGCATCCTAGTAAAATACAAATTCTACGGAATGTTCTTTGCAATTTAACTGCTGGATTCAGATGGCTTACATAGAGAAGTTCTGAAGATTAAGTCTTTTTAGGGTTCCGTACCTCAAAGGAAAAAGATACGGCCGTTTATCCCGCAAAAAACGTATATTTCGACACTCAAAATTTATAGAGTACCAACCGATGACCTAGAACTATGAAAGGAGTATGCCCACTTTTGGGCCCACGCGTTACAGTCAACTTTTTTATTGCCAAATTATCGTCATTTTACCATAAAGCAAAAACACGTAAATAAAAATTTTTCACAATTGCAAAACTGAAAAATGCATTTTATAACATTTACTAACGACCCGCCCCGGCTTCGCACGGGTGCAATGAAGATACCAATGTGGGGCAGTGTGGAGTGATTTATATACATATAAACCTTCCTTTTGAATTACTCTATCTATTGCTGAAAACTATATTAAAATCCGTTGAGTAGTTTAAAAGATCTGAGCGTACAGAAAGCGGGAGCGATTTACAACTCTATGGACACAAAAGACATCGACGTGTCAGGTTTTAAAATACATGTACATACATGTCATCATTTGTCAGACATAGCCTCAAACTTCAAGTCATTTGCATTCGATATTTGTGTTTTCTGTGATTTTACCGACGACTTTGAGTTATAGCAAATAAGCGAAAAGATTTATTTTATTTACATTTTAGTAGGTAGCTCTCTAACTGGAAGGCATGCAATCTTGCAATATTATTGTAACTGCATTGTTGGAAGATGTACATATGGCGGCTTATTAAGCTTTACATTTCCAGTATAACGTTGCCTCGCTTTGTACATATTTTCAGTACAATGAGAGATCCGCATAAACTGGTTTTATATAGCTTGATCAACTGTCGTGCGTACAGTAGGGTGTTGTGCACATACTATGCCTACAATCTGGTATTTAATTTGGGCGAGGTATACACAATATTTCACCACCAGCACACTTTCTTAAAGTATATTAATTGTTTATGAAGACGAATGACAAAATAAATGAAATTGTATAAAAGTGAGTTCCTTCTTATTTCAGCCCCAGTAGGCAACTAAGCGCTTGATATATACATTTACAGTACAGCTTAGACTTATTAAACTCTTAGCCAAACTATTACAAACACAATGTCATGAACCTAATGAATAAAAATATGTTTACAGGCAATTAACATTTGACATAGTTGCACAGTCCCTGTTATATTATTGATAGCATGGTCTAGGTAGATACTAAAAAAAATATAAGGTTTCGGTGTAATCACAAGTAAAACGAAATGCCTGTAATCAGTTGAAGAATTATCTTTGATTTAATCGTATCGTTGCTTGTCACTTAATGCATTTTCTAACCAAACTTAGCTATAAAAAAATAAAAAAAATATTAATGAATTATTATTAAATTATTAATGTTATTCAATTTAAAAAAATATCAGAAGTGCAAGTGCCAATTTAATTGAAATTTAAGTGAGATCATACCTGGTGTAGTTCTCTAAAAATGACACCAATTTCATGACTGTAACAGGTAGGCCCAAAGATGTAAATGGTTAAATGGGCATTCTCTTTTGGAAAATAATATCGTCTTATATTATATACTACTACTACTAAATATTGTAGTTTTATAACAAAATATCTACAACTTTATACGGAACCCTCGGTGTGCTACTCCTACTCGTACATGACCGGTTTTTAAATAGGGTCTCCAGGTCAAATTGCAAAATGCTGGGTGGGTTACAAGTGTCTTATAAAGTTGACACCGAATAGAAAGAAATAAAATTTACATCTTACTAAAGTTTTGTTTACTTATTTTGGTGCACCTGGCAATAAAAATGGATATCATGGAGACAGCAGGCTAGACATGAAGTTGGATCAAAGGTTTTTACCAAAACCATTCAAAATAATAATGTCATTTTTTCGTATTCGGATTTATGCGTTCTGTACCCAAAGGGTAAAAACGGGACCCTATTACTAAGACTCCGCTGTCCGTCTGTCTGTCTGGCTGTCTGTCTGGCTGTCTGTCACCAGGCTGTATCTCATGAACCGTGACAGCTAGACAGTTGAAATTTCCACAGATGATGTATGATGTAAAATTTCAACTGTCTAGCTATTAAGGGTCATGAGATACAGCCTGGTGACAGACAGCCAGAAACGTATTTTTTTTTTGGTTTATAGTCACTTCGTGCGCGAGTCCAACTCGCACTTGGCCAGTTTTTTCTTTTATTCATTTTTTCTTTGATTCTTTCTTGTCTGACAACCTTCTTAACCACAAACAATCCTTGATAAGTTCTCTCACCTGTTGCCTAAGCGTCCTTTGGCAGGCGTCTGCCACAGCATAAACATGTGGCGTGACTTCGAACATCTCTCTTCCCCTGTACTGTGCCATGTGCTGCATGTTGTAGATATCCAGATTCTTGTAGGGGTTCACTGATACCAAGACCTCGCCGATGTATGTGTAGATTTTGTTGTGTTGAAACCTGGAGACAAGATAAGACATGGTAAGATTATTGAGTGGTTATGGATCCTGGACCTGGACTGTGCCCGCGTGGTGGATTACAGCCAACTCACTGTCACAGGGAGCAGGCCTGTCTATCAGTAGTGGGGAGATTCTGCTCAGTAGTTGGTTTAGTCACCAAAATTGTACATAGTAAGAGTGTCTTTGGAACTGTTTGTAACAACGAGCGAGGATTTATTAGATTTTATATGATTGATCTTGGTTCCGATTTTGTTATATTGGCTTTTATTTTTCACATACACAACTCGTTTAGGATTAAGAAAGGCGCTGCTGGCCTTTCTCGGGGAGTTGGGGTGGATCGAATAGATTTCCCACCCGCACGCAAAATACGCGCATTGGACGTGGAGTTGCGGACACCAGCCCGTTATACAATACAATAGGATTAAGAAAAGTAGGATCTTTATATTGTTGTTAACTTGGTACCATTAAGTATATCCTATATTGAAATAATCAGAATCAGCTGAAACGCGCAGGCTTTAAAAAGATATTGTGTTTTAAGTTACTAGAATCGTCTGATTTATGTCATTTGAACTTAACCTTAACTAAAGCTAAAGCCGTGGGAAGCAAGCAAACACACGCAATGATACCTAATTAGATATTATAACATCGTATCCATAAGAAGGCGTGGTCACCTGTAAAAACTTGTGCGCTTAATTGACTTCTAACAAACCGGATTATTAATACTTTATGAAGTTACCGGAATAGGAACTCTTACTCTCATTTGGAGCCACTTTTGACCCCCTCATAACTCAAAAACTACTACACATAAACATGTCGAATTTGGCTCATTGAAACTGCGAGATACATATGTGCTCCAAATTTCATAAAGACACCTCAAACGGTTATTTAGATATGAACGTCCAAAAATCGTCATTTTTATCACTGACTGACCTATAAATCAAAACCTCTAACCCAATTCCAGATGACCTAGAAAGATCAATTTTGGCATCCAGATAGGTAGTTGGGTGAATACAAAGGAATAAATCAGAAACTAGTAATTTTTTATCATTACATTATAATTTTTCAATTTGATTCTATAAGGAACACTTACTTAGATAGTGCCTGTTATGTAAGAATCAGCAATCAAAATTGATGACAGCCGGTCTTTATGTGGATTTTAAGGTCTTCACGTGAATATATCACAAGTGGAATACCGCCCTTATTTTTTTTTTATCCTAACATCAGTTTTAGTACTTTATAAATATTAGTATAGTCGACAGTCGTATTTATTACTTTATTAACTGGGATCATGGGATGTAGTATTAATTATTCTGTACAAAAAGTAATGATATCCCATCAAAAACATTAATGTGAAATGTGAGCTAAGTTCAATATTATGATATACACCTTGGTTGTTGACTTCAACGACATATGAAGTGGGATCTAAATGGGTGCCAAGTTCAATGGTCAGTCTAGAAATTTATTTATAACAACATAAAATATTTTATAACAACTTAAAATATCATGTCTTCTTATAACTTGGGATAATATATTGAAGCCTAAGGTCTGACTTGGCTAGTTTTCATATTTTTCATGTTTTCATATTTTAGATTAGCCGGAACAAACAGACAGACGAAAAATAAAAAAAATGTGTTTTTGTCATAAGTGCCGTATATATTTTCATATGCATTCCGTAAAAAGCTGTTATTTTGATATTACAAACAGACAGTTCAATTCTATTTATTCGTATACAGATGATTCGTTAAGGGTCCGTTTACACCTTGTAAGTCTCGTTTAAACTGGCCATAGGTAAGCTGTTAATAAAATCAAACAATGACACAATACTTACTGCAACTTGGCGGAATTTTATGTTTAAAAAATAATTTAGTAAGTTCTATTGTTTTGAACCTAGCACCACTGTGTTATTATCATGTGTTTGAAAGGTATTTGAATAACTTTATTGGTACATTAACTTACTTATCGCGTAGGTCTGATATTCATATCTTACCTATGAATATAGATACATATATACACCGTGACTTTTTAGTCGTCTGACAAACGTGCTCCACTAAATGTATCCGACATAAAATACATCTAGGCGAGATTATTTTTTTATTAATTTATGTCCAAAGAAAAATAAATACCTAACACATTAGAATTATGAAACATCCTGTTCCTGTTGTGTGTGTGTTGTTTACGTGTGAAACGGTAGAACATAAATGTACCCAACGCTTAAGTTGATTAGATCATCGCTTGCAACAGGCTGTTTCAACTACGTCATGTGTCATAATTAATTAATTTTGAAATTATTGAAATCTCATAAATCACATCAACATTCATCATTCTCTCATTTTTTTTTTAATTAATGTGTTGTTGTCATCGGATACATGAACTGGGTTACCGTTGTAAGACAACTAAAAATTCACGGTGTATAAATACATGGGTACATACATAAACTCACGCCTAATTCCCATGGTGGTTAGGCAGAAACTACAAACCACCTCCTACCACGATTCTAACAATGATTCTTTTTGCTGCGTTCGCGTTCATACATCAAGCCATACACGCACGTCGGTCACGATATATATTGATATAAATCCTTACTTCCTTACTAATATTTAACTCTTTCAGTCGCACTTTTAATCAGATGATTTTATAAATAAAACAATTGGACATTTTGTTTAGTTAGGGTTTAAATATTAAAAAAATAAAACCGAAAATACCAAAACAGGCTTTTGAGGAATAAGGGGGCTCACTAACCACCATGGCGGTTTTCACAACACACGGTTAACAATGACTTTAAAAAGCATAATAGTTCAGCGCATTGTCGATAGATGACGTGAAAATATTTTTAAACAACCTAGAATACGTGGTTAGCAAACTAACCATCAATGCTGAAAGAGTTAAAATGCGAAAGTAAGTTTGTTTGTTACCTCTTCACGGCTAAACCTCTGAACCGATCATGCTGAAATTTTGCATAATACGTTGTCAGATGTATAGAAACGGACATAGGATACCTTTCATCCCAAAAGAAGTACTGTTTCCGAGGAAAACAACAATAACATTATAATGCTCATAGAGGGCGCCACGTGTCTTTCGAATCAGGATTTAATTACAAGCAGAGTACAACCCGAATTGATTGACAAATTCTAGTGAAGTAACTAATCATTACATCAAATCACAAAATACAGCAACAATCTAAGGTACTAAACCAAAATGACGCCATGGTGACCCCAAGATACGCTGATGGTAAAACCCATCTCCAAACATAAAAACAAAGAGACAATGATAAGAAAACCTAACGAACAGTAGATAACATGAAAAGCACTTACAAATCAATTAATAGTAATGACAAACGAAGTGTAAAATCTCTCAATAGCACGTTAGTCGTGGCTCATTGGCGCCATTAACATTTAACCACGGCTCGTTGCACAAATTGTTGTGGCGCTGTTGATGTATTTCTTTTGCCATTCCTGATGGTTCCGAGTGTGAAAGATGGGATGAATTGGTATATTACGGAGACGAAACTATTATTATTATGAGGAAATGGGCTTTTACAAGAAATATTTGAGTGGCAACGCCGGGAGGGGACGCCCTAAAAGGATATACGTTGACCTCACTGGTGAGGTTCTTCAGAAAGGTCAGGTGCGTAGTGCTCGCAATGACCAGATGTATAAACGTGGACGAGGCAAAAGGAGTATGTAAGGATCCTAGCAGGTGGTGTTCTGTGGTTTGTGCCTACCTCCATGGGAAAAGGGCGTGAGTTTATGTAAGTATGTATGTGAAATGGGTTTTTTTCCTAACCTCAGCCAATTGCAGTCCGCCATGGAAATAGGCAGTGTCCTCCGCCGTCTGCATCCAGTTTGCCTCAGACTTTTGATTTATTGTATAAAATACAGTAAAGCGACTCAGCATCCAAATAATAAACAGAAAGAGAAGGTTTTCCATGATACACGCTACTATATTAGAATCTTTCCCGCTAGTAGTATTTTCCAAAAGATATTTTTTACGTAAATTCCGAGAGCTAAAAGTTTAACAGGTTTAGTTACGTGAGATCAATCGTTACTAGACCGTGGTGGCTCCTTCAGTTTATGTCTAAGAAATAAATCTCGAATTCTAAATGAAACTAAGCCAATGACCATATTTCCTAATCATCATCATTTCAGCCGAAAGACGTCCACTGCTGGACATAGGCCTCCCCCAAGTGTCACCACATTGACCGTCCCGTGCATCTTGCATCCAGTGTTTACCAATGAAAAATGCCACAATAGGAGCAAATATTCAGGGTCCAATTGGCAATAAAAAACTACATAGACTTACTAACACTGAAGCTTCAACAAACTAAAAGAAATATACTTTCAGCTAAAATGAAACTGAACATAGAAAAACATCCGCAATCTAATCAGTACAAAAAAAAATGATATCCCGAAACCCATCCTCAATATAACTTTCAGCAATTTGAATACGGCAAGCCTGCCGTGCCGAAATTCATAACCTCCGGGGTTATTAGGCCATCGACCTGGTGCACGCGACAATGGCCGACTCGCCAGATGCGAACCATAATAGCCGTCGTCGACATCGCGCTAAATATGTAACTTTATGTACTTGTACGGTAATAAACGGGTGATATAACTGTGTTACATCTGAGGAATAGATCTGAGATTACAAAGGCAGAAGGAACGGTATTAACCTACCCTTTTCACTGAATATAATGCTTAAGGCATTTAAGTCCGCTTCAGTAACTTTTTACCCGACTACGGTTGAGCCAAAAGGAAGGGCAATGATTTTAGCAATCTATCAATCAAAATCAACGTTTGTTTGTTGGTAACGTGTTATGTTCCAACATAACGCCTAAACTACTGAGCGATTTTTGATGAATGAAGTATCAATCGATTAGTTATTACAGTGCGGGTGACTTAGGCTACATATACAAACAAAATTATGTGGCGGAAGCGACATCCAAAAACGTGGGAGTCGCTGAACGTTCTGCTAACATCGAGTCGGGCGTCAAAATGAAAGAGGACAAAATTCTGGGTTCATTAATATTGTACTTATAGTAATATCCTTACTTATGATATTATAAACGCGAAAGTTTGTATGTATGGATGTTTGTAACTCTTTCATGCAAAAACTCCTGAACGGATTTGGATGAAATTTGGAACACAGATAGTATGTAGCCTGGATTAACACATAGGATACTTTTCATCCCAATAGTATGTTCCCGTGGGACAATTTTCGAACTCAACGTAGCGACGCCGCGAGCATTAAGCTAGTAAAAAATAAAGTTAAAAACTAAAACCCATCTACGACAAAAAAGACAACTCAAAATGTATACCTAAGTAAACAAGATATAGATTTTTTTGGTTTGGTATAACCGGAGTCATACTTAGTAAATTTAATGAACTAATTTGGTGTGACTTCAGATATACGAAAACCGAAAAAAATATACATCAATGACTTGTTTAGTTTTTTAGCAATGTAGCCATCCCCAGCGAAGATAATATATGTAAATTGAAGACACAAAATCTAAATATCTAATAAATCTAATCTAAATCTGAGATGTTGAAAACTTATTTGGGTAACTTTACTGCACTGCAGTTAACGAAAATATTTGACTGGCCCGTTCCCAAAACATGGACGGCGCAATCAATTACTACCACAAATACTTGCAAGTTACACGAAAAGTTAGAACAAATTAAATTACACATGAAATTACATCGGCCCATTGTCTCTAAAGGGTTAGGCATTAGTGTACCCATAGTACATTCTCACCCACCACTTATGTTGTAACTCACATGTAATAGAGAGCGAACCTATTACCATCTCTCTGGCACAATTCCCGGCTGCTCCGGTCGTAGGACGGTCAGAGAAATACATCAACAGTTTTTAATTATGACGCTATTCAAAATCTGATATCAAACAAAAGTACATTGAAATAAATAACCAATACATGTGTTAAAAAACTGGTAGAGTAAGACCATTGATGAGTCATACAGAACAAGATATTCATCGATACTATACATGAATAGGTATCATATCATATGAGTAAGTGGGCTTATAAATTCACGAACAAGATCATTTGCACACCCATTTACGATGGTAAAATAATATGGGTTTTTGTTTTTGAAGCGAGTGCTAGATGGCGTTGTTGCAAGTTTTTTTTCTACGGCAGCGACATCTTTCGTTCTTGCAGAAAGCTATTGAAATTTCTGTTTCTAGTTTTCACTTCTGCCGGCACTCCCGGAGTGCAACTCGTTTTTTTTTTATTCACATGGGTGTATGTTTATCCGACGTGATCATATTTTTAACTCGACGAAAGCTTCCTCAAAACATAATTTATTTTTCGATTTATGTTTTATAATATGTATACGTGAAGATCGTCTGTGGTCACTTGTCTTAAAAGGTAGAAGCGTCAGGGCAGCCCACGAAATTCAAATTTTCTTACGTTTTTTTTGCAATTTGCAGGTCAGTGTCAGGTTGTATGTTGATGAAAAATGAGTCGCGCCAGTAACACGTATGTTGTTACAGAATTATAATCATTAAAATTATCAATACAACCTAAGTACATTTAACCCCATTGAATGACTTTTTCATGAAATAGTTACAGTTTCGCGGGCTACCCTGACGTTTCCAACTTGAATGGTCATGAGGAGGAGTCAAAATCGTAGAACGATTAACTGAATTCATCAGAAGTCCCTAAAATGTATGTGGTCATCAATTCGTACGCCATTTATTTTAACTTTTATTGTATCTTGGAACCAATTCAGCCTAAAGGGATTAAGGGACTGCTTCTGACATCACCTCTTAAAACCCCTGGTTTTATTTTGTCTGAAAAACACGATTATAGGGCTGTTAGCTTTATAATGCTATTAAAATAAAAAAAATTAATCAATAAAATTACAATATAAAACTCAGAGATTTTTACACCCCATCTCCAACATTCGAATAATGCAGAAATCCGCTAACTTATGAAAGCTCAGCACTGCTCAGCACACAACCAAAACAAATTAAGCCAGCGTGCAAGCTCGGCGCGCGCGCAGATGACGTCACGAGGCGCGCGCACCGCCTGAGTGCCTCGCGGGCCGGTTTTTAGTTCAAGAGCAAGAACCGAGGTCAGCTGTGCCATGATCTTAGCACATACACTACATTCCCGGTCGTGCAAACCATTGATACAATTTATCAAATCCCGGATTTAATTGTGTAAGGTATGTGTCCTCTAAGTTATCTTGGGACCTACTTGGGTGTTTATAGTGTTTAATTTTGATAGAAGCAGAGAGGTTAGATCATCCAGTTATGCTTGCTTGCATAGTTCTCACCAAGATAGCCACCAGACTTTGACACCGAAGTGTCCTAACGTGCAGTTACGCAGTTTATTTAAGAGGCTTATAAAGGGTGTAAACAGACTCTTAACGAAGCCGAAAGGCACTTGTTCTCCCCGTCATTGCGATATTTTTTTTATTCTAGACCATACCTGGAAAGCTTCTAGTTACGGAGATATTGGGGGTCAAAGTTTCAACTTTTTCACAAGTTTTTTTTTAAATACTTGTTTTTAATGTAAGATTTTTACTTTAATCACCTCCAGGACCCCCTTTTGATTGCGTTTCATTGAGTCCTACTGAAAAACGTGATTTTTTAGCCCAAAAAAAAGTCATTTCCCAGCACTAATTTTTGCGTAAAGTTACTTAGTTTGATGTACATAATGCTTGGTTGACGGCTTCGTGAAGACTCTGTTTACACCCTGTATTTTGGTAAAGAAACCTTTTCCAGACCTGATCTAAAAGTTAATCGTAGACATACTAATAGACGTCTCCGGTCTCAGCATTACATTGCCATTTATAAGGAAGCTGGCTGGAACCTTGGATCGGATTCGTTACCTCATTATAAATTAATTATTTACAATTTAGCAGTGCCATGACACTTGCTGACGCCTTGAACCTCCTCAAAAGGCTGACCGCACTCACTAACCACATGGAGACCCTGCATTGTATGCTAATGCTACTCAGAACGCAGACTAAAAGGAGTTCAAGACTTAACAAAAAATAATAAAGGGTGTAAACAGACTCTTAACGAAGCCGAAAGGCACTTGTTCTCCCCGTCATTGCGATCATTTTTTTGTTCTAGACCATACCTGGGAAGCTTTTAGATATGGAGTTATTGGGGGTCAAAGTTCCAACTTTTTCACAAGTTTTTTTTTTTAAATACATGTTTTTAATGTAAGATTTTTACTTTAAACACCTCCAAGGCACCCTTACTATTCAATCCATCTATCAGCACAATGTTTTGAGTGCGTTACATTGAGTCCTACTGAAAGAAATGTTTATTCAGCCCAAAAAAAAAGTCGTTTCCCAGCACAAATTTTTGCGTAAAGTTACTTAGTTTGATGTACAGACGCCAGCAGGTCAACCTACCCGAAACTGTCAGATTTTCCCAATCAACCTTAAACCTAATACTTCAGCGATAAAGTTGAAAATCTATTAAAGAAATCTGACAGATTGTAGTAGCTTGATGTGCTGGCGTCTGTACATAATGCTTAGTTGACGGCTTCGTGAAGAGTCTGTTTACACCCTGTATATTCGTGGTAGAAGTAGAACAAATAAATTACACGGCTTTGTTCGCTTATCGGCCGGAAATTATCCCACGGGACTACTTTCTTTTTTATTTGCCTAATCGGGCATAATAGCATATTTGGGACACGTACTGCTGGGCAAAGGCTTCTCTCGTTCCTTTCCAGCTCTCTGGGTGATTTGCCTTCTCCGGCCAATCAGTCACGAAAATAAGTGTGGAAGTGCCAATCATCACGCCAGCGTTTCTTGGGCCTGCCTTTAACGATTCTGTTTCATCTGTCCTAACCCATGCTGGAAATATGACCCGCCCAGTACCATTTTAACCTCGCAGATTAATCGGGATTATATAACTGGAAAAATCCTATTCCCTAACCCAAGTCCTGGTCTACCCGTTCTCAATCAAATCTATTTGGACGTGAAAATTGATTACACACAGACAGACGGAGTTACTATCGCATTTATGTTATTATTAGTTGGCTATGAAGATTTTTATTGACTAGTAGTTGAGTCATCGCTACGGCCAGTTCCATGCATCACTGGGCGATATAATACTATGACTAAGTACCGTGAGCTTGGGTGTAAACACAGTAATTGGTCCGTCATTAAGTCAGCACGGTATTCTTAATTGTCGTCTTAAGGTATTCAAAATGGTTCCCATGATTAGTCGTTATTTACATTCTGAGCACGCAGAGAAGTCTTCAGATAAAACAAGTCTGAAGGAGTTTGAGCTAAAAACAGGTAAATCTTGCCAATTGATCAAGGAAGTCTTGAAGTTTTCAGAACCAATTTGGAAGTATGTAGTTTTGTGTTAAACGCAAAAACAATAAAGCGAAATTTCAAGAATCGATTCCTTAGTGAGAAAACGTTTACAAATTCCAGAAAGGGTTGGGAACCCAAAGGATGCTAAACGTTGTTAATATAGGAAAACCTATGACGATGAATACATAGAAAACATATAAAATAGAAGAAACTGAATCAGTAGTTGAGGTTGAATGACTTCATCCATACCAGTCATGTGGGATTACTTGTCCTACTAACGTACTAAGTACTAGGGCAGGATTTCCCCCCGATGACTCATACACACGCTGGATAGCGAGCCCCTTGTCTTCATTTATTCTAATTGAATGTATGGTCAAGCTGAGATATTAAGGTCACGAATTTAAATTATTCTTTGGAAGAGTCTGTAATCTAGATTCAAGATTAGTATTTCAATATTGGCAATGTCTACAGACGATAACATCACGCCTGATGTCCCTGAAGGGTTTGGCAGGTGTACCTATTAGTACATCCTTATTTCGTCAGTTATGTTTAAGTTCCAGTAATAGGGGGCGACCCTATTGCCATCCACAGACATATATTTCAAATCTGCCCAGAGATTTGTGTTAAAAAACCATCATTAGTTTTTTTTTATATAATGTTAAAAACTTCTCCATCGATGATTCTTGCATTAGTATCAGATGAGCTATTGAGTTTGGACCATAAATCTGCCACATCAACCGCATCTTCAGTAGATTTTCGGACAGATTAAGCCTCATCTAAAACATCTGGAACATTTCTCTTCCGCGTTGAACTGCTAATATCATAAGGGCTTGATAATTACTTCCATTTACGACTAGATAACAACATCAAGGACTATCTTTATCAGTGTTCAATTGCTGTTAAGTGGCACTCAACCTTCTGAAGATGATGGGCATAGAGCTGCTTACCAGGAATTAATTATTCAAACCTAAACACTTAATACTTAACACGTAATCTACTTTTCTTTCAACTACCAATCTACCTACCGTGATAAAATATACTCAAAATAAAAACTCAAGTTAATGAAAACAAAGTTTCATTCATATTCTCCTCAAACATTGAAAACTTACAATTATAATGTAGTTATTAAAAGTGATACTCGTAGCACTTTTACTTGGAACATTAATTCTATCATTTGTTTGGTTTATTTGTGAATAAAATTAATATCTAAATAAAAAATAATAAACAGTGCATTCATGAAAAACTGTGCAACAATGAGATTTCATATGACATTTCTGCACTGTTTTGGTTCTAAGCAAAAAATATGTCCTTTGTGATCGGTTTTGTAGTGATTAATGAAAACATTACGACGTAGTTGAAAGAGAAAATATTTTTACCGAGATGCTCTGTCAAAGGGACAGAAAGTAAATATTTTTGAACCATACAATGTAGTTATGACATGGGTGAGAATGTTTTAAAACAAATCCCGAAGGGATATAAAAACTGGCACAAGCGACACGACCACTAGGTCATGTCGCACCAAATTAGCGCTGTGTGATGCTGTGACACTGTTCCATTTCTTCAACAGCTTTTTGAAAGGGCGTAAAACGCGTAGGTTGTAAGCACCTTTCATACTTTGATCTGGTTTGCTATATCTGGAGAATTTTCAGACATCTACATTTCAGTTGTATTCTTTCTATAACTACAATCTATGTTTATGATAGATTAATGCCCAGCTTTCCGATTCAGTGTGTCCCACACACCCGTAAGGCCAGGGACCAACAAATCCATATTTACTCAACACTCACGTAATACACTTTCGGCCGTGCATTATTGCCTTCAATGACTCACCTCTTGTTAACTATCGTATCCAGAATTATCGCTGTTATCGACTGTTCAGTTATCACTATCAGGCGATAAATAAAACGCTTCGTCGAAGCCGGTAAATACCGGGGATATTTGTTGATTGTCATTATGTTTTATACCTAACTGACACTGCAGAATTAAAAGGCATAAATTGCCGAGTTGGCTTCAAAGCGCTTTAAGTTAAAACGTGCAAGCTTAATAAAACCGATATCGTAATTTGACTACAAGATACCAATTATCAAATTAATTTGAGTAGTGATATAATAATTATGTAGATACGGTCGGCACTGGCACTAGTTTAGTCTTCTGATAAAGCTGGTTTAATCCTACTTGAGTATTTGGGCATACTCCCCTACACAACGCTAAAACACACAAAGATCATGAATCCATGATACAGATATATTCTTGGGATCAACTAAACGTATTATTGTCTTAGTGTGTGATTTAATCTAAGAATAGTCCACCCCACATCCTATGGATGTCGTAACTTGTGAGATGGAAGTTCCATCTAAGCGTGATATCGTTTATATCAGGAAGATGTACATCAGCATCCGCCTTTATAAATAACATTGTAGATCTGACTTAACAGTGTATGAAATAAAAACAACAACTTTGATGCTTTTAAGGAGATACGGTTTTTTCATGTTCAAGAAGATATCTGTTTTGAATTTCGACACAACGGACTGGCATGGTAAGCCGGATTTTTATTCGTCTTCCTATTTGAAGGAAGATAGTTTAACAAAATAGACTTTCAACAGGACCAGAAGTAACAACGCCAAACAACCCAGATATTAAATGTATTCAAGCTACTCCCGAGCAACACTGACAAAAACAACTTTTGTAGGATCAAAACAACTGCAGCTCAGTCTTCTTTAACCACTTCTCCATCATCCATGGATGATGATAGTATGATGATACTACCAGCAACCAGTAACAACAGCAACTATAGGGTGCAGCGATGACCAGTCTTGGTAGACGATGGTTGAGCAACGTTAGCACGGGACACGAATATAAATGTGCACTTAATGTCGAAGGGAGAAAGTGTGTCAGTGCGTTGGTCCTGCGACCACATGGGTTCTCGTGTTACTCATTCACTGGTGGAATATATGGAGAGGTTCAAGGTAAGGTCAGAAAGCTAATTAACTAAAAGTAAATTCAGGGCGGAGATAAATGCAAGTAATCTGGTAAGACTACTACGACGACGAAGACGAAGACGACGACGGGATACGACAGAGAAACGTTCATCAATTGGTGATATAATATAGGATTTTTTCTTTATTCTTTTAGTTCTTTTCAGTCCAGGCCATCTAGCCCGCCTGCCAGGGCTGCGGGACTGTTGGAAAGAGATACCGCGGCCCTGGAACACAAAGGGCAAGGAAGGAACATGGATGGGTTTTAGTCAGTACAAGTCTGACACTCCCTTCCGTTATGCCGAGAGCGGGAGAAGTCATTCGATGATTTCCCATCCGTAAAAAAAAAAGAGTCTATCTAGCCCCCCTTAAATATTTATTCTGTTTTGTTGTTATAGCGGCAACAGAAATACATCATCTGTGAAAATTTCAACTGTCTAGCTATCACGGTTCATGAGATACAGCCCGGTGACAGACGGACAGACAGACAGACGGACGGACGGACAGCGGAGTCTTAGTAATAGGCTCCCGTTTTTACCCTTTGGCTTTGGAACTGTGAAAATCATCATAATTTTCGTTACATGATCATTACATACTTCTACAGGTGATTGTACCTTAAATAAAAATAGCTGTTAGATTTGTTCTAATGGAATACCTATTTACCTCTTATATTTTGATCCACATGGAGGAAAAATCTTCATAACATAATGTTTATAAATAAACACTTGTACGTTAGTAGGCCGTATTAGTCATATGAACAGAAATTATAATAGCAAATTCGGAAGCTCATAAATATATGATAAATAGTTGGTCATCTAGGAAGAGTGTTATCATTGGTATATTAGGTAATATGACGTTACTTCTTGAATATGATTCACTCAGGCATTTGCATATTACAATAATTATGCCTGTCAGTGGTTTTGTTAATTCTATTTATTACGTCTATAAAATGTACATTCATGACTTGTTTGATGAATGTGCTATTAGACATCTGTTTCTTTAATTAGCTGTGAATGATAAGACTGTTCTTTGAAGGGCTTGCACCAATTGTTTGTTAAACGAGGAGTACTTTTAGGGCCAACTCCTAACGGTGTACAAAAGTAACCTAAGTTTTGAAGTAGGTAGTCGATGTGGATTTAGATAAATCCTTACTATTTCAATATTCAAGCCATGTTTCAGAATCGACAAATACAATAAGGCATCCACCTTAGCTCCAATAGAAAATCAGAAAACTGACTAAAGAAAATGCAAAAACTTCTCATAACATAAATATTACATCAGCGACGCTCGCAAAATTGGCTCATCAATCTAACTAAACGGCAGACATGGATCGATAGAACGTAGATTGAGACACGAACTTATACATCAAGTAGCAGACGAAGTTCATAAATGTTGCAGTATTATGGCTTCAAACTTTGCAGACTTGATTGAGAATTTGTTTGGTTTCATAACAGAACAGAGAATAGTAGACAGAATCATCATCATAAAAATCTTAAAGCAGGAGTAATAGTGCCTGTTGTACTACTATACGGAGAAATTGTAATTGAGACTGTTTATGACAATTTCGGTTTTACCTAAACTGTAAATTGCAGTACCTAAAACAAAAGGGTTATTCAAAATATGGGTTTTACATTAGTAACCGGAAAGTAATCATTTCCAACTTAAGCACTAGAACAATCTAAAAAAATGTATGAATTAAATATCGTCTCAACAATTTCATTAGGAAACCATTTGGATCTAAACGACAATTTATAGTGAACACCACAAACAGGAGCCAACTAATAAAGAAACACACATTGCAAACATTCCTTGTACAGCCATTTCAATGTCACTGACAACTGTCAATGCAAGCATGAAAGCAAAACAGAATTTTATGACAGTAACGTGTATAGAATTAGTACGAATCAAATTCAGAAGGTCACCGGCACAGATGCAAATCACGTTCAAAGACACTCACACTCTTGCAATTAAGAGATTACTTTCCTTGAGGAAGGAAAGAAATCTTTCCTTGAAGGATTACTTTTCTATCGCGTCCGGACCTGGTCCAATCCATGGTCCGGAGCGAGAGGGAATGGGACGCCGTCACCTCCTTCTGCGAAGCAGTAATCCTAGCGAAGGAGGTGGCGGAGCGTGAGAGGGAGAGAACCTCTCGTCCCAGCCGCCCGCGGGAGACGCCTCGGGTGTCGGGGGTCACGTGTAGACGGCGCGTTCGTGTTCCACGCGCGCCTCAAAGAGATGTCAGCAAACAGGGAGGGGCCCGCATTGGCCGATGTCTGCCAGGGCTGCGGGACTGTTCGAAAGAGATACCGCGGCCCTGGTCCCTTCCGCTCTGCCTGGAGCGGGTGAAGTCATTTGATGATTTCCCATCCGTAAAAAAAAAGGGTAGTCATACAAAGCCTTTTTTAAGGTGAAAAAGGGATAACTGAGGCGGTAGCTGTAGCGGGTGGAATTCCAAATGAGGGTAAAATAACAGATGATCCCTTTCTGGATCTCTCAGTACCGAAGCAGCGAGTGTATAAGAATGCGATCTCTCTTAAAGTTCGGTCAAACTGGTAAGGTCAAATTGCAGGCGCGTGCCCGGATACAGTCGCAGCCGGTACGGTATTACGGTCTCTTCTCTAGTTCGTCTGAGCCTGTACTGTTGCACTAGGCGCCCATTTTAGTGACTTTTGATATGTCACGCCCGCTTGAGCGCTCGAAAGCTTCTCACCCTAGACTACGCCATACATGCGTCGTGTTTCATAGTGTGTGTGGATGTTAAAGCGCTTCCGTTGCGCTTCAAGCGTCCTTGTCGTGGAAAATGTAAGGAAGTAGGGTTCGCAATATTCTCGGCTCGAACATGGCGTCTGTGGTAGATAGCTTGTTTTCTTAGCGTGAGTCATACGTTAATCATCCTTTGTAGTTGAATGGTTAGGTCAGTTATTATAATACGGTAGTGATTGAGTTAAAGCGGCTCTTGCTTTGTTTGTTCATTTATTATCCTGGAGTTTGGCCTTCGCGGTCTATCTTCACTCATGTTATTCAATAACTAAAGCCACTGAAACCAGGCTTCAATTATGTTATTTCATTGAATTTTGAGTCGCATTCACAAGTCATTGATAATAACAGCAACAAGTTCAGCACTTTATTAGAAACATTTCTAAGATCTTTACTAAGAATCCAATTCGATTATCCAACGTTATGTCAAAAGCCCAGCGTCTATTTCTGGAGTGTCGTCTCATCTCGCTACTATTCCATGCGGTTTGCCTGTGGAACCCATCGGTATGTGAATATCATGATGTTTATTAATATATTCGTCCTCTTCTCTTTTATAGCTGCCTCGCTGGCAAGGATTAAGAGATTTTTTTGAAGTAGTCTTTGCATTGAATTCGTAGTTCGAAA
Organism: Lycophotia porphyrea; assembly: GCA_950005105.1. Taxonomy (NCBI): domain Eukaryota; kingdom Metazoa; phylum Arthropoda; class Insecta; order Lepidoptera; family Noctuidae; genus Lycophotia; species Lycophotia porphyrea. The sequence continues at coordinate 1,413,611 of OX465396.1, forward strand.
ATATTATTTTCATTCATAAGTTTACAATATTTGCTTTATAATTTGTGTAATCAGAAAACTTATAGATAACATTTTACTTCATTATATTTGTTGGTCTGCAGACACTGAAATTACCATCCACTAATGAGGTTGCAAGTTTTAGCTTTAATTTGTACCGGTGAGAGTACTTTAATCGCAGACACAAGAATATCCGACTCAAATGGCAAAGCCATAGACCGCCTAGTCATTGCCGTATTGATTTGAAGGCAACTAACATCACCATGAAATTGTATAACGGAATGCTTACATCTCGAACCACAAGTACCTCGCACCGTCTTCCTATAAGCTATGGAGTATAGAGAAACAAACATAAAGACAAATTGACATAACATTCCGTAGCCATAGAGCTTCGTCATCTTGCGGTCAGCGCTGCATGACCTGTATCGGTTGCAAAGCAAGTACTTCAATATTCTGCTTGTCTTTGTTACCTTATATCATTTTGTTATGACATAATTATTCTTATGAGGTTAATTCAGTTTCTATACTGAATATGTATTTAACTGCCTCGTTGGCGGGTAGTGCGACTAGTGAGCATGAGGGTTCGATTCCCAGATCGCGCAATGGTATTGAATTTTTTATCAGGAAATTCTCAGTAGCAGCCACAGAGTCTGCATTTGTGCCCGGATGATGACAATGGGTTCGCTCCGTGGAAAACCCTTCAGGGATTACAGGCGTGAACTTATGGTGTTATGTATATCAGTGGCGAAGGTTCTATAGAACTCGATTCCTACCGGCGGCTTCCCTTTGAAAAATGGCCGAGTCAGTATTCTTTGGACAAATAATATAATCACATTAAAGATATACATATACTCCGGTTTACCTCTTACAAAAATGTACCCTTCGCTACTGATGTATAAAACATATATTATTTGTTTTCAGTTAATGATTACTGTCAAGCTTTTGCAAGTTGATTCTGATTTTCACATTCATCATTTTTAATCTGTTTTCATTTAGAACTATATACTAGATACATATAGAAGATACTTATTATTATTCCCTCTGATACGTGATACTTTATCGTATTTTAATCGTTCATTTCTGCACGGCTACTGTTAATATTAATTAAAATAAGTACTTTTAATGTATTTTTCCTTGTACTTTAACGACAAATTATGCCGAAAACAGTTGTAAGTTTTGGGTAATATAGTCTCATTATGCTAATGAAGATTACAACACAGAAGGGTTAGGCAGAGATGTACCTGATATGTTACCAGTTATACTTAAGTCCCATCTAATTGGGGGTGAGTTTATTGCCATAAAACTAGAAAAGGACAGAAGATAAATTTTTGTTCAGTTCCGCAAATTAACCAGCGCCTGACACAAGTTTAGACGGGATTAAAAAGTTGACAAATAAAATTACATCAAATTACGTCAGGTGCTGACTAATTTGACAGGACTAAACTAATATTTATCTTCTGTCCTTTTCATAATGAAATAGAAAGAAAAAGATGCACTCAACTTAAATTTAGTTTAGTTTGTGAACAAGGGAATCGGCACCATTGTCTCTATTGTCTGATTCCTTCATGATCATTAAATATTTAAGTATCTACTACAATAGGACAGGTATTTTCTTTGAATTGGCTTTGCCTTTAGTTTTTAAAAACTCGCAGTGTTATTATGAAATGAATTTACATGACGTGTATCTAGTTACCTGTATTTGTATATACCTATAGTATAGTTAATAAAAAGTCAAGTCGAATGTGAAATGATTGATGGATGATTGATAAATTTTCACTCAACTCAAACCAATTATTCAGTTTCGTGTTTGTTTTTTTTTCACTAGTCTGAAGAATTTTTATATTAAAGGACACCACGGTAGGATCTTCGTTCTTCTTCATAGACATCTACGTAGAATGGACAACTACAGTACTTTCACAGTTACTAATGACAGCAGCTTCATCTTTTTGGTTTTGTCTAAAACTTATGTACTTAGGTAATTTGACAATTCAAAAGTTCCTTCTTATGGTTTAATTGAAATATTTTTTTTTAGTTTGAATCTTTTGCATAAGTTTAAATCGGCAGTACTAAACTATTTAGCATTCTCTATAGGTATGTACTATCTCGTTCATTATCTACCGAAGTATGTCATCAGAGTAAGTCATTTCTGATAATAAATAAGGCATCGTTACTATCTGAATGATATAAAAATACTACTTATATAAGTCCTTATTACCTAGTTATCAAAAAGCCGTAGACATAACCCTGACCAAGGAAAAAAACATAACTTCAAGCCATGTTTCGATCTCCATAAGAAATGAAATAACAGGACTGAACTGAGACCATCAAAAACTAAGAACATCATAATATTCTCTCAAAGCTTCCGTGTTTTGTAAAAAGTTCATTCTTCACTTCTGCAACAGCCCTGCATAATACTGTCAACGTAATCGGCGTTGCCGATTGCGCGAATGCTCACGCATTCGCGCAATCACGGCGACTGTTTGTAGGCGAGGTTCTTTCATAAGCTGAGCGTTTTGTGCGGTGCGTTCACACTGTCACTGGCGTAAACTGTCAAATTACAAAATGCAAGATACAGACGGGAACATATCCAAAACAGAGAAAAAAGTACCGTTTACAGAACTGGGCCTGAGAGCTTTAAGCAAAAATTGCAGTTTTATTGTGTGTAGTCTCGAAGATACTCATTAAAACAGGAACACAGCAGAAATTCTCGGTAGAAATACTCGTACCTAAGAACACTACTACTTTCTTTTACTACCCTGGCTTTTATAACACTATGACGCGACTCACTTCACCCCGCTCCGTGAGCACTCCCACCTCACCTTATGACCCGGTCAGCGACCCCGCTAATGTCTGTAGCACTTATTGTTCATTACGAGACCACGTGAGCGGACGGGAGACAATTCGCGACATCAAAAAGATTTGTGAGCACGAAACCATCGTGCGCGGACGTCCTTATTGTTCTCCGGTATGGTCAAGTAAAGGAAACCGTTGGTCATTGAAGGATTCTTCTTACGGTATGATTTGGCTATACGAAAAGGTAAAATGGGAAAGATAACTGATGGCGTTAGCATATTTTGTTCCAATCATCGTAATTGGTTCGAAATCTGATAGTGTAATTTTGGGGTTGAGCCCTTTGGTCGGATCGGGACTTAGCCATGGATACGCCATCTACTATAAGCTTTGACCAACGTTTTCCATTAGTATCAATATGGCCCAGTGTATTCTATTCCTTTTCCCTCTCAAAGGAGACAAGAATAGTTATTTGAAACTTTTGTGTTGATGGGACAAGGCATAAGGCGTTTAGGCCAGCCGATGGTTCTAGTCTGGCAAATTTTTAGGTATTACTTTTGCCCACGGGTTCACTCGCGTTAATTTAGAATTTGACAATCAATTCGGGTTGTACTCTGCTTTTAATAATATAATTCAATCATGATTCCAAAGACACGTGGCGCCATCTATTATCAGAAGAACGTTATTGTTGTTTTCCTCGGGAACAGTACTTTTTTTCGGGATGAAAGGTAGGTACCCTATGTCCGCTTCTGTCCACCTGACCACGTATATGTAAAATATCAGGATGATCGGTTCAATGGTTGGCGCAGTGGCTGAGCTATTGACACGCAACGCAGCAGGCGTTGCGTGTCGCGGGTTCGATCCCCGCACGGAACAAATATTTGTATGGCCTACAGATAGTTGTTCCGGGTCTGGCTGTTTGTGTGAGTTAAATGTTTGTAAACGCACCCGCGATACAGGAGAAATTCCTAGCGTGGGACGTTTTATTTAAAAAAAAATGGTTTAGACCATGAAAAGGTAAGAAACAAACAAACTTACTTTCGCATTTATCATATTATATATACTATAAGTAAGGATTTACACTTCTGTTCACCCGACTGACTCATAAGAGCATGGCACAGGTGCATCGTTGAAGGTCTTAAAAACGTGTTACCAAGGCAAGATCTTATGCTCATTCCTGCTATATCATATCATCAACATAAACCAAGGCGATTCACAATATTTGTCACAACAACACCTGGACAATATTTTCCTGTTTGAAGTGGTATTCACGTTATTGATAACAATGATAACAGTGTATGTTTAAAAACTATCGATACCCAATCGATCGATATCCGGAGATAGCGATAGCACGGCTGCAATATAGCAGACTGACATTGAAACACAACAATAAAACTGTTTTGATAATTGCTATCTTGCTTTTTGTAATAATTAATAGGTAAGGGGAAATTCCTGTGTCGGGGGTCACGTGGTGGCTACCAGCCACCGTAGACGCGGACCTGTGGATGGTGAGTAATGGGCTAGCTTGCCGCCTGTCCGTCTTATGACGATAGGCCGTGTTGACGGCGCGTTCATGTTCAACGCGCGCCTCAGAGATGTCAGCAAACAGGGAGGGACCCGGGGCCGATGTCTGCCAGGGCTGCGGGACTGTTCGAAAGAGATACCGTGGCCCTGGAACACAAAAGGCAAGGAAGGAACATGGATGGGTTTTAGTCAGGACAAGTCTGACACTCCCTTCCTTCGCCCAGAGCGGGAGGGGTCATTTGATGATTTCCTGTAGGAGAAGGAAATGAGAGGAAATTCCTTTAGGCCTATAACTTCCCTGTCAGACAATAACAGAAAATAATGTGCAAGAGTGGTACACACTGGGTTCTGCAGCTTTTGGTGTCTTTCCAATTATTACCAACTTCTAATATTTCCTTATCCTTTGCGAGTTGCTCAGCAGCACCCGTGACTCCGGTCCATTCGACGAACATTGCTCAAACAAGACTTCTTTTCCGACAGCATAAAAGTCAAATACTGAGGTAACAGTGACCAAAAATGGTATAGAATTACTTCCATTAAGTTTCTTGCCCGTTCTTCTCCATAGAGATTTACGTTTTAGTACGGGCAACAAGCTTCAACTTTCTGACAAACTGACCGATACTTGTATAATTCAAAAGCGCCTGTAAATTATTTAATTGAAATAAATGCTTTAAGTTTTAGTAGAGTTAGATTTCTGTATCAAAACCGAGCGTATCTTAGGTAGATTCACATTTAAATGCATCACGCAGACCAAACTTTTTGGACAATTCTGATTCCAAAGATGCAGTACGCATTTGTCGACACAAATTGATAAGTACATTTTATTCATCCCAGTGTAATTAAATTACATACATAATTGTCGATTAATTAATGCTGAAGGAAGTGACAAATACTAATTACAGTCATGTTATGCTAGGAGAACTGATTTGAATGACGGAACATTGTTATTTTCATGACGTTTATGGAAAATACGACGGTGAATGGAATACCTTATTTAACATAATATTATTGCGAAGAACGTATTTTTTCCTGAAACCTATTTTTTCTCACGCTGAATAACAGCACGTAACTTTGAATGGTGTGGATATGCCAATAGATGCATAATATTATGAGTATACAAGAAACCACATTCAATGTTTTTATAAAATAGTCGTAAACAGGGTCGATGGGACACCGACGCACTAACAATTAACGATTACCACGTATTCAGGTAATTATTAATAAATACACCATTCTGGTAATTTTAATAAAATTCTCGTTTCCTACAAAATGAAAAACCTACACGGCCAAATGTATGGAACACGCCGCTTGTTTGTCGATATCCCTTACAGCTTGTATTTCGTCAAATTGTTATTTTTCCAGGAGTAATTGGCGCCCATATTGAGCTGGACAAGGTTGGCGCAGAACAGAGTAGAACTTATTCAGTGGGATGAAGAATTGAAGTTAGTCCATCCGTTTGGGAGCTACGACGCCACAGACTGGTAGACAAACGCCTCACGAAGTTGATGGAAATTTATAGATTAGCTTTGTATTTCAATTTATTTACAGCTACATGATATATGGGATTATGGCAGTAAGCGGGAATAACTACAATGACAATAGACGCATTCCCAGCCTAATATAGTAACTAACAGGTAAAACCAAAAATCGTTTATTGCACAGGCTTGTTGTGACGATAGTGTCATTTATTTTAAGTGTCGCAGTGTAGTCATTTTCCTCGGTTTACATGACGGCATCACTAGTACACTGATACAATTGTACTCACCGATGTTACAAAGTCACCTGCTTGCTCTACCGAGAGTCGAGAGAATAATCCAACTTTATTTGACAGTTCCTAGCAACGAGAACATTTTCAGTCACACAAAAACATATTGCTGCAACAAAATTAGACTGCCTCGTTGGTCTAGTGTTCGCGAACGATTTAGGGTTCGATTCCCAGGTCGGGCAAAGTGCTATTGGGTTTTTCCATCAGGAATTTCTCAGTAGCAGCCACGGAGTCTGGATTTGTGCCCGGTTGATGGCAATAGGCTCGCCCCCTATTACATGGGACTTAAACATAACTGGCGAAATGTGGGTGTACTATTAGGTACACCTTTACCTAACCCTACGGGGATTACAAGCGTGATGTTATGTTATGTAAGTTGCACAATTTTGTTTGTCACGGATATGAGGCTAGGAAAGAAGACGGCCAAGATCAGTCAGACAATCATACTTTTAATGGAGGACAACAAGCTGTTTTCGCCGAGGCTAAAATAAGAACATGCATTAAAATTGTTCTGCCTGCTTATCCCAATTTATTAGAGGTCAGCGCATCATGTCTTCTTCCATACTTACTCTTAGTCGTCGTCTCATGCGTCACCCCATTGCTAGCCACATTATCTTGTCTCTCCATCGCTTGTTTGGTTATCCCCTAACTGTTAAAGCTAAACTTTAAGATTATGCATATTATGAAGAATAATGATGTATATAAGTACTTAGATTATTCGTGAAAAGGTTCGTCACGAATCTCGATCGTCGCCCACACTGCGGCCGCGATGACCTTTCGCAGTGAATCAGAGCATAAAAACACTGTTGTGTACGAAAAAGATCAGTGAGCACTTGTGTCAGCGACTGTACTATGTATAGTGTGGTGTAAATGTCACGGGTATAGTTCATTGTACTGTTAGATGCTCAAGTGGAAAGGGCAACTAGGAAAAGGTGTCATATTTGAGTAAAAAAAAACTTTTTTTTCTAAAAATAAAACCGTGAAAAAAGTGAAAAATAACTTTAGCTTCTGAAGTCGGTAACTTTTGTTTGTTTGATTCACTTTTTTTTGTCTTGTGACTTCTGAAGCTTAAGTTATTTTTATTTTTTTTGTGTTTTTGTAGTCAGTTTAATTTTTTGCAAAAATGTTTTATTATTTTTCAATTTTTTGTTGTAATATCCTATACAAATATTATGCACTATGCATTTATTTTACATTGTTAACAATACATTTCATGGTAATAGGCTTAGCCTCAATAAAATGGAATTGAACATACCTAACTCGAAATCTGGGTGTAATGTACACATCTGTGTACACTCTCAGAGCATACAGGCGTTATGTTATGATATTGTGTAAACACTTCCAAGCGATTGCAGCAATCACGGCAAATTTGCTGTTAATTATTGAAGAGTTCCTTTGTTTATCTCCGAAGATCAGCATCAGATTTTCACCAAATTTAAACGGGGCCACCACGAAACAACAAAAATGTTCATAAATGAAAAAAAAAATGTTCATAAAATGAAAACTACTGGACCAAACTATGTTGATTTTTTATGGGACCAAACTATGTAAAATTTTTATGGAACCAAATGGCAACTATTCCGCATCAAACTAAAGAAGAATCACGTAAATCGGATCTCAGCGTAATCGGTGTAAATATATTAAAAAAAATATCAATAGAATTGAGAACCTCGTCCTTTCTGAAGTCGGTTAAAAATACTAGAAACTAAGGAGACAGAACAGAATATCTCATCATTCAACATTACCTTTTGTAACTGGTAACTTTTCTAGCTATTGCCATCGCCTAAACAATGAAAATAATCGTGATGACAAAAGCAATAAATAAAAGTCACTTCAACGAACGTGAATCAATACATTTTTCAAAAGAATTAGAATTTTCAGCCGAAACAAACTGAAAGCGAACCTTCGGCCTTGGTCCCAAAACTTGTATACTTACCACTCAAACGCCAGCGGGTACTACGGTACCCAGCAATAAAAAACGCTTAACCGCCAAATTGACATTATTGACGATGACATAAGTGACACTTGACAGTTCAAACAAGGTTTAACTGGGGCGCCACTATAAAGATACAAAATTAAATAATATTGTTTAAGGCATTTTAAAATCAGGCGTATTTTACACGTACAGAAAAATAACACATGATAAATAAAACAAAAAATAAAACCATAATTAAAATATGACAAAAAGTTTTGTTAAATTATCAATTTGTAGGCGATCATCAGCAACGTTTCGGCGGGGACGAAGTATCGGCCAAGAAAAAAGTGTGCTGGCAAAAAGATCTAGACAATTAGACATCAACTCTCAGTCTTAACTATAAGAATCACGAACAATTAACCTTGGGTCTCTTTGGAGTTGACAGTGCGAGATTAATCCAGAATTCAAGACCAATTTTATTGTCGCCATAGTATGAATTAGAGTACTCATTATGAGCTGGTTTTAATACAAGGTGTAACATAATAAACGCAGGACATCCCGTGTGGTCTCTCGGACCAAGAAACTGATCAACTTTTGTTCTACGAGTTATTGAAATTCGCAAAAAAAAATTGGACTTTGTACAGGAACTTACTGCGATCAGCTGATTAACATGTATGGTAAAACTAAAAAAAAGTAATGACTTTCCAAAAGTCATAGAACAAAACTTGCTCACTTTCATGGTCTGAGACACCACACGTATACGCATACCTTTACGATATGTATTTTCAATTCTGTCGGACTGACGCCCATTTTGCTCAAGACCCTTGGCTAAAGACAAAAGCCGTTGGTTGATACATTTTTGAGGACCTAATTAATTGAGCCATCAGCCCTGGAAGTCTAGTCTATGAGTGTGTCTGCTCCCTAGATAATTCTGTTATACACCATAAAGTTTATATCACAACCGCTCAAATTGCATATTTATTAAACTCAGACAGTTTCTGTTGATAATGATGTTATAACTCTGAAGTCATAGTACTCGTAGTAATATCTAATGACATCATATAAGCTAAGACACGTGTTTATACCATTGTGGGGAGATAATTAGTTGGTTAGCTTAGTTTAAGAGGTGTTAGAAACGTGACTACGTATGTTTTATCTATATACTTTTAGTTTTACGAGTGTAGGTGCGGTCGTGTCTGTTGAAGGATCGCCAGAAGTACTTGAGATGTCTGTAACGTTATCTATAGGTGCCTTCGGCCGCCAAAGACACCTGTTGCAATGATGTCGAAAATGTTTTTGGTTTTCTGTTAAGGTCAGATGCATAGATGTATATATCATTGTAGTTTTGCACCAGAACATCACTATCAATGTAAGTGCTAATTGGGAGCAGTCGATTCAAATCAGGAACTTCCCACGTTGATTGTCCAGGCTTTTTATTTGGAGGTTTGAGCAGATATTTCTTTCTTTTTCGCTAGGCGTGGTATTGCATCTGTCTAAAGATCGACCTGACAAAATTATTCTGATATGATCTAGAATCTAGATGTTAAGATATTTGGTCCAAATAACTCCAGTTACTATCTGGAGAGTTACAACGCAACCTCTCAACGACCAGCAAATGCTCTGTAAAGTAAGATAAGACTACCCACATGCCTAAACAACCCAAGACTGTAAAACGGATATTATATGTGCGCTTGTGCGGTTACATGCAAATATGCAGCGCATGGCAGTCGGCTAACTGGGCCCATTGTCCTTAATTAGCAGTCAGTCAATTAGCGTCTAGTTAGACATGAAGATGTGTACAGACAGAAGATATTGTTTTGTTATTGATGTGGTTAAGTTTATGCTAAGTGTTGACAATTGTCTCTCTTTTGTCGTTACCGTAGATAGCAAAAGAGTGGTTAATCAGCAAGGTGTACTTCTGAATCATTTTGGTCCAACACGGAAACGATTTGTACCACAATTCCAGAAGTTTTTTTTTGTCAAGTATTTGTCTAGTACAGTAAGATAAAACAGCGCCGCCATTTTCTGCATGTGAACCTTACATATAATGGTTAGTTTCCGAATACAGGTTTATTGTTGGGTAGAGAGAAGTCAATGGTCATCTTCGTCAGTAATCAATTACAAATAAGTACACAATCTTTTATCAAACTTTTTGGATTTTAGACCGCCAACCAACACCAACCAACCTGATCTACAACAGATCCAATTCCAGGGAAACATCGGCAGTGCTCAACCTGTGCTATGATTAGCCCATCGTTAAGGAAGGAATGCTGAAACGCCTGTTTAATACCCCTTAGCCTTACGACATGTCAACAAACGAACGGTCCACTCATACCGCAATACCGACTGCATTCTCGCATACACAACAAATACGTTATTAATAAACCATTAAAGTGATGCGACCTATTTCGTGGATGTGCGTGTGCGCACGCCGTGAAAGTATGGGGTTTTGACCAGTAGGTACTGTTTTGTTGATGTGACTTCTTACGAGTTGTGTGGCTGGCCTAGATTGTACATTGGGTTTAATTTGTTTTTTATGTGTTCCTAATTTGGTATGTGTTAAGGGAGGGTATGCTGTACTAAATGTCCCATTGCTATCGACTCGGCTGCTTGCCTCTTCCGATTGCTTCATTTAAATAGGCTAGTTGGTGTTAGGAGATTCGAGGACGGCCTCGTTGGTTGAGGTATCACACGCTGCTGCACGAGCTCTTGGGTGCGATTCATAGGTCTATGTTATTAGGTTTTTTCATCAGGAGTATCTTAGTAGCAGCTAAGTCTGGACTTGTGCGCCGTTGCCGATACGCTGGCCCCATAATTATAACATGGGACCCGTGCATAACTAGCTAAATATTGGTGTACTATAGGGTACACCTTAATGCTGTGTTCGTGTTCCACGCGCGCTTCAAAGAGATGTCAGCAACAGGGAGGGGCCCGCAAGGGCCGATGCCTCCCAGGGCTGCGGGACTGTTCGGAAGTGATACCGTGGCCTTGGAACACAAAGGGCAAGGAACATGGATGGATTTTAGTCAGTAAAAGTCTGACACTCCCTTCCGCTCCGCCCAGAGTGGGAGAAGTCATTTGATAATTTTCCATCAGAAAAAAAGGGTTTATTTTTATTTAGACTTGTTAGAATTTAGAGGACATTGCAATTCGCAAGCTGGCATAAAAACTGACTTGATTAGCAAACAATCGTATCTAAGATTGCAAAAACAGCTAAAATTGTTACAAATCGGTCTTAAACCACATTAAACAGATATACAATATAGATAGACTATCCCTGTGAAAGTGCTGTTATTGTACGGAAACTTGTAGTCTGGGAAGCTCCCACGGGAAGACAACATCAATGAGGAGAATTTAAGCCTGGGAGTCGGAAAAGATCACGATGTTTAAGTAAAAAATAGAAATATAATATCAAATACTTATTAAGCGAAGTATAACGAATACCATTAGAGGCGTTAAACCATTAGAAGTTCCAAGAGCTTTATGTTATTTGTATTTGGATCCCTTCCTCGAAAACACGCACAGTAAAGTTAAGCTCACTTGCACATTCCTCCTTTAAACAACCAAAAAAGTAAATGAGCAAAAAAAAATTAAGCAGACAATTGCACAAAAAGAAATGCATTTAAATTTTAAAGTATTACAGAGTAGTCATAAAGACAATAATTTCAGGTCAATTTCCTAGGAAAGTAAACTGTTTTTGCAAACGAGTCTATTCTGTCTGGGACTCGAACCGGAACATTTCGGCACGCAACATCGAGTCCAACCAGTTCTATATTAAGCATATTAATAAGTTTTTTTTTAAGTATTTTAAATAAATCCATTTTGAGTCATCGATCTTTATTTAAATTAAGCTGGCCACTTTATAATTCGGATGCCGGTTAAAAATAAAGCATTTTTATCATTGGAAGGTAGAGAATGTGACCGTTATTTTCAAATTTATGACAACATACGTATTATGTAGACTGATGACTGGATCTATAGTCACATGAGTACAGACAGAAAAGTTTAAATATTAAACTATTAATCATAGGTATCCTTTCATGGGTAAAATGCTGGTAAATTTCTATTAACATTAAGGTCTACCTCATTACAATACTCAAGCAACAGATTGTATTTCCCTTGCATCGTAAAACCAAATAACGGCAAAAGACTATAAAACTAGTCGGTAATGGTGTTGAAGACTTTAATAGATTCAAATATAAGGAACTCAAGCACAGATTACCTTAACAGTATTTTAAATTCGCCAAAAAGGCGTAAAGCCATAAAATCTTTTACTGCACTTCAATTCATTGTGTCGTCGACAGCATTTCAAGCAAGCAAAGGAACCCATTAAATTTAACCAAGTTGAAGACTTTGAGAGCATATACAGTGACTATAAGAATTTTCGCCAAAAGATTCTCATACAGGGGGCGTAACCCATTTTAGCGTGAAATCAAAAATTCTACAACTTGAGATCCTACTTAAAACAATCAACTCCAAATAATGATTGTCTAATCCAAAAATAGTAAATGACCACCAAAAATGTAACAGTATTTTAATATTAAATGACGATTAAATATTATGTAACATTTTATCTTATAAAAGTAAATGACTCCAGATAAATCATTATATACCTAAAAATAGTAAACAAACCCCTAAAGTTTGACCCAATGATATTGTAAAATCATTACTCAAGTCTGAGCTTTTTATTACAAGCTTTTATTTACTTTCACCTGTCCGTTGTCTGTCTGTAATCAAATCTTGCAAGTTAAATTTGACATACTTCCCGGTTTCCGATGAGCTGAAATTTTGCACGCATATGTATCGCGTGATAATACAATATTATGATAACATGGAACTGATCTGATGATGTAGCTGGAAGGTGGCCATAGGAACTCGGTAATGAAATAACGCAACTCCATCGAGTTCGGACTCCTTTGATTCGTCTTGACGAGTACTTTGTCTCTAGATGGTATCCAGGGTCTGATGATGGAGCTGGAAGGTGGCCATAGGAACTCAGTAATGAAACGACACAACGCCATCAAGTTATTCGTCTTGACGAGTACTTTGTCTTTAGATGGTATCCAGGGTCTGATGATGGAGCTGGAACGTGAAGGTGTAAGGTGTGGCCATAGGAACTACGTTATAAAACGACATAACCCCATCAAGTTTGGGTTAATTAGATTCGTCTCGACGAGTACTTAACCAGGTTTAAGAAAATATGAATTTTGATATTTTTTGCCTGTGGGTGTACTTGTACAGTTTAACAGTGCAAGTAAAACTGAGCGTGTGTGGCGGTCGCCTGCGCAGGCGTCAGATGTCCGGTGACTGCTAGAGGGGAAGGACACGCGGATAACCAGATAATCTTTGTGTAAAACCCGATTAATGACATCACAGGTTTCTGGTATAATTCTGCCAAGAGCTTGAGGTGATATTATAGCAGAATATTTGAGAAATTCGTAAGTTCTCCCTGTTGCAAGGTATCTTAACGTCACTGTTAGTCTTTCATGAGGCTCGCTTTTGTAGCTTTTCTCATTACTGTATCCTGCTTCTCAATTAAGGGAGTCACCGCTGATAACAGTTTGAGATACGTCTCTTCATCCATTCGTAGATAATTGCGGTAATCTTGCGGCTCAAAAGAGATCAACCAAATCCCGTACAATTTGCCCAAATATGTACTTGAGGTACATATTTGGGGGTACACGTGCACCAAATCGTTGAGAAAAAATAGAGGCATTCGAAAATAATTGTACTTTTATTCATAAATAATTTTTAACTATTTAATAAATTATTTAAACATAACCTGATAACCTGTAATACAATTAAAACATGTGGCAACTTTGCATGTACGTTTGCGTTTAATTTGGTTGTCACTGGGGTTGACATTTCGTAAGGCCTCTGCCTCGAATCTTGCGGGTAGCGGGGCGGCGGCGGCGGCGGCGCGGGATCTTATGCGTACATTTAAATGGACCGGTTCTCGAAAACAGCGGCGCGGGAGCGGGCCACGAGCGGTGCACTCCAGTCAAGCGGCGACCGCCCGCGCCGCCGCCCCGCCGCTGCCCGCTAAATTCGAGGCAGCGGCCTAAATGTCATTTTGTTTTGTTTTTGTTGACACTTCACGAAACAAACATGAAACCACAGTGACTGAATCTGACAACTGTCACCTTAACAGTTTTTTTTTAAAGTAAGGTGCTTAATTGATAGATTGCCAAAACGGCGTGCTTTTTATTATAATAAAAGTTATTTTATTCTCTTCCCCGGGCAACTATATGAATAATTTAAGAGTGCAATATTATTCAGAGTAATCTAGTGTATTTTATGCCACTAAGGGTACCGTCTGTACTAAATTGGGCAGATATTGTTGACATCCTTTCAATTGTTTCAATAAGTTGACATGAGAGAACGGTTTTCTTTGCAGTAACCATGCTTTGCACCATTGTTCACGGTGTTTTCGTTTATATGTATTTACTTTTCTTTAATAAAACAAACAATAAACCGTTGTTTGTCAGACTCGATTTATTTTGCGTATTTTAAGTGTTCAAGAAAACAGATCTGCACCAGAATCGAACGACGAAGGTGGCAACGATAATCGCTTGATCAATCCACACTACAGACCTCATTATACTTCCTTAAGATATTATTTTTCAATAGAACAAGACGTGTACTTAGTTCTTTTACAACACGATACATTAAACAAACAATAATACAAGGAAAACATGATGAAAGGCCACTCAGAGGTGCCTTGAGCGATGACATCAGAACTGTGTGTCATCTTAGGACATAGGCTGCTATCGTAATGTGTGTAAATAAAGGTGTTAAGGCACTTGGATGCAACGCCATTAGAATATTGATGTGGTCGAAAAGAAGGTGATGTCGAAATAGCAGTTCTGTCCAAGATGATAACACACACACACGCTCGGATTAATTTGAAGACCCAATCGCAATCATTCTTACCAGACGGAATTTGGGAACAAATCTAAAGTTCGAACCAGAACGACAAAAATTGAATTTACCCAGTCAATTTCAGTTAAAAAGTAATTGATCAAGTAAAGGACTTCGTCAGCGTCGTAACAAGACAAGATTGCAACCTCTAACCGAGTCGGACCGAGACGGAACAAGTACAGACGCCAGCACGTCAACCTACCCGAATCTGTCAGATTTTCCCAAACAACCTTGAACTTAATGTCATAGAGATAAAGTTGAAAATCTAGTAAAGAAATCTGACAGATTGTAGTAGCGTGATGTGCTGGCGTCTGTACGTCTGCATTACGACAGGACGATTCATTCGGATCGAAATGTAATTTCCTTGGTGTCATGTCGCAACTTCGCAACGCGCTATCGTCTACCGCCAAGAATTAAAATCCAGGAAATAGGCCAATATTGCTTTAATTTGTACAAAGTCGTTTCCTTCATAACGTTTCCACCGAGTCAGGTCTCCTGTCTGTGAAAAGGAGTCGGCCATAGCTCTCAAAGCGGGTCCAGTTGTTTTCGAGCTGGTTCTAAGACAGGCCGGTCCCTCTTGATGTTTTTCTTCACCGTTTTGAGAGGAATGGTGATGTAATAAACTATACGTAAATACCGGTTTGGGTTTGAACCCACGATCTATGCAAGTCTCTGGGCCACCAGTCCACCACTGCTCTAATATTTGTCCAAACGGTAGGTAGCGGTAATCATATCGCGAAAAGCACTGTGTTTATGGATAAAGACTGTTGCGGTGGACCGCAGCTGCAGCTATGCAGCAACGCAGTGGAAGTCAACGGACTTAGATTCAATCTGTACGCCGAAAATAAGCACCCCAAGGAGATTTTCTGACTTATTTTAAACATTGCGTTTGCTTTTCAAGAAGTTGTTACAGAAATAGCTGTGACACAGATTGCTTTGCGTACTTATTATTTCATTGTTTATTTTCGTTGCGTGTATCCGAATCCTACGTCCTTTTCAAGGAAGATGACTAGTATTACTTAAACAAACACTGTTTATTTAAATATTACATGATGCATTTATTTTTGTAGTGATTGTGATTAGATCATGAAGATTGTGGTGGTCATAATGTTTACACACCTTTTCTGTAGGTGATTTGTTGTTTTTTGTTGAGGTGTATGTAAGTCGCTTGGCTTCAACTTCTCTGTCATCAAAGTAGGGATTAGCTATTAGCGTATCATCCTTTGGGGTTATTAAGGAACAACTGACCAAGTTGAGTAGTTTCTCTATAGAAAAGGAAGGGTTATCTGAACTGACTGGTGTGACGGGTGTTCCGTTTAGCTGGCTACTGCCCGATGGTTGCTGCAGTTTTCGCAGTAATCTTTGCTAGCGTGCTGCAGGATTTGAGTGACGTCATAGTGGTCAGATGTCTTATGTGGTTCATATGAGGTGGTATTTTTGTCGCCACAACCCAGTGTGTACTGAATCATAGAAAAAACGCATTTTAATTAAATGCTTATGAGCTGGAGACATGGTATCTCTCACAGCATGGCATACCCTTTTGGTGGGGTCAGCCTTCATTTTCTTGGTCTTCCAATAAAAAAAATCTTTGTTTGTGTCATCAAAATTAAATTTGCTTTGGCCTTTTTGTCAAGTCATCCTGTTTTAAGCTAGGATTGCCACTTGTGAAAATGGGCAATTTTTTAAATTTTAATGTTTTTAGTTTTGCAGCTCCAGGTTATTTTTTATACTTTAAGCATATTAATTTAAGAAGTGGTCAGTGGTCCACATTAGCCCTGGATAGAAACAACTGGTAGTCATGGGGAGAGGCCTTAGCCCCGCAGTGGGATGACGCAGGCTTACAGTATCAGTATATTAATTTAAGAAGGGGTTAAAAGACAGCCGCATAATAATTATGTGCCAGATTCAAATTAAAATTCTGTATTGTGAAAGATCTGAACATTCAAAACCTTAAAAACATCATTGGTCAACTAGGATGAAAGGCAACCCTAGTCAGACTGGACCAATTGATGAAGTAAAATGATATGACTACTATCAATCTTGCACTGGACACAAACTAATTAGACCGCAAAGATTTATTATGCAAAAGAACGAGTGCACGAGTCAACAATAAAAATAACTATGATACAACACAATTTTCAACAAATTTTAAAATATTCTATGGGAACTAACAAACAAAAACATAAAAAATTTCTTACCATTGGCTGCTTAAGATAATTACTTGTTACTATACTTAACTGTCTACTTGGTGTCTGCTAATTAGACGGACAGGCTTATTGGCTTGGTGCCTCTCTCGGTATCTTTTGCTATAAGTTGCTTTTATCTTAATGAATGATCGGTTAAGTGAAGAGTTTCTCTTTGTGATAACATGCTTATTTTTAATCAATTTATTTATGTAGATTGTAGGATATTTTGTTTTTTTATAATTCATAGTAAAATTACTTCCAGAAAAGGTGAGCATTGCCTAACTATTACAAAACTAGTTTTGATGCATATATCTTCAGAAGAAAATCATCATGATTATTTTCTTCAAACTTCGGAAAACATACTTTATAGGCAAGTCTTGAAAATATACCATATTGAGTGTGACCATAATAAAATTTAATGACTTCTGCAAACCCACTTGGGTCAGTGTGGTTGATTACTGATGCTGTCCTGCAGTAGGAACATTAGTGATTAAAGTAAGACAAGTAGTGATCAAGACAAACAGAGATTAAAGAGTGAAACTGTAACTTTGCTAAATAAAAGAAACATAAGGTATGGGCATAAATAAATATTGCTTAGGCTAATGAAGCTTTGTTACTCAACAGTGAGTCACAAATGATGTCATACTAGTGCTATTTTAGAGTTACTTAATACATTATATTTATTACTTAATTGTTCTTCCTATTTCAATATGTTTGAAAATTTATTTATATACTTATAAATACATAAATCTTCAAACATATTGAAATACTAAGATGACCTTCTGACCATGTCTGCAACTCAACTAATTCACTAATGGATCACTAATATCTCAAAAGCACTTTTGATTAATTTACCATAAAAATATTATCAAAAACTGGCCAAGTGCAAGTTGGAATCGCACACAAAGGGTTCCATACCATAAACCGATTAAAACATGTTTCTTGTATGGGAGCCCCTTTTAATTATTAAGTAAGTCATTTATATTATTATTATTTGTCGTTATAGCGGCTACAGAAATACATCATCTGTGAAAATTATAACTCTCTAGCTATCATGGTTCATGAGATACAGCCTGGTGATAGATAGCCAGACAGTCTTAGTAATAGGGACCTGTTTTCACCCTTTGGGTACGGAACCCTAAAACCAGACAATTAATAAACCATAACTAAAACCATACTTTTGGAAATAACTTACTGGCTCTCGTATTATTTCTAAATAACATCTTCAGAAAAAGATTTAAACTTTAAAAGGCAAATGTTTGCAACAGCTGGACTGTTGTTTACTTCTGCTCTAGGATAATTGTAATTTTTTTTAAAATATTTTCCTTAAAATCCAAAGATTTGACAAAAGTTAAACTGATTTAAATCATAGAAAAAAAAAACAAATTCATTCTACAAAACAAGTAAAGTAGCAAGAAAATTAAACATTAAGTAGTGGTTGTATTTTACGAAGACAATATTAGTACGTCTATTATTACAGGTGTAAAAATACAAGGTCAACCACTATGATAATACTGCATACCACACCGGTGAGTTACAATTTTGTTCCAAATAATGTTTATTTTTATTATGTACCTCACACGAAGCCTTAAATTAAACTTTTTGCGTGATATTTATAGTGTGTTCCGTTCAGTTAAATAGTACACAACAGTTGCTGGAGAATTTAGCAACATCCTATTTTTCATAGACATAGGTACTTTTATTTACAATGAAAGTTGGTCGAAACAAATAAATGCTGCAGATTCTTTCAAGTTTTCGAGTCAATAATAAACTAACAGTTAATAGTAGCACAGTTAATAGTGGCAGTATGATGACGATATCATTACAAATAAACTCACCTTAAATGCAAATTTTCGATAAAGGTATCGGTGGTCAAATTGTCCAGAAGGACGAAGTCGGGCACACCGACTTCTTGTTGCATCGCCATCTTTGACGATTTCACTTAGCAATCCACCACAATAATATAATAAGTTCACACACAAACTTTAACAATTTATACGTTTCTAAATTATTGTCAACAAACCGTTAAAGTAAAAGAACAGAAAACACAAGTCCTCCTCCCGACCACTATGTTCAAACTGTCAGTTTTTTAAATTTATTCACACTGTCACCCTTGCTCAATGTTGCCATGACCGATAACATTTATTGAAAACTTATAGTGTAGTGTTATAAATTGCTTTACAATATTTAAACTATGTGTAATGATCAATAAAAATATATCACTACGAAAGTTAAAATAAAATTGATACTTTGATTTAGATAAAAATATTCGCGAGTGGTTTATTTCAATAGAATGCGTTTCTGAACTGAACACACCCAAAACGCCGCCATTTTCCTTGTTGTAGGTGCCTCAAATGTCATAATAATTTCAATTTTCATGTAAAATAGGATTTTCTTTCATTTTTTAAGTTATTCGATAGTTTAATTTTAGTGTTTTGCAACGTATTCATGTATTTATAAGTTTTCATACTGGGTTTGTTTGTGTCCATTAGTCTCGTGACAGTAGTTCAAGTTAGTCGTCATTTCAAGGATTCTCAATGTCCTACAATGAGGATCATCTTCATAAAAGGTAGCAAAAGCGTTACGCCCACAGTGTGAAGATAAAACCTATGTTTTTGTGGTCATATGGTGATGAGAACGCGAAGAGTGGTGAAAGTGCGCGTATATTGATGGGACAATGAGCGATTCCCCAGGCGTGGAGTGGCTCCCTGCGTTTAGCCCTGGTCCGCCACGCCATAGTCCGCTAGGCCCTATCCCACGGTTTCTGTACGAAGATGTGCAGCCGCTCGGTCTGCAGCAGGAGAACAATAACAAAGAGGCCGACCAGAAAGAAAACACGAATAAAATCAAACACGCGAAGCCCGCGTACAGGTAAAGGATTTTTCCAATGTTAAAAGCTCAAAGACATCCTAATACGTGTGAATGAGTCATTCGTAAGTGACCCTTTACTTGATGACTAATGAAAATGACTGCAAATGGGGGATTTCATGAGGTAGGCAATATTATTGGAAATGCTGTCACAAGTATTACAAAATCAGGTCTTGCAGTTGTAGAAACGCAAATGTTTGAATAATCATGTAATTCCAAGAAGAACCTTATCAACTTAGTTACCTAGATTTTGATTTGATATCAAAGTATTACTTTTAATCCAGTTGAAGACACTATAATGTAGGCAAATATTTCTATATAATAAAAGTGTCCACTTGGTTTTCTTGCTTTATATCTATTACAATGTCTGTGAATCACTGTAGTTCCAAGTTTCATTCATTTAGCATGTAACGAAGATCAAGAAGTCATAGCTAACCATCCCAGTGAGCTCGCTGTCTCTATTGAACTCTTTCATTGTCAATTGTACAGTTTACAAAGAAATAAAATCTACACAGCCTATTATTAAGATTCTGGACCTTGTTTTTGGCTTTGGTAGGTGTCACAATTTATTCCAACTTTGATTATACATGGCCCAATCAAAAAACTTTGATCAGCTCTTTCTGTTTTCATTACTCTGAGTAAACTGGGATAAGGGCGGAAGATAATATATAATTATTTATTGTTATTTTGGCCAACTATCCACATTAAATACCATAAGAATTGACAAAGCAAGTAGACAGCAACTAATCTACAATTCCAACTAGTTTAAAACAGTCTTTATTATCAAATGTTCAGGTTATTAGTTCAAATTCCTCTGACTAGAAACTAATACTGGTTTAGATAAGCATAAGTAATAAAGATACCTGACTAAATTAATCTTCTTATAATTTATCCTTATCTCTTCTATAAATGGATATGAGATATACATGACATATAACTTTTTTTTTATTATCACAGGTACCTAATACTAATTGCTAATTACTATGCTGGTTATTTTTTTAAGGTCTGGTATGAGGAAAAATACTATAATATTTACTAGAAGTAAGAGGTCAATGGCTTATGATGTTGCATTATTAATCAACTGCAATTAATGCAAATAATTTTTGTTTTTATAATTTAGCCTTTATTGTCTTCTAACTAGTACTACTAACTACCAAATTTAGCTGCATCTCAGTGGTACATCAGTAGCTGTAATAGGTGGCGGATTCCCGGATGCTATTGAGAAATACCAATGTGAAGGAAAAACCAAATAACACTTGGTTCTGTTTTTCAACCATTTTATTTGCAATAATAAGGAATGCAACTAACGGTCACAGATTCAGACTGTCTCGTTGGTCTAGTGGACGCAATCGCTGACTGATTGACTGCTGAAGAGATCTTGGGTTTGATTTCCTGGTTGGGCAATTATTTATTGGGTTTTTCCATCAGGAATTTCCCAGTAGCAGCCACAGACTCTAGATTTATGCCTGGTTAGTGGCAATAAGCTCACCCCCTGTTATACACCTCTGCCTAACCTTGTTATGTAGATTTATTAATATGTATGTTTTCTTCATTATTTCAATATAACATCATTCTTGAACTGTGAATCATAATTTCAATTAAATTTCAACATGTGGACCGCAAGTTGTGATATTATAGTAAGAAAAATACCTAATTGTCCTCTTACTAGGTAGGTGAAGGGGCTCACAAGGAGGTAACAATAAGTTTCCTTTTAAAACTATTAAAATATCATGTGAAGCTGTGTCATAAACACAAATATGTATAATTCTTAAATTATATTTTGCATTTAAATTGTATTGTAATTACTTGGAGACCGCACTCTTTATTAATGTATAATCTAGATTTGTTTGCGGGGCGAACATGGCCAGATATCGCACAGGACAGTGAGGTTTGGAAGCAGAAAAGCGAGGCCTTTACCCAGCAGTGGGACACTCAAACAGGCTAATAAAAAAAAATGTATAATAATATTTCTCGCAACTTGGCGAGAAGAAGCACACCATCATGAGAAGTGGAAGGAATGGGTGGTAGCCTTTGCTCAGGAGTGGGACAGTATGGGCTAACTAACAAAACAAAACAATTTAGGAGTTTAGCATTAGTAAAAACCTGGTAATTAGTTTTAACGTATTTTCACAAATGGCAAGCGTTTGAGCGGCTGCAGAATTTACTTGCCATGGTCAACAGTACATAGGTTTTTATCAGAGCTAGCTAAAGAAGACAAAAATACTGCTCAAAGATTCCTTGAAAAGATAGTATTATCAGGGCAATGGCCAGCAAAAAATGCTAGAGTTATAAAACAATTGAAAATCTGCCCATTTATTGTCTTGACATAATTTTTATCAACATTTGCAAAGCTTGCTGACAGATAAGTATTTATATCACGCGTTTGATTATACATCAGTGACGTATATGTGTTATCCGAAAGATTAAAACACAATCTGTCTGATAGGATGGGTTTATTGTGCTGTAAATGGGTTAGGAATATTCTGGCAAATCAATAAATTGACTGGGGTTAGTTTTGCAATGTTGGAATAGATTTTTTAGACCAGGAACTTAAAAGAAGAACAGTTCCAAGATAATTAGGATCGCACTTAAGTACCTGGGCGACCGAGAGAGAGCCGTTTTTGAGAACATTATTATAAATATTAATATAAAAATATTGCTCATTTAATAGTATAGGATAGAGGTAAGTTTTTAATTTAGGGGCCAACCAAAAGCCTTTCCCTCGTGTAAAGCTTCTTTTAACGCGAAACTATAAAGTATTCTAATATCTTAACAAAATAATCAAACACTAAAAAAATTGCATTAAATTAGCAACATGTGTAAGAAAATAATAAGCTATTATAACCACATCTGTTGATATGTGACCAGGTTCACAATACACGCTGAATGCTCTCAATTTTTTCGCATCGCCCGTTACCCTGCTCTATCATACTCAGACCATAGACCATAGCTATACATCAATCCACTCATCCAGTTACAGTTCACTGTTTGACAAAGGCCTCTCCCAAGCTGCACCACAACATCCTGTCCTCTGTCTACAAATTAAATATACTTACTAACATTAACATCTTCTTTTCCAGCTATGCCAGCATGATCAGACTAGCGATCAGCAGTTCGCCGAACGGTAAAATGACACTGAACGAGATATACACATACATTTGCAACGCTTTCCCGTATTATAAGGAAGCTGGGAAAGGTTGGATGGTAAGTTGGATAGAAAAAACTCTTTTGTAAAACCGCGCGAGGTTCCTTTACCAAATGAAAAAAGAATCACTTTAATCGGACCAGTAATTACTGAGAAATCTCGTTTAGAAGTAGTGCATGCGAAAACCGGTTTCGGTCTCATAGTAAAAACCGGGAAACCCGGTTCTACCATCGGACCGAAACCCGGTTCCGCATGGGCTATTTAGAAATCGATTAAAAATACTATTTTGCGAACCTACCTTCTCAAATTGCAGTGATCTTCTACTGATGCCTCCGCCACCCTTGACGATCGGTACAACGCTTCTGACGCCGTATTAAAGACGTCACTTACGGGGCCCATACAGTATAATGTGGATGTAACGTCTATAGATACGAAAAAAAATGCTCTTAAAACTACCTCAAGTGCTACTCTTTCATTTTATTCAGAACTTCATTGTAGTCTGTCGATTATGTCATGGGATACAAGTTCTTTTTGATTTTAGATACATTTTTGAATGTGTCATTTCTTTTGCTTCCAGAACTCCATAAGGCATAACTTATCGCTGAACAAGTGCTTCATGAAGGTGGCGCGCAGTAAAGACGACCCGGGCAAGGGCTCGTACTGGGCGATGGATACCAGCTACAAGATGGCAGAGGTCGCGCCTAGAAGACGGAGGAGTCTTAGGGTAACTCATCTTGTCCTTCATAATTAACCTTTCGATCCTAATCCAAACTCGGTGTTCTTAACTCCTCAACTCTCTATCTGAGTGGAGTCCCTGCTTACTAGTCCGAGAAGACAGTAAAGCATCCAAAATATTAAAAAAAAAGTGTGATTGTACTTATGTACACGCGTTAGAAGTTATACTTCTTTGGCGTAACAAGATAAAAATCTTTTTAAAATTCTTTTAAAAAAAAAATATCTTTCGCCTTATCCTACGTTTGTAGAAACAAGGTCTAATATCAATTACCTATACAACCTATTCTCCTAGCTCCAGCAGTAGATTAAAAATAATAACCTAGGCTTGTCAATATTTGACACTAAGCTAACTTCAGGGTGTATGTTGACTAGCTAACTTCAACCTGTTACTTTTGTCTTACAGTGATGCGCGCGCATCTTAAAATTTCACTCATCATGTTTTAATAACGCGCCTAAAGAAGTATAACTTCAAAAAACTATAAGTGGTAGAGAATGAAACTGACAACACAAAGAGAATAATTACACAAAAACAAACTATTGCACATTTCCTAGAAAGAGAAGAGACAGAGGAATAATCTCAAATAAATAAAACTGTATTCCCATTCTTCAGATGGGACCATATAGTCCTGAGTGCAGTTCGAACAGTAGCGGCGAGGCGGGAGGCGCGCTGGCGACGGGCGTAGACGCCGCGCCCACACCGCCCGCCACGCCCACCACGCCCACCACGCCCACGTCGCCCACCGTGCCTGGTGCTATTAAAGAGGAAATCATTATCAAGGAGGAACCAGGTATTGTTGGCTTCTGTTGTGCTGTTCACTTCATATTATAGAGCAAAGAGCGAGATAAACTCAAATACTTCCGAACAGATTCTCATACGGTGTTCACTAATGAACGGAGCGATTAATGAATAAGGTTTAGGTGTATAATTCATTAAAAGTTTTGTGTAAATTGTCTGTAATATAATGATAATTTCAAAAATGTCGGAAAAAATCATGCCCACTTGGAGCTTCACTGGCGTGCGCCGCGTGAACCAATAGTTGTATGAGAACAATGTATTACGGAATTAATCCTCTTAAAAAAATCGGATAAAATGTAACAACTAGGGATGTAACGATACATGATTTTATGTATATATACGATACCGATTATTGTAGTAAAGAATTGGCGATACCGATACAGATGTTATAGTATACAGTGTGTTTGGCTACGGGTTACCGATACTTTAAGGGCATATTATATACTCATTTCTATCGACAAATGATGATCGGCCTGCCGATTATATCGGCCGATATATTGGTATCGGAATCGGAATCGTTACATCCCTAGTAACAACGCTGTATGTCTAAAAAAATTATAGGTATATAGTACCCGTACGAATCCGCGGCGGGTTTCTGGTTTTTTCATGAATGCTATGAAATTATAAATCTTGGGTCAACAGTATTATTTTCAACTAGATTTACATTGACTGGATTCACGACTTCCACTGAAAAAAACTAAGTCGATAACTATACAGGGTGTAAACAGACTCTTCACGAAGCCGTCAACCAAGCATTATGTACATCAGACTAAGTAACTTTACGCAAAAATTTGCGCTGGGAAACGACTTTTTTTTTTGGCTGAAATATCACGTTTGACTGTAGGACCCAATGTAACGCACTCAAAACATTGTGCTAGTGGATGGATTGAACAGTAAGGGGGTCCTGGAGGTGTTTAAAGCAAAAATCTTACATTAAAAACATTTCTTTAAAAAAAAACTTGTGAAAAAGTTGGAACTTTGACCTCCAATATCTCCGTAATTAGAAGGTTCCCAGGTATGGTCTAGAACAAAAAAATGATCGCAATGACGGGGAGAACAAGTGCTTTTCGGCTTCGTTAAGAGTCTGTTTACACCCTTTATGTAAATCTAAAATCAAAGAATGAATCCAAATCCGGTTGCTTGCTGAGTGGATAGCCGTTGGGGTCCAAACTAAACCATTGGTTTTATTTACAGAAGATTCGGATTCGAAGCACACAGATGACGTCCTGTCGGCTCTCATGAACGAGGAGCTCATAACGGACGTCGATATCAGCAGTGGTGAGTAACAGGCGACTACTAGGAATAAAAGCTACTGCTCAAGTTCGTACCTCTCGCTCTTGGAGGTTGCCAAGGCGAGAAGAAACTATAATTTACGGGGTCGAAGAGACACCGACGCACAAAATGTATGGAATGGCAGATTTTTCTTTATTACTTATTTATTTGTCTTTAAATCAGGCAGATTAACCATAAATTTGTTAGGACAGTCAAACCTGGATAAGTGAGAGCTCAAGGGACCGCGATCTGTTTTTCACTTATAGAGGTTTCTCACTAACCCGAGTTTCTAGCTTACAGAGTTACAGGAGAAATCTGTCTCACTTATAGAGGTCTATAAACATACGGTAAATATGTACGTAATTAGAAACAAAATACATACATGTATGTATGGGTACTAAATATTTATTGAAATAATAGCTGAACTTATGTTTAATCTACATAATCTTATTACAGCATTTACTTGAAAAAATCTGTTAATTTCTTTTGCGATTTTGTTTTTATATTTTGTGTATGTTTTGGATTCTGATACGCCAAACTCATACTGTATTTGATTTCATAATTTCCCAGATTGAAAAGCAATCACAATATTTAGCTTATCACTTAAAGACAACGCATTGAGTTTTCGTTAAGACATAATGAGGAAGTAAAGGACCTTTCTTCGCAACTGCTTTTATGAACTGGCTGTAATAAGCTTGACAAAAAAATCGGTACGCACATTTGGCTTTCTGATTAGAATATGACTTCCACGAGCAATAATAAAATAATAAAGACTTACTCGGTCATTTGAATACAACGTTCCTAGAAATATAGAAAACAATAACAACCGCACATTTGGTCATTCAAATGAAATAGAAGTCCCTTAAAATTTAAGAATGAATCATAAAATAGCAAAAGTAAACTGTCGCTTATAGAGGTATAGGCAAGTAGCAATCTCACTTAAAGAGGTTCACGAATGAAAAATGACTGTCACTTATACAGGTTTTATGATTCTCACTTTTAGAGGTTTAGAAGGGCAAAATGACGGGACCTGGCAAATACTCTCATCAAAAGAGGTTTCTTGCTTATCCAGTTCTCACTTACACAGGTTTGACTGTTTTCCTTTACCTATGTCAGTACAATTCAATAAAACACACAATAAATAACACTTAATTCCGCCAGAATCACCCGGCAACAGTACAGTACATGCACTGCGCACAGGTGCCTCATTAGGTGGCCTTCAGTCTTACTAGCAACTATGCTCAGAACTACTGATGGAAATTATGTATGATGGGGGGGGGGGGGGGGTTAGAATGATGTTAGCTCTTGTGCGTCGGTGTTCTTTACACCTTGTATATGTATGTATAGTTGTAGTTAGTAGTAATCCTATTCGTGAAGGTATTATT
Organism: Lycophotia porphyrea; assembly: GCA_950005105.1. Classification (NCBI taxonomy): domain Eukaryota; kingdom Metazoa; phylum Arthropoda; class Insecta; order Lepidoptera; family Noctuidae; genus Lycophotia; species Lycophotia porphyrea. The sequence goes on from OX465396.1 coordinate 1,440,910, forward strand.
AGATATCCTCCTAGGTAACTGCTCCGTTGGTCACGCGGTCGCAAGCACGACTGCTGAGCGTGGGGTCCTGGGTCGATTCCCGGGTCGGGCAAAAAGTGTTATTGGGTGTTTAATATGTTATCCATTAAGAATGGGTAGTGTGCAGTATACCCTCTCCCTCCCGCAGAGCGCTCGTGGTGCCTGGGCGGGCGGCGCCACGTGTGCGGAGCCCTGCGGCACAGCTCGCTGACGGACGACTACGGCAACTTCGTGGTGCGCTCGTACGACTGCGACTGCCCGGCGGAGCCCGAGCCCGGCTCGCCGCTCACGCCCGCCACGCCGGCCACGCCGCTCACGCCCACCACGCCCGGCTACGCCGCGCTGCCCTACTGGCACTCCGAGATTTTATAACATCAGCGTCCGAGTCCCGCACTGACCGTGTCCGACCTGCAGGCCGCTCCCTTCACGTTTGGTTGAGCCCACTTCTCATATCACCGTTTATTTCCATGTCAATTGTTTTCCTCACTCTATTCTAGATTCTAATACGTCCGTCTTGACGTCGCGAGTACATTATGAAACTTGACGTAGTTTAAGAGCAAATCTTTAAAATAAGCAAAGTTAGAAGTTATGGATTGTACGCAAAAGTTTTGATCAAGTTTGAAAGATATGTTAAATACTAATATCTTAATTAATTATATTGTAATCCTTATATAAAATTACTCTAAAAACTTGGTCAGAATAATTTTTGCTTGTTTGGATTGAACAGTTAGCTTGAAGTAAATAGCTAGGGAATAGGACATGTGTTCGAATGAAGCTTGCCATTTTTGACACGTTTATATACTTGACTGTGGTGACGGAGGGAGGAGGGAAGAGGGCTTAATATAAGAAAAAGATGGTAAGTAAAATCAACCTTTTATTAATGTGAAGAGAGTCACGCAAATTTTCCTGGCAATTTTATACTATTAAAATACTTATACAAACTAAAATTAACGGCCCGTTTGCCAAATAATACAGTGACTGAAGTCTAAAAGCTAGCAAAACTAAAACAATAAAATATTAAAAAAAAATTGCCCCTAAATCTCCCTCGCTGCCACGTCGAAAGATTTAATATATTATGTACCCTAAATAAACACGTAAATAATATACGTAAGTATATTAAAAGTTTTATACCACAAGATTACAGAGAATATTATCAGATCACCAACATATCTGTTGAATTACGATTATAGAGTAGGCGTAGTTACCTTAGGCGAGGGACTTGTTGTATTGTTAATAAGCGTTGTATATTATGTGACGGATTCCATTGGACCATAGTGCATGCGTTATTGTTAGCTTGGTGTACAGCAGGAACATTGAATATGCTACTTTCTATAAACCTCCCTTTGAGTTCTGAATCGATATGGTCAGCTTTACTGCAGTGTCAAATTGGCAACTTAGCAATATGTCTCAAGTTGACACTAGAGCGAATTTGATCGACATAGGACTCAGTCCGGTCAATGTCAGCCCCAGGTCCTGTCACCTATATTCCCGAAGGTAGCATATTTAATACAAACGAACGATGTAATAAAAATATGACAGTATTGGAGCCAGAGTGGTGACGAACAGATCTCAGAATGACCAGTATAATATATTATTATAATTAAAAATATATAATATTATTATAGTGTGCTAATATTTTATAATTTTAACTGTGCATAATATTAGTTACTTTTAGTTATAACATAAAAATAAATATGAGTTAGTCTGTACGAATTTATAATTTAAATATAAAGTATGTAACTATTAATGTATTAATATGAAGTCACACTTATATACGTAAATATTGCTTTTTAGGGAATCGTATATCGGCCTATTGATATAATACTTATAATATGTTACAGTGCGTGCTGGGCAATCTTTGTTCTAAAACTACGAGAGAGGTCAATATCACGTCTGGTAAGTTTACGTAAGAGGCTGCCAGTTGTTATATTCTATCTTATGAAACTTGACATTAAAGTACATAATTTTAATATATAAATTAATATATATTTAGTAAGGGGGGGTTACTTAATGATTATAATAAGGAAACGTTATAAATTGTTAAGGAATGTTATGAATAGTTTTATGACAAAGAGTACCCGAACGTACGCACTCTTAGGTTCCGCTTGCCTACATTTTAACGATATTTTCTAGTTTGTTTTTTAAGGTGCAAATAAGTATTTTTGTGCCATAATAGCGTGGGTTGAACGATGGCATTGAACACTTAGAATTATAATAAAAAAAGAAAATAAAAACTGTCCCATATCTTATTGAAAAATGTGTTCAAAAAAGTTTTTTAGAAGTTGTACCTACATACACGAGTAACATTAGTATGTGTATATAGTAGTAATTATTTTAATATTAACTGAAACACTTGGGATGTTATGTATTGTAACATTTTTACCCGTTTATATTGATAGTGCGAGCCACGAATTTTTATATGTAAGTGCTCACATATTTGTAGATTTTTAGTGAGTTGTTCGTTTATATTGAAGCTTTGGTATGTGGTAAATATGTGAGCATTATGTATCTGTGTGAGTCAATGTTGTGGCGGACCCCGATCATAGAAGTTGACGCAATGAACGGACACTTATGTAGAATGAGTTGATATTGAGTGAGGCGTAGCCTTAGTTTGCTTTTAAAGTATATCAATAATTCATACCACAAATGTTTCATCCCATGTAATCAAAATAAAACCTTGTTGTTTTATTTTTCTGCAATGAACTATGATTGTGGTCCAACCGAGTATGATTCATTGACATTGTTGATGATAAACATTCATTTCGATTCCTTTACAAAAAACATTGTGTCCATTGGTTAAACATTCCTCTACCATCACAATGTATTTTAGAATGTTTTAATTTTTTTGTGTATTTTTGCTAAACAATATTATACTACAGCGACTTTCTTTATCAATGGTTCGCTACTGGCAGTAATTTATTTAGATATATGAGTTTTTAGTTTAGTTTTTTTTTTTAAAGCTTAGGGTTGAGTAGCGAGACCGGCAGTATTTCAGATATGACTGTCAATGGAATCTTTTTTACATACTTTATTGTTTTTAATATAAAAGAGCATTGTACTTTTCGTATTTAGGATTCCTTTTCAGTGTTGACAATGAGAAATAGCTTTACTCCGAGACACAGTTCATACCTAAATTAACTCTTCGACAACTTTTCATATTTGCTTGTTGCTTCTAATTTGACAGACCTCATAAAGGGTGTAAACTTGTTGGCACTTGTTTTCCCACACACACCTTCACGACCCCCGTACTATTCAATTCATCTATCAGCACCATGTTTTGAATGCGTTACATTGAGTCCTACCGTAAAACGTGATTTTTTTGAAAAAAGTTTCCCAGCAATTTTGATTTCGTAAAGTTACTTAGTTTGATGTACGGAATGCCTGGTTGACGGCTTCGTGAAGTGTCTGGTTACACTCTGTATTTTTGTAAACATACATAGATATATAAACTCACGCTTTTCCTATGTGAGTTAGGGGGCAGGATTTTTGGTATCTTTTTAAAATTGCTTGCGTCATTATTATCCTATGTAATGTGTCCCGGAATAGAAGGAGACCGCATGTTATTCAGAAAGTGTCCGTATCTCGTTTTGTTTATGGATTGAAAACAGTAGAATACACTGTTTCACAGTACAATAAATAGGTAAATGTTAGCTCTATGTCCGTCTTACAATGAGAACTATCTCGCGCGTTAGAGGCCTTAAAATATGCAGAAGTACATTTTTAACAATTTATGTCCGTTTTCACTAATACTAAGCCATTGCCGAATTGAGTGCCTAAATATTGTTGTACTATTGAAATTGCAACATTCTGGTGCTGAGCTGAGGGTAGGAAATCCAACAGAACAATATTTTGTTTAGGCATTCATTGAGGTTGGATTATGAGAACGGGCTATTACTTATTACATATTTAGGACACTTTCACTGTAACATTTGTACAGAGTTTTTAAAAGGTTTATTTTTTGAAATACATAATTTATAATACCGACATAATAATCATAAAGAGGTGCATAGATTTATTTGCCATTATTTGCCATCTTATATTGTTTGATAGTATTTATTGTTTTCTGTGATAAAAAATGAAAAAAAAACCTTTTATTTTTCGATGATGACAAAACGATGTACTTTGTATTATTTTGTATTTGATATAGATCCTTCAAATGTGTCGTCGCAAATAGTAAGTATATGTATAAAGGTTAAAATACAGATAGTTGATTTGCATTGTTGTATGTACGTAAGTGTAAGTTAAACGATACATTTGAAGCAACTATTGTAATTGTACTTTTTATTTTGATTAACAACTTAATTTTATTATAACTTAGAGCTGGTGCAAGATTGACTTATGTTATAAGTTTTTAAACTGACATGGTCATTAACACTAAAAATGGGATATTTACGATGTTATTAACTATTCAATTTGAGTTCAACAGCAACATGGTGCTTGCATGAATAGTACACATGGTAAATATTCCGTTTTTAGTATTATTGACAAATTTTATTTACTAACTTAACGACGACTGATGTTGAAGGCAAATATGTGGAAAGGGCCCTGTATTCATTGGCAGACAAAGTTGCAAAACATTGTTGCAACAACATGGAACAATGCAGTGTTGCTGGGAACTTGCTAATGCTCCGCACTCATGATAATTAAATAAGCTCAAGATGTAGTGGAACTCAGTTTCTCAAGAATAAGTGGCTTTATAAGTAACGAATTTAAACATTAAGTTCTATGTCATAAATTGCAAGCAGCTCCATAGTTTTGTTAGCAGATTAGATGTCAATCAAGAACATACTGTTCTTCCAGTTATTTTGACTCTGATTTTCCGTCACTGTCAAAATCTGTTGACCGCTGACAAATCTATTAAAACACAATAACTTTTATTTCTATCTATAAGGTCGCTTTTGAGATTGTTGCCGTCAGGGTTAGAATAACTGAAGGGACCGTACAGTGTCGCACCTGCACCCGCTCGCATTGATGAAGTATTTTACGTTATTTCGGTTACTCACTCCGCCTATAAATGATATTAACGCGGCATATGGAAAATTAACTATTTTATTGTAATCACGTTAGCCGTTAATTTAAGAGTAGGATGTTCTACCTCTAAACAAATCATAGTTGATGTACAATATTATAAACTTTTAACAGAATTTGTGTCTTTTATTTGTTTATACCCTGAATAGACAAAACTTTTTAACCTGGTTAGTAACAAAGGTGTTTCGCTGGATCCACAGGACATGAGTTCAGTTGATAAGGACTATTTTTTTTTTTTTAATGTGTGACATTAATATCTAATAAGTAGATACGAGGTAACTCTAGTGCTGTGCAGGGCCGTCTTTTACTAATTAGAGGCCCTGGCTGGGCACTTGAGAATAATACAACCATGTCCAGTTCGTCGTTCGTCGTCGTATTTCTCTTTTTTGTGTGCAATAAAGAATAAGAATGATTTTTTACTTCAGGAAAGTGTTTATTTTAAATGTAAAGCTAGAGAATCAAAAATATAGGATGCAAAAACGAGCGAAGCTCGAAAATGTAAGTATCCCGCCTGGAATAAGGTGGGCTTCTTTTGACAGCCACTAGCTATGACACTTACAGGAACTTGTGGCCCCCATTGACTGTGGGGCCCTGAGCACTAGCCAAAAGCTATATCTGTTCGAAAACTGCACCTGAATAATGTGTATTCATCTAGGACTCTAGGCGCCTGAGGTTTTACATCAGTGTCAAAAGGAAAAGGAAATTGAAACAACAATAGAAATATCAACAACTTTAATGATTGAATATATACAAGAACAATATACATACACAAGTTTAACAATATTATCTGGAGCAGAGCGGGCTCTGGACGCGGAATCAACCAATACCAACTTAGTATGTCGTCACAGCTAACGTAATGTATGAGCATGTAAATGTGGTAGCTAAAGGATTATGAGAATAACAAAAATATATAATAATGTATACCTTTAGACGTCACTTACCTCGACAAACTACTTTTCGGCTTCGCTAGCTGTCGTATTCACGTGACCAAAATATTTCAAGTAAAAATCATTGCAAATATTGACATCTCAAACATTGCTAATTTTGAACTTCACTACCACACAATTCGTTGTAATTACAAAATTTTAAATGATAATAGCTTAATAATAAAAACTACAATTTAGTTAACACTAAAACTAGATACAAACACTAATTTTATGAAACAGAAAAATGTACTTTTGAGGACTTAGAAAATAATATACAAGGAAATAAAACAAAAGCATCCAAATTGCACACGAGAAATAAAACGATAGATTTAAGCACCATACCTAAATAATGATACTTCGATTGAATATATTATTGTATACCGTGAATTATTGTCGTATAATGTTGTAAGCAAATGAAAGCATTTTGTCAACTGTCAGAACTCGTAAGCCTTGCAGTGCAGTGGTTCCAAAATGTTTAGAACTTACTCAGAATAAACCTATCTATTTTCTAACCAGTTTTCATTTCATATTTCAGGAAGAAAGTTGGAGGAGCACAGTTCAAATCGTTATTAGGTATGGAAAGTCCGCAAGCGGCTACTCACTAATATCGTACTCAACATAACCCTATATAAAAATATGAAAAAAATAAAATAATAATTTAATCGTCTTTAACATCTAAAGTGATTCGTCAACCGTGTCAACAGAGGAGCGAGTAAAATTTAAAATATACGTATTCACAGCCCTAACAACACCCATTGGACATCCCTAATGAAGTCGAAGGTTATATTTACAATGTTCTACATTTGTTGTCTTGTTTACGTCAACCATTTATTATTGCATCCTGTTTCCTCCTTGAAGCTGTATTATCTGTATACAACAGACACGTTGAATAGACACGTTTAATATTTCGCTGTATGAATCGTAAACAAGACAATTAATTTCACGACATTCTTGGCAACATATTTCAAATGTTTGACCAAACAATTGGGCTGTAAAATATTAGAATTCAAAAGTTTCGCGGCGCGCTAATATCGTTAAAATGAAGGCGTTATGTTTGTATCAAGTATCACATACACTGGGTTGAGTTTGATCAAACATTAGATACAGTGTACAATTTTAATATAGACCTATTCCAACAAATTTTCTTACTAAGAAGGTGGCCAGGGAACGGTGTGGAAGACCTTCTTCCTCAGTTATCGAAACATTCTAGATAAAATCATTACAGTCGCCCACCGCGTATTTCATTTCATTGAAATGTACGATTCTAAACTTAGTAACGTGGTGATGTAATTGATCATTTTCATTTGGATCATTCTCTGGCCACACTCTTAAAGATGAATGCACAGAACAACACTAGATAAAATTTACTTCTATAACACATTACAATAGTCAAACAATTAATAATTTTAATATAATAATATGTACTGCATTTATGTTTCTGTTGTACATCTTGTAAATAACTGTTAACATTCTGATAAGGCATACTTCGATACACAGTGTTTGCGAGTACTCAGATCACCACGGAGTTACAAAGACCGCGTATGTAAATATATAATTATATACTTTTATATATCCAACAGTTTGATAGCGTAGCAAATAATATAACTCTTTAAAGAACTTTATATTCATTACTAACTAGTTATTGCTTAGTTTAATGTGAATATAGAATTTTGTAGTATATTTGATACTAATGGCTGAACGATATAATTTAAGGCAATATAAATGTATAGTGTCCCGTGAATTTGAAAACCATGGAAGTACTATATTTGGGTGATTGGCTTGGCATTAAGTATTAAATCTTGCGCGTTATTATCTTGTTGATAATAAAAAACTCAAGCGACAAAGTTGTAGATGCACTAAATATTCTAACTAAATAACAAGTTAGTTCCTCGTTGTTATATGTATAAAATTCAATGAGCCGCATATGAGATGAATAAAGAATTCTAATTTCGCTGTTACACGATACATCATTATAGCTTTAGTAGTTAATAGTTATAAATAATAAAAACACTAAACAAAAAATACTTCTAAATGAAATGACTAAACTTTTCACTATGAAAGTCTATACAAGCCTAATCCACGATCGTCACTTGTCGGGTTAAATATTCTCATGGGACATTGTCTAGCGCCTAACACGGGTTAGCGGGAAGCTAATAACTTCTTATATCAAAATATATGTGGCTGCAAATATTTCTCTAACTACTGCTCTATTTATTCATAAATATTTGGATACTATGTATGTAAGACACTAACTGATTGTACGAGGCAAAAATTTAACTTTTTGTTGATACAGTGCCGTTTAAAATACGCGTTCTGGTGGCAAATCGGATATTGATTATGATACTTATATAGAACGTGTATGTTAAACAGATATTTAAATACACTTTGTAAATAACTTTAAAATCTGTTAATATGACATCTGTTGGTGTTTAAAGTAAGGCTCAATTGACGCAATGTAATATAATTTTGTAATCTAGTACATTTGTGATTTATTTTAATATTTAAAACTGAACTTTTCTTGTTCTGCTTATTGCTTAACGTTGGCGGACCAATCTGATAAGTTAGTTGTTTTAATTTTAAAATCTATGTTCAGTTATTAAAAATATTCTAATATTGACCTATTCCGTCTAACAGACAATTTAGTGAATGTCTATTGGTGATGACTCAAGGCAAGTTTTCTACGACTCTATCGAGTAGGACCGACAAATCCTGTTCATAAACAGCCCAGTTTTACAAAGTCATTCGACTAGACTGCTTACAATAAGAAGCTCCTTGAAAGTAGTTCTAAAACTGCGACCTAACCGAACTCTGGGTTCAGGAAAAGATTTCGTTTGACAAATCAAATAAATCCGATAAAACTTAGAATGAAAATCAACTAAATTCAACTTGAATGATTTAGATGACATAGATTCTAATTGTTTCTAAATTCTAAACCAGGGCGGGAGTACTGGTTCCACTACCTTAAATTAGCAAATAAGAATATCTGCAATTAAGTGGAGTTATATCCAGGTGAACTAGGATCTAAATGCCACAGTCCCAACATTTAAATAATTTCCAGTCTACTAACATACATTGCAACACATAACCTGCCTATCTACCTTTATACAGTGGATCAACTAGCGTATTACCATATGGGACGGGACTGTTTTAATTGAGGGTCGTCTAACATTTGAGATCGTTGAACAGTCCAATTTTTTCAACATCAAAAGCATTCCAGTGACGGTACCTTTATACAAGACCTAAAGCTTGGTTTACTTGGTTAGTATGCTTTTCGTAATGTTGACCTCTTGGCACTGTACTGATAGAATCGCTATATAAAGGAGACCTTATCAATCCTGGTTTCACTCCCGCATTATCCTACAATCCATTCCATAGAAATACCTCCCTGGCTATACCTTCCACCAAAGATTTAAATCGTTAGATTAGACTTAGGCCGCGCGAAAAAACGTCCGTTTTGAGAAGAGTGAGGTTTCACAACCCGCTAATGGTCCCCACGCTTCACGTCTGTGTGTGTCGGTCGGTGGTGCGGCGTGGTGCGGGCGCGGCTCAGAGCGAGTCGCGGTGCCACACCCAGGTGCGCTTGGTGTGGTCGAACCGGTGCGCCAGCCACTGCGCCTGCAGCAGCTCCAGGCGGTCCGCGCTCAGGTACAGGGGCTTGCCGCGTCTGTGGGCATACCACGACACCTTATGTAACCATGGGTTTTATTCACTGTAAAATTCCTCAAATTCAGATATCAATAAGGTAACTTTTTATTTAATTTTAAAGTATATCTTAAAGCATTTATTTCAATTAGACCATTGCAGGCACTTTTGAATGTCAGAAAAACAAATTAGGCTAAGCTACAGTCACAGACACAAGGCATAATAACTTGTGAAAGTACTGTAGTTGCCCATTCCAAAGCGTAGATCTCTATGGAGAAGAATGGGCAAGAAACTCCATGGACACTCTTTTCAATCAAAATATTGTTACAAAATCTTGGTTACATCATTCATATTGAGATTATACATATATGTGAGAACGATGTAGAAATACGTGCACGTTAAGAGCGTCCAGAGTAAAATATTATATCAACAATTTAAAAACAAAGTAAGTAGTTAAAATAAGCCGTGGCAGCTTAGAGATGACCAGTCCCAACCGACAGCGCCCGTTCACGAGCATGACGCATGGACAGCCCCATTCAGCTCAACCATATTGAAGGAAGCTAAATGACCCGACACACCCGCCACCATCAGCAAGACATTTTAGTGAGCATGCTCACCCACCAGGGTAAATTCAAGTCAATGAAAGATAACCAAATGTAAATGAAGATTAGAGAGAGAGAGAGAATCTATGAAGAAGAGAGATCTATGAAGATTATACTTTAATAAGGTAACAAACAAACAAGTTACTCGAAACACGCGATTCCTAATAAAACTGAAAGGCATTTTATTCAGCATCGAAAGTAATTAAGCTAATATCCTACTTACCTTTCAGTACTAAATATTTGTATTATACGCAAGTTAATCAGTCAGTTCAGCTGTACTGAACGCCAGCTGCCAACAATAGCGATACATAGGCGTCAGCTTGTTATTCTTATAAAGACAAAATATATGAGTAAGGTGTGATCATATTTAATCCATTTAGGTCGAGTAAATTTTGTATGGGACAGATTTATTTTTTCTTGATTTCAATGTCGGACGCATAAAAAAAAGTGTGTGTGTGTACTTATGTACACGCGTTAGAAGTTATACTTCTTTTAAAAAAAATATCTGTCGCCTTATCTCAGCCAGCAGATTAAAAATAAAAAAACCTAGGCTTGTCAATATCTGACACTAAGCTAACTTCAGGGTGTATGTTGACTAGCTAACTTCATGCTGTTAAATTTAGGTGTCAGTGTGCGTGCGCATCGTAAAAAATTTCTCTCATCATTTTTCCCTAACGCGCCATAAGAAGTATAACTTCAAAAAGTTGTTAGTTTGATGATCTATAACCCAGTTTTCTGATACATGCTGTACAGTGATCTAAGAAGTGGGACTTGACTCACTTGAGGTCGCGATCCTCCTCGTCGTAGTCGTCCAGGTACAGCGAGCCCCACAGACAGGCGCGGCGGCCGCGGATGACGATGATGTAGGTGGAGGTGACCACGAGGAAGATGCCCGTGCCGCCGCCGCACTCCATCGCGTGCTGGGAAGAACATGATATTATTCACGTGTGCTTTTAAAGTGAGTAACAAACTAGTAAATTCTTCTTCTTTCAACTACTTTACATTTTCTACTTATTTACAAACAGTTCAGTGGAACAGGCAGCCCCAGCAAGATGCACACATCTTTTTGGGGCTGATTGTATCGCAATTGTCTCTCCGTCTCCCCAGGGATTTATTATGTGCTGGTGGGAAAATTAGATTAGTATTGGTAAAAAATCCTAAAAAGAGTTTCTAGTAGTCTGTACGTTTCGCTACGTCAATTCCTAGATTACACCTAGAAGCTTTTAATGCACTGTGGGTAGTTGTGGGTTGGGCAAGTTAGCAGAGAGCACGTGTCGCTACATGTTCGTTACCTGCACCGCCTCGGCGACCTGGTGCTGGCGGCAGCAGGGCTGCTTGAGGCACACCAGCGTGCCGCACAGCAGGCACACGCTGGCCTCCTTGGGCACGGCGCCGCACTGCAGGCACACGCGCTCGTGGTAGTACGTGAACAGCCGGTCGTAGTCCCGCGGCAGCGCCAGCAGCGCCGGCCCGCACCACTCCACCGCCATGCCGCGCAGCAGGCGCCGCACCTAGCAGGGGACCACTCAATCACACACACACACACACGAGAACTGACCAAACATAGTTGAAAAAACACTAAGTGACACACTAGCTTTTTCTCAAGTATGTGGGAGTCGGCTTTGAGTCTTGAATGATGCAACTAAATATCCGTATTAACGTCAGATTTTCGAGCCAATACCTGTAACGACTCGAGGAGCTCGTGGCAAAATAATAACAGCCGCTCGGGTCGATCTTTAGGTTAAGCCTGGACAAGAGCTGCTTAACTTTGAAGATCAACCCGTGCGGCTATCATTATTAAGTCATGAACTCCTTTAAGTAACGCTGAGTAACTCACAGCAAGTTGTCCCCTCGCGGCGGCCCCGCCCAGCTGTCGCGCCCAGGCGCGGGCTGCGCCGGCGCAGTCGGGCGGCAGCGCGCGCCCGGCCGACCACTCGCTCCACTCCATGCCGTCCGTCACCAGCTCCAGGTAGTACGCCAGGCGCACGAACTCCTGGCGCGGAGTGCCCACCTCGGGCAGCTCGGCGCCGTACAGGTGGTGGCGGAGTAAGGCTGCGATGCGGAGGAATGGCAGGAGGAGCTCTTGTAACTACGGAGGAAATGAGTTTATAAGTTATTGCGGTTTTGTTTGAAATCACTTGCCGAACAGAGTCGGCATTTGACATTTTTATTACGTTGGTAGAGCTCTGTTGGTATAATCATAATGGTTATGCCCAACATGTTGTCTTTTCAGATTTTAAATAAGCATATATTCTTTTGAAAATGTAGTCAAGTTACTGTTAGGTACCCAATTGTGGTCTCATAGACAAATTAATTCCACCACTTTTAAAAACTAGAATAAGTAACATTTAATTAAAAGTATCACAAAACCTGACTACAAATTGTATTATCTACCTATATATTTAGATTTCACTTTGATACCCAACTCGAAAGATTAGGTTGAAAAAAAAAGGTGTGTGTGTACTTATGTACACGCGTTAGAAGTTATATTTCTTTGGCGTCTGAAAAAAATTTTAAAAAACAAAACTGCAGTGAATATCGAACAAAAATTTTAAAATCAATCAAAACCGTATAGGTATACAGCAAGTACTGTATATTCAGTTTCCTTACTTATAAGTTAAGTTAGTCATTTAATGAAATATATATTATTAATTCTATTCTGCAGCCAACTTCATCGTGTCGTTTTTTTGGGACATCGTGCGCGCGCAGGTCATGAATTCACTCTCATCCAAACGCGCCAAAAGAAGTATAACTTCTAAAAAATAACAAGTTACCATTAGCGCTAAAAATCCGCCTTTTTGGGACGAATTTGGTAATAAAAAAATTACAAAAAAGCACAAGATACGGGTGAAAACATAACCTTTCTTGGCAGTCGGGTAAAAACATACTTCTCTCTCCATATTAGCAAGATCCGGCACTTTATGTTCCCCGGGCGCGGGCGGCCCGTCCTCCGTGAAGAGGTCGGAGCCCGCCAGCGCGCCCAGCAGCAGCTTGGCCGCCGCCCGCAGCCCCGCCGGCTCGCCCGCCCGCCCCGCGCCCGCCAGCGCCGCCCGCCCCTCCGCGCGCAGCCCCGCCAGCGCCTGGCACACCACCTGGTAGTAGCTCAGCGCGTACAGCGCGCGGACTATGCACGTGAACTCCTCTGCCAACATTTCAATAATTCAAACGTTAACACTTGCTAAATAACTTAAAGGCTCCCTAATATTATTTTAAAAAACGAACCCTACGTAAGCCCTACATGAAAGGAAACTTAACGGAAATTCGCAGGACGCAGGAAAGCAGCGTTTTACTTTTATTGCGGCGATCTTAATGTAGTAAAAACAGATATCGCAATAAGGCATGCGGTAATATTGGCTGATAAAACGCACCTGTGTGGGGGAGCCTTAACTTGAGTTGCTTAAATTAACTCACGTCCACGTATAACAGTTAGATGCTATGTAAGCGTTATATTGTCGACTTGTGAAGTTATTTACGACAAAAAATTGCAATTTAATGCCGCGTTAAGACTCTAGTTCATAGCCAACGCCGGTCCGATCACCAGTCAACTGAGAAACATTATCGGGACTCGTCCAGAACGCGGTCGGTCCAACATCGCGGCGACCCAGTCGTAGCTAGGCGGCGCACGGCTCGTAAGGTTGCAGACTCACGCATATCCAAGTAGGGCGGCGTGGGCGGCGCCAGCAGCAGGAACTGCATGAGCAGCGCCAGCGGGTCGCGCAGCAGCAGCGGCACCGGGCGCTGCGCCGCGGCCGAGCTCGGCACGGGCGCGCCCGCCTGCTCCACGCCCGCCCCGCCCGCCCCGCCCGCCCCGCCCGGCACCAGCGCGCGCCACGCCTCGGCCGCCCCGAACCCGCAGCCCGCGCTGCTCAGCACGCGCGAGTGCGCTCCCGCCACCACCAGCAGGGGGACTGCGGGAGTCAAACATGACGCTCAATAAGTTGGAAACTAAATAATAAACGTAAATTAATTAATTCATTATTACTCGAGTGGATACGATAAAATAAATAAAGATACTTGAAAAGCTAAACGATACAGTTATATTCCTGCCATAACTTCGATGGATATGACATTTGTTTTTGGCATTTACTTAATTTTCGCTATGGTAAAATTGATTATTTAGCTAAAGTTACATAAATGAGCGACAATAATTTGAATGGCTTTAACATAAAAAATAACTATAAAATTATGCCTCGTCCACGTTCATACATCTGGTCTTACACGCACGTCGGTTGCGAGTACTACGCACCTGACCTTTCTGAAGAACCTCACCAATAAGGTCAGTGTATGTATGTAGATGTATGAACGTGTTAGAGGTAAGAGGAGTATGTAGTGATCGGCGTTCTGTGATTTCCACCTAGCCCCATGGGGCAAAGGCATATATATAAAATTATGAAAAGTGACTAAACAGCAGCAGTGCATAATATAAAGGGTGTAAACAGACTCTTAACGAAGCCGAAAGGCACTTGTTCTCCCCGTCATTGCGATCATGTTTTTGTTCTGGACCATACCTGGGAACCTTCTAGTTACGGAGAGATTGGGGGTGTCAAAGTTCTAACTTTTTCACAAGTCTTTTTTTAAATACATGTTTTTAATGTATTTTTTTTTACTTAAGACACCTTCACGACCTCCGTACTATACAATCCATCTATTAGCACAATGTTTTGAATGCGTTACATTGAGTCCTAACGTAAAACGTGATTTTTCACCCCAAAAAAAAAAGTCGTTTCCCAGCGATAATTTTTGCGTAAAGTTACTTAGTTTGATTTACATAATGCTTGGTTAACGGCTTCGTGAAGAGTCTGTTTACACCCCGTATGCATATAAATAAACCCACGACCAATAATGGATAGTAATTATTTTCTTACAGCTCATACCATAATTATATCGATCATCATACCTATACACTCATTCCTCAACTTATACCGCGGCGCGACGCAGGTCTGCAAGGTCCCCCCTCTCTGCACCAGCTCACACTCGAGGTTCGTCCTCACCAGTGACGCGACGAAAGTAAAGATGGCGGCCGGTGACGAGCCGTAGCGCTGTTTGAGCTTGCCGCCCGCTGTCGCCGTCATGTCTTCCATCGCTTTGCCCATCGCTTCCGAGAGTCGACTCGGCGCCTGTAGAATATTGGGTTTAATGTCGGTGTTCACTTAGCGGTGACGGGCTCGTATTGCTCGTGTCGCT
Organism: Lycophotia porphyrea; assembly: GCA_950005105.1. Lineage (NCBI taxonomy): Eukaryota > Metazoa > Arthropoda > Insecta > Lepidoptera > Noctuidae > Lycophotia > Lycophotia porphyrea. The sequence goes on from OX465396.1 coordinate 1,456,310, forward strand.
CGTGTACTGACCGGCGGCGGGTGGTCCTGCTCCAGCATGTCGCGCACGCGCAGCTCGGGCGCGAGGGGCGCGTGGGGCGGGCGGGGCGGCGGGAGCGGCGCGAGCGGCAGCACACAGTTGGCGAGCTGGCGGCACACGGGGCACAGGAACTCGCCGCGCTCCACGTGCAGGTTGTGGGGCCGCTGCGGCGCCGCCAGCGCGCGCAGGTAGGCGTGCAGGCAGCGCAGGTGCAGGTGGTGCCCGCACGACTGCACGTGCACGCCGCCCTCCCAGCCCACCGACACGCTCACCAGCCAAGACTCCTGCCGTGGATATGACATATGATTATAAGGGTGACATTTGCGTTTTCGGTTGGCAACGCTAAACCTAGTCGACGCAATGGAACGACATAATTTATACGTTCATTGTCGTTTAAATTATGACGCCCCATCAATTCGACCGGTCCCGAAATTCGCGTTGTACGTAACCCCGAAAATAATACCCAAGAAGAAATTATGAGAACCTTTACATTCAGCATCTTGAAATTTCATTTCGACCTAACTTCATATGACATATAACCTGATCGAAGTGCTGGTGCAGGTCGTCGTGCAGGCGGTAGTGGTGCGCGGCGGCGGTGGTGTCGTGCTGCTGCTGCAGGCCGGCGCGCTCCGCCTCCGTAAGGTGAGGGTGAGGCTCACCTGGTCGAAGTGCTGGTGCAGGTCGTCGTGCAGGCGGTAGTGGTGCGCGGCGGCGGTGGTGTCGTGCTGCTGCTGCAGGCCGGCGCGCTCCGCCTCCGTAAGGTGAGGGTGAGGCTCACCTGGTCGAAGTGCTGGTGCAGGTCGTCGTGCAGGCGGTAGTGGTGCGCGGCGGCGGTGGTGTCGTGCTGCTGCTGCAGGCCGGCGCGCTCCGCCTCCGTAAGGTGAGGGTGAGGCTCACCTGGTCGAAGTGCTGGTGCAGGTCGTCGTGCAGGCGGTAGTGGTGCGCGGCGGCGGTGGTGTCGTGCTGCTGCTGCAGGCCGGCGCGCTCCGCCTCCGTAAGGTGAGGGTGAGGCTCACCTGGTCGAAGTGCTGGTGCAGGTCGTCGTGCAGGCGGTAGTGGTGCGCGGCGGCGGTGGTGTCGTGCTGCTGCTGCAGGCCGGCGCGCTCCGCCTCCGTAAGGTGAGGGTGAGGCTCACCTGGTCGAAGTGCTGGTGCAGGTCGTCGTGCAGGCGGTAGTGGTGCGCGGCGGCGGTGGTGTCGTGCTGCTGCTGCAGGCCGGCGCGCTCCGCCTCCGTAAGGTGAGGGTGAGGCTCACCTGGTCGAAGTGCTGGTGCAGGTCGTCGTGCAGGCGGTAGTGGTGCGCGGCGGCGGTGGTGTCGTGCTGCTGCTGCAGGCCGGCGCGCTCCGCCTCCGTAAGGTGAGGGTGAGGCTCACCTGGTCGAAGTGCTGGTGCAGGTCGTCGTGCAGGCGGTAGTGGTGCGCGGCGGCGGTGGTGTCGTGCTGCTGCTGCAGGCCGGCGCGCTCCGCCTCGGACAGCGCCAGGCGCGCATCCCCCCCGCCCGCGCGCCGCCGATGACCCAGCACCGACGTGGACTGCGGTACGAACATTGTACTGTGTAGCAACTACGAACACTGTCGTATAGTCGTATACATTTTTTTTTAACCATTAAAGTCACACAAAAATGTCGTTAACCGTATAGTTCGGTACGGTGCCCGGAAACAGAAAGAACCGTGTCAAAATCGGGTCGAGCATAATGGTTAAAAGACTATCCAAAAAAAAAAAATTTTTGGTGTGATACATCGAAATTATTTTGTACAAGTAATATGCATAAAAGAACAGTACACAGTGACAGTACAGTGTATACCATCGCTTAGCGTGGAGACGCGTCGCCACGCCAACAATCGGTTTTACCCGTGGCTATAGATATTTCAGATCAAAAAGTTCTTCCAAACGTAGTTCTGTAATGTTTGTCGGAGTTTTCTTATTATTTTGAACAACAAGCAGTAGCTGAACTAAAATATTAATAATTGTCTTGGGTTTAAAGTTTTATGTTTTTAGTAACCAACATATTACACATGGATGTTCATCAAACACAATACCTGTAGTAGCACCACCAGGCCTATCGGGTCGGAGGGCGTGGTGGGCGCGGTGGTGTTGCAGATGACGCAGTCGTAGTCCCTCTCCACGGCCTCCTCCTCCTCCCACTCCATGGCGCCAGCCTCGGTGCCGTCCAAGCTCTGCATGGCCGACATGAACTGTTGTTGTCGTCGCGCGAACTCGCGCATTAGTTGCTGTTGTCGTTCCCGAGCGCGGCGGGAACGTTCTTCTTTTTCGCGACGTTCTCTGTATAAGGGAATGATAGACAATTGAGCTTCATTTTATTTTTGACATTTTTGGGAATGTAACTCAGCACAAACGCCGAGCATACTGATTGACCAGCGTGACATTAGCATCGGGAGGGTCGAACAGAGTCGCGCCTCGATTCGAAAACCGCTCGCAATTCTGAGGAGTGACCACATTTACCCACGCAAAATCGGCTGGAGCTGGTCAGAAATAGTTGTCGTTGGAATAAAACCTAAAAAGTCCGACGCGGTGTCGAGATGCGTCGTCCAAAACAGCGATGATGTCTATTTCACTTTCAGGCTCAAGCCAATACTGCGATAAATTTTAATTAATTAATCGTCTCCTTCTCTACAATTGTATTATCTGGAACATCTTTCCATCGAATATTTGTATAGGGCGAGAATCACAATAAGATAGTTCAGAAGTACAGTCTCGTATCTCGTATAGGTCACCTCGCCCGCTGCTCGGCCTGCCGCTCGCGCTGGTGCGGCCACAGCTTGTGCCGCACGTGCGCCACGCTGGCGGCGCAGCGCGCGTCCAGCGCCGCCAGCTTGCGCAGCACGCGCCCGATGAAGTAGGGGCCGTCGCCTGTGGGTGTGGGGAGACAGACCATTCCTTCAATACGATCACGAAACTAAACGTTTTGGAGATAAGAAACATACTTCTTATTTTAGATAGTATGATTGATAGTCCAGTCATATTAGTGTTTCACCTCGGAATGAGAAATAATAATTAGCTGTACACTTTCATGTTGGTGTTCTAAAAGTTATCTCAAAAGTCTCATAAAAACTCGTGTATGCGTCGAAAGTTATTCAAGGTCGAATGTCACAAAAAACCAGTTTTTCGCGATTATCTCTGTTTCTATATCTCCAATGATGTAAAAATTTGCCTGCTGTTCATTAACTAAACTTCTAACTTTTACATGAAATATATGTGATACAATGACTTTATGTTGTAGAGCACTTACCGATAGGTTCCTGAGTGTCGGGCGCAGGCTCGTCCAGTGAGAACGAGTCCAATCTACCGGATAGTTGCGAGTGCAGTTTTAGAAGTAGGGATATTATAGACTCGTTGACTGGGATCGAGTCCTCGGACTGCGTGTGGAGTTGAACCTGGAAAGAAATTAATTATTACTAGTTATTCAGGGTGGAAGGGATACCGACGCGAAAACGTTTACCACATACTCAGTACATCACTCTAAACCCCCGTATATTGAAATTTTTCATGGGTATATTTTTTTTTAAACAGCTGATCCATACATTTTCAGTATACAATGGCGGGCACTCCCGCCTGATCAGCACTAAGCTCATTTTTACTTGCACGAACAGTAATAGCTGAAATCTGTTCAAGTCATTCGTCCGCCTAGTGGTTCCCCTGTTACCTGGTTGCTGGTGGAGGGCTGGGCGCTGGGCTGCGCGTCCCGCGGCGCGTCCTGTATGGCGGGCGGCGCGTGCGGCGCGGGCAGCGCGGCCGTGCTGCCGCGTACGGTCACACTCCACTCGTCGCCGTCCATGTCTGACCACATACAATCGTTATAATCCTGTCTCATACAATAAAGAGTATATACGAGGTCGATTGAATTCGCTAGCGGAATTTCACATACGTGATGAGTTTCATAATTACAGATTGAATATTCGGATGCATATTTACCTAAAGTTTGAGTGTTACCTAGTATGGAGTGCGATTTCTAATATAAAAATAATCATTGTTATAAGCCCAGTCATATTTTTCATTTTATTCTCATGTATACTCATTGTATACTCATGTTTCTAACAAATGAATTAACTCTGAACTCTCTGAACTCTGAACTCTTAGGTAAAACATACGAAGTGCATTCAATAAGTACCTAGCCTCATCGCCAGAGGGCGCTGTAGTTTCATAAGAGTTTTACCACAGTGTAGCACATTCTTTTTTAATTCCTTTTTCAAATTTTCATTCCAATCCCTTCATTAGTTATAATTTAACAACTTATGGAAGCGAACGTGTCGATCGGTTTTACAAAAATGGAAAAAGAGCAATATCGTTCGGTGATTTGATTCCTATTTTTGGAAGGGAAAACGCGCATCGAAATCAAAGCTTGGATGCTGTGTACGGTGACTCTTCTCCATCGATGGCCACCGTCAAAAATTGTTTCAACGAGTTTGCACGTGGCCGTACGTCGGTTTTTGATGAACCACGTCCAGGTGCACCGAAAACAGCTGCTACGGAGGAAAACATTTAAAAAATCCATGATCTCGTATTGGCAGATCGCCGATTGAAGGTTCGGGAGCTAGCTGAGACTGTAGGCATTTCAGAAGGAACAGTGCATCATATTCTTCACGAGGAACTCGGCATGAGAAAGCTGTCGGCGCGATGGGTGCCGCGTTTACTCACACCGGAAAACAAGCGCAACCGTGAGACCAAATCGGAGACGTGTTTGGCGCTGTTTAAGCGGAATCCAGCGGAGTTTTTGCGTCGTTTTGTGACCGTCGATGAAACCTGGATCCACTGGTACACACCAGAGACCAAGGAGCAATCAAAACAATGGATCCAGACCGGGGAACGTGCTCCAAAGAAGGCGAAAACTGTAAAATCGGCCGGAAAAGTTATGGCCACCGTTTTCTGGGATTCACAAGGTGTGATCTACATCGATTACCTCGAGAAGGGTAAAACAATTACAGGGCTTTACTATGCCGAGTTATTGGGCCAATTCGACGCCGAATTAAAGAAAAAACGACCCCACCTGGCGAAGAAAAAAGTTCTGTTTCACCACGACAACGCACCGGTTCACACGTCTGCCGTTGCCATGGCCAAATTGGTCGAATTACGCTACGAATTACTGCCCCATCCACCGTATTCTCCAGATTTGGCCCCTTGTGACTTCTTTCGGTCCCCTAATCTGAAAAAATCACTCGCCGGGAATAGATATGGATCAAATGAGGAGGTCATCGCCGCCACGGAGGCCTATTTTGCAGAGTTTGACAAAAACTATTTTTCGGACGGGTTAAAAAAGTTGGAGCATCGCTGGGCTAAGTGTATCGAACTAAAAGGAGACTATGTTGAAAAATAAATTGCCACTTTTCTAAAATTTTCGTTTACTTTTTGTAGGCTAAGTATTTATTGAATGACCCTCGTATTATTCCATTAATGAATTTCTACATGACCAATTTATTAACTAAAATTCTCTTTTGACTTATTGTTAATGTATGTAATTATATGACCGTAATAATTAAATCTAATATTTAATGTAGTATGAGGTTGACTAAAAATTGACATGTTAAACTTTATTTATTTTTTATTTTTTCGGCTTTTTTAATGTAAATCGCATGACCGAAATAAGATTGTTTAATAATGAATGTTTGATGAAGTTGACAAATAATCGACATGTTAAACCTATTTTCTATTTTATTCTTATTTTTTTTTGTTGAATTATTAAACGTAAATAGTATGTCCCTAATAATTGTGTAATAATTCTGCTCGTGCAGTCCGTCCGTTACCCAATTGGAAATCTCCAGGACCGGACGGGCTGCATAACTTCTGGATTAAATGGATCCAGAGGCCGCACGCTCGCTTGGCAGCCCTATTTCAGTCAGCCTTAGAGTCAGGGTCGCTTCCCGAGTTCCTGACGACTGGAATAACCCACCTGCTCCATAAATCAGGTAGTACTGCGGAACCCAAAAATTATAGACCTATTACGTGTCTCCCGACGGTCTATAAAGTTCTTACCTCCATTTTGAGAGCTAAAATGACTAAACATATTGTCGAAAATTCTGTTGTCTGCTTCTCAAAATGGATGTAGGAACGGGTCCCGCGGTACTAAGGAGCTACTCCTCATTGATATGGCCATTAGTCAACAGGTTCGCCGTTCACGAAAGGATCTGTCGACATGTTGGATAGACTATAAGAAGGCCTATGACTCGGTGCCACATACATGGCTCATGAGGGTGCTAGAGTTGTATAAAGTTGATGCAACTCTGCGCACCTTCCTGATATCATGTATGGGGCAATGGAGGACAGTTCTTCGCTATCCAGGATGTCGGCAATCCAGAGGAATAGCGAACCGATAAATATAGAGCGAGGAATATTTCAGGGCGATAGTTTGAGTCCGCTTTGGTTCTGCTTGGCCTTGAATCCTCTAAGCACACTGCTGGAGGATTCAGGGCTAGGTTATCGGTTGAAGAGAGGTGGTCAAGTTATATCTCACCTCCTTTACATGGATGACCTGAAACTCTTTGCCCCCAACGATTTGCAACTGATGGAGCTACTGAAGGTAACTGAAACTTTCAGTAGTGCCATCAGGATGGAATTTGGTGTGGACAAATGTGCGGTCATGCATGTAAAGCGAGGGGAGATTGTGGAATCTGTGGGAACCAAGCTCACGGATTCCATAAATCTTAGATCCCTTTCAGCAACCGAAACCTATAAGTATTTGGGTATATCAGAAGCGCTGGGCATCAATGTTGCTGACATAAAGCAATCGTTGAAGGAGCGCTTCTTTGGCCGCCTGAAAAAAGTATTTAATAGTCTTTTGTCAGGCGGAAATAAGGTGCGTGCCTTCAACGGTTGGGTCATGCCGGTTTTGATGTACTCTTTTGGCATACTCAAATGGACTCAAACAGAACTAGACGCCTTGGATGTGAAGGTCCGCAAATTGTTGACGGCATTTCGAATGCATCACCCACGTTCTTCGGTTATGAGACTGTATATCCCGCGGAAGTGTGGGGGTCGAGGCTTTTTAAATGCTAAGACTCTTCACAATCGCGAGATATGCAGTCTCAGGGAATATTTCCTAGAAGCCGACGTGGGGATGCATCGAGATGTGGTCGCGGTGGACAAGGGCCTCACCCCGCTCTCCTTGGCTAAAGAGAACTGGCGCAAACCTGTAGTACTTGACACTAACGACCGCAGGGGAGTATGGCAGAGTAAGGAGCTTCACGGACGCTTTTTCCGGGCACTGCATGGGCCCGATGTACACCTATCAGCGTCCGTAGCCTGGCTACGTTCCGGGGACCTCTTTGGAGAAACCGAAGGTTTTGTCTGTGCAATTATGGATGAAGTTATGATGACGAATAACTACCGGAGATTTATTGTGAAGGACGGCACGGTTGACATATCGCACCTTCGGTGCAACAAAGTCACAACAGCCCATTTACAAAATGGGCTGTTGTGACTTTGTTGCACCGAAGGTGCGATATGTCGGGCATGACACCGTCCAGGCGAATCAATCCGTCACATTATCTCCGGGTGTTCTCGTCTGGCTAACGGAGAGTACTTGCATAGACACAACCTTGTAGCCAGGATTATCCATCAGCAACTTGCTCTAAAATACAGCCTTGTGGAATCGGAAGTGCCGTACTATAGGTATGTGCCCGATCCAGTTCTCGATAATGGCAATATCACACTGTACTGGGATCGATCCATCATCACTGACAGGACTATTGTAGCCAATAAGCCTGATATAGTGGTGGTGGATCGATCAGAGCGGCGCGCAATGATTTTTGACATTACGGTCCCGCATGACGAGAACCTCGTGAAAGCCGAGAAAGATAAACAAATCAAGTATCTTGACTTAGCTCGTGAGGTTGTCGACATGTGGGATGTGGACTCAGCGATCATTGTGCCGGCAGTCGTATCAGCCCATGGTTTAATTGCCAAGAGCCTCGACCAACACCTGAGGAGGCTCTCGTTAGGCAGCTGGATCAAGGGCTTGATTCAGAAAGCGCTACTCCTGGACACGGCTCGTATTGTTAGGAGGTTCCTCTCTCTGGAGCCCTGACCGCCGGTAGCTTGGACCCTATCCCCGATACCGGTGGGCTACTATTTTTTATATTTTTAAATGTTTTTGTATATTGTAATTTTTGTTAGTAAAATATTTAAAAATGTAAATAATAAGGATAAAAATGTAAATAATAAGGATAAAAATGAATAAAGGATAATAATATTGACACATACATATGAATATTGTACACCCCATGGGTATGTTACAGTGGTACAATTACCCTAATTATAAGATCTGTGTTTTTACCTGTAGCAAACAATAAATAAATGAATGAATGAATGAATGAATTCTATTTGAATATTCAGCAGTAACATTTTAACTCGGTTTCTTAGCAAACAAATTTTAAAGTTAAAGCCATTTTTTACGCGCTTATGTATACCAGAATAGAAATATTTTTGATGTCAAACATCTACAGCCGCGGCTAAAACCGATTGTTGGCGTGGCGACGCATCGCCACGCTATGCGATGGTATACACTGTTCTGTTACTGCGTACTGTTCTTTTATGCATATTACTTGTACAAAATAATTTCGATGTTTCACATTTGCCAGGCGTCCCGTGACGGCTCACAATTTTTTTTTATTCTTAGGAATACTACATTTTATACTTACTATATATTTTTTACGAAAAGACGCGAAAACGAGCAAGGAAATATCATGTTATAAGAAGCCGGTTCCACACTTTTGTACCCTTTGCCGGGAAAAAAGTGAACTTTAGGTAAACATGCTTCCGAATATCCAATCCCTAATCATAATACAAACATGAAACATATATATATTTTTTTTGGGTCAACTGCTTTAACTTTACTCTGTATTTTGCCATTATTTTAGGACCCTTTAAACTTAAAACAGAATAGGATGTCTTGCAATTGACCCAAATAAGTGTCACATAGATATCCAAAAAACTTTTAAAGAATGTAACGAGACTAAATGTCACAAACTTGTGACAGACATGTTTTGGTAACCGTATATTAGAAACTATTTTCAAACTTGACTAAATGGGTGTTTATTGAATTAACTTACCATATTCAATAGGTACTGGGGGCGTGTCAAGGTCAGATGAGGTGGCGATGGCGAGGCTCATCTCGTCGTCAAAGGTCTGCAGGGCTAGCGCCTGACTGTCGTCTGTTACATCCTGTACACATGAACATAGCAAATTATCTTACTACCATTATCAATGCGAATGTTTGGATGGAGCGATGGATGTTTTTTTACTGTTACGCAATAACTACTGAACGGTTTGAGTGAAATTCGTCAAACAGGTTATAACCTGAATACAGGATACTTTTATCTCGGTAGTAAGATCCCGTGGAACAATTACTAAAGTCCACGCGGGCGAAGTCGCGGGCATGAGCTAGTTACTAATAATGTTTAGTCCTAACTTTATTTGTAACTTGAGTGTAGGGGGTATGCACGCATTTAATGAAAAATCCGCTTGTAACGTTCGCACTGCTGAAACCTTGGTCGCTACTCTGAGAGTGTTGATGTTGAGATCGCCTATCTTCGAATCTTCGGCTCTAGGTTCCGGTTTCCTCGTGTTGTTATGTTTATGGTAATGAAATAATTTACACGAGGTAATGTTCCTATCCGAACCAACGACCTAGAACTCGTACTTTGTATTTTAGTTCCCCGTAATAAGGCTCCCTTACCTCTAAAGCTCGTATAAGTGGCGCGTCGCCGCCGCCGTCCGACTGGTCGTCTATCATAGAGTCACCTCGCGCCACCTGGCGCATTACATTCAACTAATTTTAATAAAAAAAAAAAGAATAAAAATTAAACTCTTTTGGTCATGAACTTACAGGACTAAAAAAAAACTTGAAAAATATTACCAAAACCAAGTAACCAATTACAAGTATTTTTTAGTTTTTTTTTCAAGTGAAAACTTCTTTAGGCGCTTTGGGCATTTTTGAGATGGGGAAAAACAATTGAACTCGCACCACCGTTAAACGACCTCTTTTTCGTTGCAGAGTTAGCCGTATTGCTACATATTACAAGTCCAAAAAAATACAGTGTATAAACAAATGTATAGGACTTTGAAAAATAATTTCAAAAAATAATCAGAATTAATTATATTATTAATATTCAGAATCTTCTCAAAAAAAAAAAGTTTTCACTTCTGTCGGGACTACCGGAGTGGATGGTTTTTTTTATTAGGCTATTCTGCCCCACTGCTGGGCAAAAGCCTCCCCCATTCCTTTCCAACTCTCTCGGTGTTTAAGCCTTCTTTGGCCAATAACAAATATTACAGGCCAACAATTTAACTAAGACGGTGTCCTCGGTGCAGTCCTTTCACCGTATTTTACCTCTTATTGTGTTTTAGATGAAATAATTTTCTGTTCACTGCAACTACTTTAAAATTTCAAAACCACCAAAAATTGACTTACGCTGTGTTAGAAGTTACACGGCAATATTTTAATTTTGCGTTACTTTCGAAATAACACTGATGTTTATTCTTGTTACACTAAAAGTTTCCGATGCTACCAGCCTGCCGCGTGCGACTTGCGCTCTGTTTCTCGCTCTAGCAAATGACGGATTTGAGCGACGGAAAAGGATGGCAGCATGCTAAAATGCGATTCCGTGCTAATCACATATCAATCAACACGAATTCGCACTTGTCCATTGTTTTTATCACAAAATGGGCCTGCTCTTGACCTGCTGCGTACATGCTGCTATTGGGCTGCTGCTCTAAAGGAAAATTATCTATGAAAGGACTGTAGCTGCGGTTTGCGAAAGGTGGTGTTGACTGAGTCATAAGTCACAACCCCTGCTCATCCACCGCGCAGAAGCAGATCATACCTCAGACACCGTCCTAATAAAGTGAGCCTGTGATTTCCTAGTGAATAATACAGTTAAGTTAAAAATCAGTTAGTTACCTGTAAAGAGGTCGGTACAGCTAACGCAGTGCTTGTAGCGGGCAGCGACGTGGATGTGGTGAGCAGTGGTATTCGCGTCGGCTCGTTCTCTGACGGCTCCCATTCTGTGTCACCTAGCACAGGAGGGTCGTCATATATAAATATTCGTTTATAAAGTTTTTTTTTGGAATCGCATTCCTACAATATAATCCCCGATTAGCCCTCTTTTTCTGATGATGAGCCATCACCATGGTAAGCTAACTTCACACAGAAGTTGCACTCATTTCATAACACTGTTTTTTTATTTCTGGGCTAAATTACCTGAGTGTAAAGTAATATAAAACAAATGTTGTATGCAATAATGTGAAAAGGGAATATTTACAAATACTCTCAAGTATAGAATTGACTTGAAAATGCTCTGAGTAAACTCGTTTTCTGACCTGAGAGGCAACGTGGTACAATAATCGGCACAGATTTTGATCGCTGGCAACCTGCGCAGAAGTGAATTTTTAGATTTCTTTGATGGTTTATTGGAAGTGTACGACGTTACACGTGTAAAGCGATCTCCAGTTTGTCATCAGGCGCTCTAGGTCCGTGCTGGTATCTGTGGCGACTAGGCGCTATAGTAGTATAGTAGTATAGTAGTATAGTACATGTAGGTATACACTTACTGTCGGAGTGCTGCGCGTGCGTGTAGTGCGCGGGGTGCGAGTGCGTGCTGGGCCCGGGCTTGCGCGCCGGCACGCCGCCCACCACGGTGCGCGCGTTGTCGCACACGGCCGAGCCGGCGAACGCGCCCAGCAGTGGGACGCCGCTCACGCTGCTGCGGCCCGCGCCTGCCTCCGCCACCATCACGTCGCGCTGAGGAAGGAGGGATGTGACTCAAATACCATATCAACATGCGCCATCTGACAGCCACCAGACGGTTGGCAACTCTTTGAGTCCTGTACACGGCTGGAGTGGCGCTTGACTTCCGTGCTTGTTTATAAGCCTATTGAATGCAGTTTCCGGTGCCGTCCCACAGACAACTTCTATCTTGCGCTGCATGCCCTGATTCCCGCACAGTTGACCGTATGACTGCATCAGTGACTTACGTTCGCGTAGTTGAAGTTTAGACTAATCATAGTAATTTTTACATCTGAGATGTTGAAATTTTTTTTTATTTCGTCTTTATCCCCGTTGAAATAGTTTAATGTTTAGAAGTGTGTAGTGACATTTAAGGGTGTGATACGATGGGCTGCGGGCTGTTCGAAAAAGATACCGCGGCCCTGGAACACAAAGGGCAAGGAAGGAACATGGATGGGTTTTAGTCAGTACAAGTTCGATACTCCCTTCCGCTCTTCTCAGAGCGGGAGAAGTCATTTGATGATTTCCCATCCGTAAAAAAAAAGGGTGTGATACGACCATCAAACTGGGAGTAAATTTATTGATTGACAGCTGATTATTTTTTCGCGTGTTCTATGTGCGTTCTTGCACGGGCATGCGCACCGGGCTCGCGTGGGTGACAACATACATGGTGCTGCTGCTGCCTCTCGGCGTGCAGGTCGGCGGCCACGTGCAGCAGGTAGGTGGCCAGCGCCAGCACGTGGTCGGGCGGCGCGTGCGGCGCGGGCGAGTCGGGCGTGCGGCGGTGCACGCCGCGGTGCAGCACGGCCAGCAGCGCGCCGTGCAGCACGCCGGACGCGCACAGCGCGCGCGGGTCGCCGGCGCCGGGCGGCGGCGGGCTGGCCGAGCGCAGCGGCGGCCACAGCACGCCGCCCGCCGAGCGCAGCGGGCCCGAGCACTGCCCGCCCGCCAACTGTGTCGAGCGTACGCTGCAAATTAGGTTACGTTTAAATGATACAATTCCGGTACCAGCTAACGCAGGTTCAAATGTACGCCTTTTAAACTTTTTGGGACGACATCGCAATATTAAACAGAGGCTTTTGAATACTTTGGCCTGCAGACTAGGCTACATACAAGAATATTCCAACCCTTTGACAAATAAACAATGACAAGAACAAACTCACTAGGTCGCGAACCGCTCCATAGACGCATGGAAGTCCCTCCTGTGCACGGCGCGCCTCAGCACATGCAGCGGGTCGTAGTACTGCTCCCACACTATCGGCTTCGGCACGAACAGACCTTGTTCTAGATTCTCAGAGCCCTTGGGTGGCGGACGGTACGTTGACAGCTAGAACATTAAAAAGAAACATAATTCTGAGCTAAAGTTACAGTTATCAAGCCGAAAAAGACGTTTCTAATAATGATGTTATATTATTTATTACGTATCACTAAGAAAGAAAAAAAAGTTCTCAGTTTTTACGTTGGTGTAATAAATAATGGATTAGTGACATTAATAAATAACAACTTAGGTACGCAAAATTAAAGAACCAAATTTCTTGCTTTTTAGTTAAGAAACTTTGTAAAAAAGCTGTTGAATTAACTTTGCGTAGATGGCGCTAAGTGCTTAGTTACCTCTTTCAGCACAGTTTCAAAGTTCCTAGTGTGCGCATTGCCAGATCTTTCAGGCATCAGCTCCAGTAGTTGCGAGTGCGTCTTGTCGCCCGCAGCCAGCAGTGTGCTCACTTCCAGGCGCGATTGTGTTAGCTCGTCGTTACCTGTGAACGAGTCAATATTGTTACCATTCTATAGCCAACGATCTTTGACATAACGAGGAAAAGAGTACACCTTTCTGACTTTAGTTTTGGCAGTTACTCGGAAGATACATTTCACGTAACTGGTGGGCGACTGCCTATCTGACCTCCCCAACCCACCAGGGGTTGGGGAGGTCAGATAGGCAGTCGTTCAGAGTAAAATAGTGATGTTCCGTTGCGTCCGGTTAGGCTGGAAGCCAAACCCAACATAGTGGGAAAAGGTTGAAAGGTTCGGTACATTCCGAAAAAAGCGAAGAATCTCCACATTTATATTCAAAAATATAGAAACAACCATAACATTCTGCCTTGACTGTCTCCGTGACATTATAATATTGATTCAGCTGCAGTTATTAAGTGAGCAGCTTCTGAGTGAATTCTAACCTCGCTTACATAAACTTGCTTGCTTGCTTTGCTCGTACTAACATAGGTTAACACGTTCGCTGCCACCTCCGCACCGGTGCGGGGAGGGGTGTCCATGCGAGAGGCCGACCACGCACCGGTGCGGTCTCGCGCCTTAGTAGATTCATACACTCAGTTTGGCGCCGGCACTGGGCCAAGAACGTTGTGTTTGAAGCGGCACTGCGCTTGAAATTTTAAATTTTCGTAACGTGTTTTTGGTTTTTTCGTATGTTTGACGGTTGAGTGTTTATGCAGAAATAAATATCAAGTAAAATGGATTGCGAAGAAGGCCCTTCTAGGCCTAAAAGGCAGCGAAAACAATTGTTTTCTATTATGCACGACAGTGATATAGAAGAGGTATTGTTTTCTGATAATTCTGAAGACGATTATCAGCCTGGTGACGAGGAGTCAGCATCAGAGAGTGAAGGTGAGGAGCACCCCTTAGATATCGAATTACGCTCTCCAGCACGTCAATTAGTGTCACCTACAGCTCAGGATCAAGACCTGCAGCCAAACTCACCATCTGTATCAGACACTCAAGGTCAAGCCCAGCTGAACCAACCCTCTGCAGTAGGCTCAACCGCTGAATGGACTACAACTGGCGAGATGAGAGAAATTTATTTTACAAAATCAAACGAATTTTATGGTGAAATTGCAGGAGCAAATCCTATTGATTATTTTAATTTTTTTTTTACTGAAAATTTTTTGACGATGATTTGTACTGAGACAAATGCACAGGCACAGAGGTTGATAAGTAGACATAATCAGGAAGTTTCAAGCAGACGAAGTAGAGATTTTGCCAGGATTTCTGGATGGAAACAGGTCACTGTCTGCGAGCTGAAAATTTTCCTTGGTTTGCTGTTCCACATGGGAACTATCCCTCTCAGTCGTTTACAGGATTACTGGAAAAAAGATAGGCTGTTTTCAATTCCAATTTTTGGGAAACAAATGAGCAGAAACAGATTTCTCCTCATACTGAGATGTTTGCATTTTACCTCAGAGGAAGAAAGTGAGGATCCAATGTTCAAGGTTAGAAGTGTCATTGATTACTTCAACAACAAAATGACTGAATGTTATTATCCTGCAGCACAATTATCTCTGGATGAAAGTATGGTGCTATGGAGAGGGCGACTGAGTTTTCGGCAGTTCATCAAAAATAAACGCCACAAATACGGCATACAGTTATATATGCTAACTGAACCAGATGGATTGGTATTGAAGTTCCGTGTTTATGCAGGTGGAAAAGATACAGACGTATCTGGGAAGGGTCACGCTGAGAAAGTTGTCATGGAGCTGCTTCAGGGAAAACTAAATAATGGCCACGAATTGTACATGGACAACTTTTATAATAGTTTTGGTTTGGCGAAGAAGCTGCTTGATCACAACACCTATTGTACGGGCACTCTACGTAAAGACTTGAAAGAAAATCCTCAGGAAATCAGGAAAAAAAATATTAAGAAAGGAGAAAATATCTCAATGTTTCGTGAAGGAGTGCATGTTGGCGTGTGGAAAGATAAACGCGTTGTGACGTATATTACTACCCAGTATAAAGACAGAATGGTTCCAGTCCAAAATAAACGTGGCCAAGTTACTCAAAAGCCAGAAGCTATCTCGAAATATAACGATTACATGTCAGGAGTAGACATGCAAGATCAGCTTCTAGCGTACTATCCTTGCGAAAGAAAAACTTTACGCTGGTATCTGAAATTAGCCATCCACACATTCCAATTACTTTTCTTGAATTCAATGAAGATGTACAATAAATATTCAGGGCAACGTAAAATGTCTCTCTATGATTATCGCATGAATGTCATAAATGCTCTGCTGCCCGAAAATGTACCAGGAAATAGACCTTCAAATACCCAAACTCATAAAATAAAGAAAGCCACTGAAACTACTTCAAATGGGCGTCTCAAACGAAAGACATGCCGTCAGTGCACCAAGAATAAAAAGCGTACTGACTCTCCTTGGTATTGTGACACCTGTCCTGACAAACCTGGACTTTGTGTGGAATGTTTTGAAAATTACCACTCAGAACTTCCTCTGTAAATGTTATAATTCATGGTTTTATAACTTTTTTAAATATGACATTGTTGATTGATAATTTCTGCGTTTTTCTCTGATTGTTTTTGTTTTATAAGATATTTTATTCACATTGATGCCAAAGTGTAATGCCGTTTCTAAGTAAAGTTCAATTAGAAAATATTTATTTGTTTTACTTTTCTCTAAATTAATGTTGATTTTGCAGTTTATTTCATTACAAAAATGCAAGAAGTATCTAATATAAACCACATTTAAATAAATAAAAGCGTATTATTCCTAATTAACCATAAAAACGTAATAAATTCATAACCCGCACCCGTGCGTTCTTTGGCACTGAGAATGAAAATTTCATTCCCAGTGCCTAGCACGCACCGGTGCGGTGTAGTTGCCCTCCTCATTTAAAATACTGTAAAATATTATATAGATAATTAAGTATAATTACAATCTTATATAATCACTTTAAAGTCGATCAAACAAAAAAATATATTTGGCCTCCCGGTGACCTTCAATTTTTGCAAGTGGCAGTCAACCTGGGAATGCTAACAAATTTATGGGTAATCCGCCTGATTTAAAGCCAAATAAATAAATAAATGTAGTAACGAATTAACGAAGGTGCCTGAACACAACAGCAGTTGACTGAACTAATTGTTGGAAACCAAAATTGTTATACCGCTCTGCTCTCTGTCAAAAGATGAGTTTGAAGGTCTTACCAAGATTAGTTCTCGAAGACACCAGTATGGCGAGGAAGGTGAGCAAGCCCTCAACCATGGCGTCTTGTTCTGCAGCCTGGGCCGGAGACATTGGCATCATGCTCAGCCACTCGCGGCAGCCGAACCTGTAGGAAAATCAAAGTCGTATCGTAGAAAATTATTTTAATATATACGGTCCCATTAAATTAGATGGTAAAATTTTAACACAGCGTTCAGTACGTCTAACCAAAGATATCCAAGCAAAAAAAAACCACTGATTATAGCGATTTTATTATGACGTAAAATAATAAATTGCCGACATTTTTACCATTGTCCTCATTTTGGAGGTCTGAATGATTTCTAAAAGTTTATTCATCTATTTTAATGGGACCTTATATATACGTTTTTGTAAACGTGCACAATTGTTGTACAATCTTGTGTTTACAGTCCTTTGACAGTTAACTTACGTCTGAAAGAAGCCACAAGAATAAATAACAATGTGATTTCAACAGACTTGCCAGTGGCAGCTGCTGTTGATGCCAGTGGCATCAACAGCAACCATGCATGAATCGTATGTTTTACGGTAAAATAACAATAGAAGTACTGTTCTTACGCTCCAAAGGATTGAACGGTTAGTTATCCGTTTTATCAAGTAGCATTATAATCGTTTATTAATTTTATATATATTTTAAATATTTCTCTTCTTTTAAAAATATAAAAAAAAAAACATTTAAAAATATAAAAAAGTAGCCACCGGTATCGGGAACAGGGTCCAAGCTACCGGTGGTCAGGGCTCCAGAGAGAGGAATCTCCTAACAATACGAGCCGTGTCCAGGAGTACCGCTTTCTGAATCAAGCCCTTGGATCCAGCGCCTAACGAGAGCCTCCTCAGGTATTGCTCGAGGCTCTTGGCAATTAAGCCATTATAATTAGCATTATTATTCCTTTATTCATTTTTCTAACTTACTTATTACATTTTTTAAATATTAAAAAAAAAAAACGTTTAAAAATATAAAAAATAGTAGCCCTCCGGTATCGGGAACAGGGTCCAAGCTACCGGCAGTCAGGGCTCCAGAGAGAGGAACCTACTAACAATACGAGCCTTGTCCAGGAGTACCGCTTTCTGAATCAAGCCCTTGATCCAGCTGCCCAACGAGAGCCTCCTTAGGTGTTGGTCGAGGCTCTTGGCAAGTAATCGTAAAGTAGCAAAATTATTAGACTGTGTGAAAGATGATAAGGGCAGAAGTGTGGTGACTATCTACTGAGATGACGACTATTCGACAAGTATGGACGAAGAAGACATACTGCGCCGACTGCAATAACTTGGCAATGGGGCAGGAGATAGACGATGATGTTTAAGATGAAGTTGCATATTACGAACCTGTCACCGTCTGGTCAACCTAAGGCGCCGAACAAGGTTCGCTGCAAAGTGTAACAACAATAAGCGATGCGGGATGGCGACTTCGGGTGCTTTTCCACCAGAGATGTGCTATGCTACGTTGCTATGGATGCGTTTGATATCCACCAATCATATTCATTGGTGCACACAGCTTAGCACTGGTGGAAACGGATTCAACTAAGATATGTTTTTTATATGGAAGGCTGCGTACTATGGATGCGAGCTATGGAGGCGTGCTATGGATGGTCGCGAGTGGTGTAGCTATGTGCGCCCTCGCCGCTTCCCTACTATCGATACATCGCATAGCTTGAGCTGCGCATCTTCCTCGCGCAGCTATTTTGCAGCGGCGCATCTTCATAGCACATCTTACTCGCACCGTTAAACATAGCTTAGTATCAGTGGAAACGGTCACATAATTTCACAGCTTTAAGTTTCGAGTACATCCTGTTTGGTCGAACATTAATAAAATAAATTGTGAATGGGGAGAGGTCCCCCTAAAGCATATCTTTAACTGACCTCAACAAATGACATAAATATACATGACATGACTACATGTATTGTGTCTTTGGAGGAAACTGTTATGGAGAAGAATAAAGCATTGTTTTATAAACGATTACTTAGTATTTCTTTTTATTAAATAAACGCGTCGTTTACGTTTTTGTTCGTATAGTAACAGTGGCCTTTTATTTAGGTTGAATGGAGCAGTCAAGTTTAATGTAGCTATTTAACTGCTGACATTTTAATCTTATTTTAGTATACAGTGTTCATTTCCTGCCCTTGCCCGTTACGTTTCATACTCCTTTTTTGAGTTTCGACTGAAGTTTTATAGTGTTTATTTTTTTATTTAATCATTTGTAAAAAAAAAAAAAAAAAATTATATTTTTATTTGTATCGGACACAACGATCCATAATTTAATTAGTAAGTAAAAAAAAAAAATTGGATACTTTCTAATACAAAATAGGGCAATACTACATATTTTATACGGTATTTTACCATCCGGCGTCCGTATAACACGAACGCTGACCATAGCGATTTGTCAAAACAAGAAACATAATACTTTCTCACATACATTTTGTTAGGTCATATTTTAGATACGGGATGTGTTTGCATTCTTAATACTTTTAGGTATCGTCCACACGGTAGATGGTAAGTCGTCGAGACGTCGTTGTATGCACAGAAATGACTCCTACCCACTAATACGACGGAAGGTGCTCTTCGGAAGGCGACAGCGACCGCAAACTGCAGACAACGCCCAATCGTAAGTAATGCGATTGAGCTGCCGTCGCCTTGGGGAGTGCAAATACCTACATATTGGTGTCATTTACTTCGCCTTCGGGGGTAGCCCGTGCATTTGTAATCATTGAATTATTGCCTTTCTTATGACAAGCAAGTACTTACATATCAATACACATGTCAAGGAACTGGTCGGCGGGCAGATGCGCGGCGCACACTTGCAGCCAGTAGATGTCCATATCCACCATGGAGTTG
Organism: Lycophotia porphyrea; assembly: GCA_950005105.1. Lineage (NCBI taxonomy): Eukaryota > Metazoa > Arthropoda > Insecta > Lepidoptera > Noctuidae > Lycophotia > Lycophotia porphyrea. The sequence continues at coordinate 1,475,874 of OX465396.1, forward strand.
CAGAAGTTGGCCTGGATGTACGTCATGGCCTGGCCTTTGATCTGGAGGCCGTTGCGCACCCATACGCCTGCTAGGATCTCGTAGAACAGACTCTGTGGAAGAAGAGACAGTTGAAATGTTGATGGGAGTAAAACACATTTTGGTAGGGAATAGGAATAATAAAGTGATGTTTGGACTACATAGTTGTTCCCACTTCTGGGACACGGGTCCCTCTCCGTGATCAGAAATGGACCGTAACCATGTGGGCCTAAATTGCACCGGATTGATGGATGTCTCATGGCTTAGATTTTTGGTTCTAAGACATAAAACAGGCCGGCCGTTTTTAAGTTTTTATCCTGCCAAGAACGGAGATACATATTTATTAGTGGTCAACCTTACTTAAAAAAACTTATATCACTTACAATTTTCACTAAGGCTATAATAAAACCTAACAGACACAGTGCTTTCTTTTTAATAAGAAAGTCGACAAATCGCAAGTGCGGAACCAAACTACCATTCTTCAAGATAGCGAGGTTACAAAGTCATTCAACATTGTGATAGCAATCCCTTCCCTAAGCAAATATTTCATTAGTACTTCTCACAGGCGCCAAGATGAGACAACGTATTCAAACTATCTTCTTTTTATTTCTTGGTGCCTTAGCAGCGAACTTTGGCGTTCATGGGAGTTTGGAGAGGGTCATAGATTTATGGCCACTTATGGAAACAAAGACACAAACAGAGAACCCCCCTGTACCAATTGGAGAATATTACGCGCATTATATGAGGCATACAGAAAGCAATCTGGAGAGGCTAATTAAAAATAATCTTGCGCTAGAGAAATTAATGGGAACGGGTGAGTCAACATTTTTTTATTAACTTAGTGCGTGTGCGCTGCTGCGCTAGGTGTCACAGGTTCGATTCCCACACGGAACATGTATTTGTATCGCCTACAGGTAGCTGTTCCGGGTCTGGCTGTTTGTGTATAACATAATATCACACCTGTAATCCCCACATTTCGCCAGTTATGTTTTTTAAGACCCATATAATAGGGGGCGAGTCTATTGCCATTAACCGGGCACAAATCCAGACTCCGCTGCTGCTACTGAGAAATTCCTGATGGAAAAACCCAATAGCACTTTGCCAGACCCGGGAATCGAACCCAGGATCTCATGCTCAACAGTCGCGCTTGCGACCACGAGACCAACGAGGCAGTCTCGAGGCGGCCGTTTGTGTATATGTGAGTTTAAATGTTTGTAAACCTTCCTGTTTCTAGTGAACCCGGGGCAGTTTCATTAAAAAATCTCTTGGTCCATAACATATGTATACAATTTATAATTTCACGACGTTATTATAGAACTGTTTCTATGGTTCAGTGGTCGCAAGCGCGACTGCTGAGCATGAGGTCCTGGGTTTGATACCCGTGTCGGGCGAGAATTGTTATTTGGTTTTTCTATCAAGAATTTCCCAGTAGCAGCCACAGAGTTTGGATATGACATGCCCCGTTGACGGCAATAGGCTCCCCCCTATGACTTAAACATAACTGGCGAAATGTGGATGTACTATTATTATAGGTACACCTCTGCCTAAGCCTTCGGGGATAAGTGGATAACTGGCGTGATGTTATATTATTTTATAAAGAAAACCACCCAAGTACCCAATGTGATTTCCCATCGGCAAATATGAGGAAATTCTACCAGTGAAACTTTCGACCCTATTCAACCTGATTAGGAATGAGTATTTATTCGAATTTTTCGCCTATACATCTGTTTTTCACATTATTGTTGTTGTTGTGATCAACAGATTTGTTGATTTTTTTTTAAGTTTCCAGTAAGTTGCTTAAAACTATTCTTTTTTTAAATTTTCTATTAAAAGTGATGCTTTTTTGGGTAAATTATGTGGTCGCAGCCTTAAACGCTACGATTGTCGTATTATGCAGAAATATTAACAAACTTATAAAAAAAACATATTTTTATTTGTTTATTTTAAAAAAAACGAGGGTGTTTTGATTTTTTTTACGGCCAGTGTAACATGTGCATAATTTTATACTTCTTTCTAGTCATAGCTGTTTACACTTATTCTGTTAGTGAATGAATGAATTCACAGATTTGTATTAAGTAGATTGAAACTATATTCCAGCTAAAGGCCTCCTACAAGTGAGGCTACTCCAATTGGCCGACGTCATAGGCCAAATGGCGCTGATCGACCAGCAACTATACAAATACGCGAAGAAGGCTCAATTGGAAACTGAAGACGAATCTGAGCTGCTACTGGACTATGTGACCTGGGTTGTGTCCCATGATCATACTGCTGTCACCGGCCTGGTGGAGGAGATGAAGAGGCTTGTCACGCCGCTGTTTAAAAGTCAAGGGGTGCTGCAACTGGCTCTTCAATTTATTGTAAGTTTTTTTTTTTATATTGAAGGCCTTTAATTCATGGACTAAATATCGCGTGAGTGCCTAAAATCCTGGGTCGAGCAACGTGACTGGATTCTCTATTCGTGGTATGGGCAGTAGCTTCTCACACTGAGATGTAGTCTGATCACTGTTTTGCGTTCGTGAATGATTGACAGTTTAGAAAAACATTAAAATACTACCTAAAGTACTTGAATTGTAACTTGTGGCGGGCGAAATAGTCTAGTCAGCGAATGTACATAAATAATCGGAGAATTAGCAACTCCTCGTTCAGGTAAAAACTAAAACCATTGATGTATTGATATCATGTGTATCATGTGGCGATTCTCGTACAATTAGCATTCGATAGGAGGTGTCTGGTTTTGTGCCCAGATACCGTCAATATAATCTTTACCTATTCGATGTTTTTTATAAAAACTGAGTAAATTTGGAAGCTTAGTACGGGTGTACCAAACACTCAGACCTTATGGTAAAACCCGCATGATGTTATAGTATGAACTAAATTTAGATATTACATATCTAAATTTAGTTCATCAAGTTCAAACGCATCACAGAATCAAGTTATAAGTACACGGTATTCTTTTGTCAATTCAATAATGGTAACATACAAACTAAACAGTGACGAGATCACCGTCAAGCGTGTGCGCTCTCAAGGTCATGTTTTCAGAGTCGTGTAGGCAGGTAGTTAGCTGCTAATGATAGCGCACGCGCCGGCTATTCTCCAGGACTTTAGGATCCAGTCATCACTTACAACTAGACTGACAGATATATATGTGGGTAGCTAACTACAAACAGTCGAGTGTAGGTACATGAATTCTGTTAATGCTATCCAGACTATACTCTTATGGAAACAATCAGAACATTCGTTTTTCTTAACTCGAACAACAGCCCTCCAAAATGTACGGAGTTCTGATAAGACATGAGGGTTTGAGTAGCAATTGCTTACTTAGTTCCCATTCAGTGCCCAGAACCCAGCGTATGAGTCGAACAATAATTTGGTCGTCCGCACAATCCGTATCTGTAGCTATGGACTCGCTAGTCGGGTTCTGGGCATGAATACAAGTCACCTATAGTTCATAATAACGACGACTCGGATCCGGGTTGTGGGCACGCGAACGAAATTCACGAAGTTTTTGCGAAGTACTGGGCAGTGAATGGGTTAACTATATACTAATTTGGGTTGGATTATTTCTTTTTACAAAATAAAGTTCTTTTACAAAAGTAAGACATACAGTAAAAGGCCATCAAAATTTAGATTACTGTCGAGTTTAGACGCATCAAAGAAGATAAGAAGAATTGGGTACTGTACTATACCCACGACTATCCATCACTAAATTTTTTAAGTCGATCCTTAGTAGGAGATACCAATGATCGTAAATTACTGCACGACGGTAAACAAGACATTCTTCACCGTGCCAGGATGTAAACATCGACCAAGTATGCTGCTGCACACTTTTTGTTTGCCTTTCGTCAAAATTCCATGAAGACATTCAAGTTTGAAATTCTAATAACTTTTTTTAAAATTATCACTTCGTAGTTCGGTTAAAAACTGGCCAAATGCGAGTCGGACTCGCACACGAAGGGTTCCGTACCATTATATATACAACATAAGACATAAACGGCCAAAAAAACACGTTTGTTGTATGGGGCCCCCCTTAAATATTTATTTTATTTAATTATTTATTTTTAAAGTGTGTAGCTGAATATTCTGTGAATATTTCAAGAGTCGTCACCTATCGCCGTTATTAATATCGAGCAAAAAAACGGCATAAAATCATGTGAACCCCCCTTAAATATTTATATTATTCTGTTTTTAGTATTTGTTGATAAGGCGGTATCCAAAATACGTCATATATAAAAATTTCAACTGTCTAGCTATCACGGTTCATGAGATACAGCCTGGTGACAGACGGACGGACAGCGGAGTCTTAGTAATAGGGTGTCCCGTTTTAACCTTTGGGTACGGAACCCTAAAAAGGAGCAAAAGAGACTGCCAAACTTATGTATGTGGGTACTTCAATGTTCACCATCTCCGGATTAGTCCTGGTCTCAGTCATCATCATCTTCCTGCCCTTGTCCGATGTTACGAAGGAGTCGGAGCAACGTTTTTTTCTTCCATTCTCCTCTGTCAACCGCTACGCTATCATTCACTCCTCTTTCTTTCATATTCTTATTCTTTATTGCACACAAAAAGAGAAATACACACAAAATTATGACAAATAGCTATGTACAAAGGCGAGCTTGACCCAGAATTGGGTTTTCTTACAGCAAACCTAAATTCGATTGTGAAATTTGCAGAAGAGGGTATCTTTATGTGCATAAAGAGTACATTTATAAACTTAGATTAACTTATTTTATAAACAAACTAAACTTATATATACAATATAATATACGTAATACATACAATATATATAGATAACCATACATATAAAATACTATATGCAAACTATTTTCACATTGACAGGAAATGTTCTCATATCATACTTCACACAATCCATCCAGCGGTTTTGGTAGTCTTAGTTCATACCTGGACACTGAATCCGGCCCTGGCTCACGTTACTAATGAGTAAGGTCGAAATTCAATTTCCGATTAGCAATTTAGCAGTAAATAAAATCTGACACCCTGTTCTCACTTGTCGTACTGCTTCTTGTAATGATGAGTGTATGAATCTGATACGGGACTCCGGGAGGGTGTTGCAAGCATATTTGCAGCTTTATACCTGCATAATTATTTTTATTAAAAACTTCATACACTAGTGAAAAAGATACTGTACAAGGGTACCTATTTATTTGTTGACTAGATATTTCTTATACTATGATGTCTCTCACTCTTACTCTCTCTATTGGCGCTGTGATAGAAGAACGTAAAATAATAATACAGTTCACTTTACATGGACCAATGGACACATCAATTTTATACAATATTGATAATTAAAATAACTAACCTTAATAAGAAATTAATAAATTCATTTAAAAAAGTAAATAATGTCACAGAAAAAAGTCAAATAGGGAATAAAAAGTCAAATAAAATTATAGTCAAACAATAATGTCATTAAAATAATAATCAAAGTACAATCATGTAAATGTCAAAAAAATAAAAACTAAAATTCCATAAATAAATAAGTAGTAAGTCAATCCATTTTGATGTCATTCAATCAATAATAGCAATTGTCAATTTATAGTTTTCCGATTCGTTTCATAAATATTTTGCCATTTTCTTCACCTCTTACGTCATAAGAGATATTGTAACGGGGTATTATGAGCGTGGTTTTGAATCTTGAACGCATATCGGCAAGGCTGGTCAAATAGTTTGGATACTGTTTTGCCAAAATACCAATTTACAGATTTCTAAACTATAAATTAATGACAACCTACAACTTTAAAATGGACCAATATTGTAACACATTTTTTCTGTAGGATAAACAATTCTTTAAAATCAACACTATTTCCCCAAATGATTATTCAATATTTCAGCCATGCGTATACGTAACATAAGCATATGCGTAGTCCGAGAATTTTGATTTTATTTTCAGTATGTGTGTGTTTTCCACGTCATTATGAATATCTAGGTCCAGACCTAACAAGGTAAAAGTATCTACACATTCCACTTTGACATCGTCAATCGCAAAATTGATATCTAAGGGGTTTTTTATAAGGGCTAAATTGCGTAATTTTAGTTTTCTAGAAGTTAATTTCTAGGCCTTTCATCCAATTCTGTATAGTTAACATAATATTATTTAAAGTGTCACTAAGGCGCAGATAGTCATTACAGGAAGTCATTATTGAGATGTCATCAGCGAACAGTACGCACGATTCCGTCATAATTTTGAGGAGATCTTTGATATAAATTAAGAACAATGAACACCCTGCAACACTACCTTATGGAATTTAATTTTTAACACAAAGTACACTTGAACGTATTTGTCTGAGTTCCCGTGTCATGAATTCATGATCACAATTGTCAATTTCTACGAATTGTTCTCGGTTTTGTAGGTAGGATGCGAACCATTTATGAGTTACAACTATCTATCATACATTATTTGATATAGCACCTTCGTGTAACTATTTAATTTTTTTTCCTTCAAAATATAACATATTATCACGCCTGTATTTTCCCGAAGGGTTGGGCAGATATGTACCCCATATTATATTGTAGCTGTGTACGTAGGAGAGTGCGAGTGTATTGCCATTAAAAGGCAATAAGAAATCGGAATAAGCTAGTCTTAGGTCTCGACAATTTTTTTTAATAAGCACTAAAATGTCCTTAAATTGGTCTGCTAAAAAAATGGGTCCTTCCTACATCAGTTAACATTAACATCTTTTTTTCAAAATACATATGTGGGTACTAATAAAAATTCCTAAGTCAAACTCACTCAGCCCTTTATCACTCGAAGCGTTAAAAAAATGGAGAAGTGTACCAAAATGTGTTTGTTGACTTATGCGAAGGCGGGAAATATTTACTTGACATTCGCAGTGTTGCTAGCTTTAAGAACCGTTTACCTTTTATGGGGGCTTTCTTTTACGAGTGGATTATTATTATATTTTAAAGCAAAGTACCTGTATTAGATTACTTTAAAACGGGCACAAATTATATTGTTCCCATTTTATTTCCACTGACGTCGTTAATTATTCATTTGTTTGTTGTCATAATTAGTTAAATTATCATAACACAAATAAGTACCCTAGATAAGAATGGCTCATAAATAGTTAAATATAACTTTCACTAGCACTTAGTAAAACAAGAACCCACCAATAAGAGCGCGCGAAGTTAAAGCAACGGTAAAACTAAATGAAACTTGCTCCGTCAGTTATAAGGTATCACACGTCTGAGTCAGTTCTTAAGCGCGTTATTGAATTACCGCGTTAGTTGCAAAGGAGCTAACAAAAGACGTTTTATATTTTTGTTTTCGAAATCTGAAAAAAAAGTGATTTAGTGTTTTCGGGAGTTTGCGTTGAGTGCTCTGGCAACCCAACGACCTCGAGCGCGCTACATCAGTGGGTGAGCGTCAGCCGCCATGTCCGTTCAACGCTTGCGCAACTTTCGTGCGCTTCTTGTGCTACTCGTATTCGCGAACACCTCGCGCGCGCTCGTTGACGAGGTCATCGACGTTATCAAACTAGGGAAAGAAGTAGGCGAGGAAGTTCTCAACTCCTGGGATGTTCTCGGGAAGCCTTTCAATGCGACGGGTGGCGTGGACCTCCCCATCGTCCGGAGACGAGAGCGGGAGATCTTGGCGCGACTCGCGGTGGTTTCGCGCTCGATCGAACAACTTGAACTCAGTGTGCAGAAAGTTGGTGCGGTCGCGTTGATGTTAGCTAAGAAGGGAAACAAGCCAACTAGGTTAGAGCTTCGGTTGCATGAGATGTCCGACCTATTGAACAGGGTCGCGTGGTCTAATAAGCAGATGCGCGAGTATGTGGGGCTGCAGGAGGAGCTGGAGCGGAGTACGTTACAGGACTTCGCGGAGTGGTGTGTGTCTCACGACCCTGGCGCGCTGCCAGGGCTGCTGGAGCGTATGCACGCGCTGATCGTGCCTCCACATAAAAACTTATTGGGACGAGGTTTACTGCAGCTGATTATGGATTACTTAGAGGTTTGTAAGCACAATACAACTCTTCATTCGATACTTTTTAATAGAACGTTAGTATTGTTGTGTCCGGATCTAAACAGACATGAATCGTCGATTCGTATCATTATTGGCTCTAACGTCAGTCATGCGGGTACACATAATAGATGTTATACAAACACAAATTAAATAGAGGCTTCGTTTACAATGTCAACTGTTGCATGACGCATACGCAGCGTCCATAGCATACTTTACTAAGATTTCGAACATTTTATGAACACACTTTATAATATTAGTATTATTGGGTAGGGCATTATCTTGCAGTGGCAGTAGGGCAAGGGTAATATTGCAAGGTCTTAAGTACAGACGCCAGCACATCAAGATACTAAACTCTGTCAAATTTGTTTAAAAGATTTTCAACTTTATCTCTAAAGCATTAGGTTCAAGGTTGGTTGGAAATCTGACAGTTTCGGGTAGCTTGACCTGCTGGCGTCTATACTTTCACTTTGCACCGATGATTCAGTTTAGTAAGTACACCCTGTTCGAAACAATTTCGTGTAGTCAAAATAAATTAGCAAACTTCCTATTTAGTTCATACAAATAACAGTTCTTAAGATCTTTGCTTTTTTATTATCATACTTATAAGACGCATAACGGTTTTCAAGCAAAATCTGTTTTGAGTGAGAATTTCTAAGAATTACTCAAGCTAAGACAAAGTAAGTATTTATGTAATGGTGTAATACCTTAAGCAAGACACACAAGAAACCGGTTCGTTGTTTTTTTTTGTATTGCCTACTTATAACTCATTTACATAGCAGAATAAATAAACGGTAGTCAATTTATGATAGTACATTAGTGAAGGAGTCTGACAACCAGTTACCAAGGGGTATCGTATTACCCAGTACTAACTGGGTTGTGGAGGTCAGATAGGCAGTCGTTCCATGTAAAATACTGGTATTCAACTGCATCCGGTTAGACTGGAAGCCGACCCCAACATAGTTAGGAAAAGGCTAGGCAGATGATGACATTAGTGAAGGAGTTCCAAAATAAAAAGGTGGTTCTCAATTTGACGCTTATGTTTTTATGGCTTTTGATTTTGAAAACAAAGTCTATAAATATGCACAATCAGTCGATGATGTTCCCACAGGTGGACACAGGCCTCCTCTCTGTAAGAGTCTGTCCCACACCACGCGGTAGGCAGTACGGAATAGTGGATATTATATCCTCGAATTTTCGATTTTACGTCATGTCGGTATCCTCACGATGTGCGATGTTTTCCTTCATTAGTTCGAGAATGGTGATAAAATAATTTACAAGAAGTGGTAAAGTGCCCGTCTGAAACTCTTAACTCGCAGCTGTTTTTCACCACTTCTTTAATTCTCAGAAAAAAATATTCACCATATACGATACAAGCATAAACCATCTGTCCCACAAGAGATGATTTGCTAACAGTAAAGGATGACTCATATAAGGGTCAAACAACTCTTGTCTGGCCCGCAGAGCTCCAAAGCCACTGGTCCCAATAACTGTATCCTTGATAAACAATTGACGTTCGCTTTATTTGTCACCACTCATGACCACTATAATTTGGACTCGGCGGTATTTATTTGAACTTTATCCCCCTTTAGAGGATGTGGGATTCAAATCTGATAAAGATATAGATTTTGTTGTTTATTGATAATGTTTAATCTGATTTTCACATGTTTTATTTTTATAAAACAATGACTGTTCTTCATCATGTATTTTTTTCTTTATTCAAAATTAGATTTGTGTTAGATTTTCATACGTGCAAGCGTTATGTTAGGCTGTTTAGGTCAGTCAATATTGATGACGATGACTTATTAAAAACCAATGCATGTTGGAATCATGCGCAAGTAGTAGCTATTTATGTTTGGCATAAAGTGTCAATGAATCATTATGATGAACCTTGTAAACACAAGAAACAGAAACATGATTTTTGAAGTGAAAATTTTTGGGATGTTAAACTCGCGTCAGATCGTAAGATTGAATCGGTTGCGCAGGGCACTTGCGCGAGTGTGCGTGTAGTTTAAGCCAGAAGGTATTGTTTCAATTTTGCGGCAGCGACATCTTTCTTTCTTGCAGAAAGCTAATGAAAATTCTGATATTTAAGCTAGATGGCGTTGTTTCAAGTTTTCACTTCTGCCGGCACTCCCGGAGTGCAACCCACTGTTTTTTTTTATAGGATATTCATATAAAAATTACTTGTTTCTTTAAACAAATTGATTGTATGTAGGTGTATTCAAAAATAAGAAAACGTACGTTAAATTGTAGCCTATCCTCATAGGCAAAAAGGTGTAAAATGTATCCCTGGGAAAGAGCATGCATTTTAGAATAATTCTAGTTTAAAAACTAATGAGAACGTATTCCCATTCATATTCTCAGTAGGAAGGTAGTGATGGGTTTTCTGTGTCAATTTTACCGTGAGAAATGTATTGAACAATAAGTTATATGTATAACTTGTGAGAATACTGTCATTTGAGGAGTGGTAAAATAGGTGTCTGTCAGTCGGTTTAATCCTGTATGTGTTAGCTGCGGTGGGAAATTGTGTATAACATTTGAATATAGGGATAAATTTAATTTAAAATATTATGTACATTATAATAAACAAACTGCAAATAGAACAAAAATAATGCTAATATGGGGATACATTTTATTAACCTAACCCTTCAATTCTTAGTACCAAACAAGTTTCGTAAAATAATATGAGGTAATTCTAATAACAATTTTACGAAATTATATGATACAAAAATCAAGAGCCAGAGTAGTAGCCCTGTATATCAATATCAATCACTTTTCTTAGACGTAAATAGTTTTAGGAAATCTACTAAATTCATTAGGAGAATTTGGCATTTATTCCATCACCACTGCTCACAAAAAGGTGAATGAAAACATCATGAGGCCGACACGTGCTAGGACCAAAAATCGAAGATGTCCCTTCTACCAAATCGCATTGGGTCAACGTGGTAATCCACCACGTTGACCCAGTGCGATTCCACCCAGGTCTGTGCCCCAGCAGAAGGTACAATGGCGTAAACTCCTGCCTGATCACCACTAAGCTCATTTTTGCTTGCACTCACAACACGAAGCGCTCTCAGGCCGGGCGCCTCCGAATGATTAAAGCGAATTTTTTTTTCACTGATCAGGCGGAAAAGGCCGCGACTGTACGTTCTAAGCTATGACATATAAGCGTGTAAAAAGTAAGTGAACGTCATCCATTGATTTAGAAATAAACAATGCAGCTTGAAAGTACATGATATGACGAGGTAGAGGATGTGATAAAGGTCGTATCGTATCCTGGCGATACTTCCTCTTGCTGGGCTGGCATTGACCTGGTGTATATCAAACAGTAACGAAACAAAGGAATCACGAATTCATGACATTATATTGTACGTCTGAGGCCATGCAACCTGGCAATGGATGTACAGGCCAGCTGATAATAATTAGCGTGATGATGGTTAAGTCTGTGGTTAAGTACAGACGCCAGCACATCAAGCTACTACAATATGTCAGATTTATTTAACAGATTTTCAACTTTATCGCTAAAGCATTGGGTGCAAGGTTGATTTGTAAATTTGTCATTGGTGCCGATTCCCTTGTTTACAAACTAAACCAATAGGATTGCTTCTGTTAGGTAAAGGCACATATATGATATAAGTCATACTTTAAAAGTTAGACGACTTTAATAAAACTGATTTGAAGTACTCAGTAGGTACTATTTACATTACAAGGCAAATATATATCGGAATATAAAACTTACGAACTAAAGTAGTTCACCTTAACAAAAGCAGGTTTGACGCATCAAGACGATTTCGCATTTACACATAAAGAACAATTTCTTCTGCTCACAAACCTGTTTAGTGGACACCATACTTGGCCAGGAGATAATTTATAATTTACCTGACTCATAACTTGCTAAAGGTAGTGATGAATCATTTAAATAATATTGAGATCTCAAATCAAAGACTTGCAAAGGAATTGCTTTGTCAGTGCCTTTTCTAGATTTAATATACAGGGTGGAAGGGATACCGACGCGAAAACGGTGACCACGTGTTCAGTATATCATTCTGAGCCTTATAGATTTTATTTTTTTTAATAACCGATGAATTTTTTTTATGTAGGAACAGAAAATTTTCACATACTTACCTACATACATTTCGGCCGTGTAGGTATTGCACTTTTGTAAAAACCGATGAAAATTTCTATGTGGGGGGGTCACAGGATGATGTACTGAATAAACGTGGTAATCGTTTTCGTGTCGGTGTCCCCTCTTCCACGTATTGGCTGATTTTGCATTTAGAAATTATTCAGGGGATTGTAGTCTGTTATAAAGAATATTGGCGGGTTGGTCACAGTAATTTTACGTAACTACTTTTTCAATGAATAATGTTTTTTTTTCTGTTTGTACACAGGGAAAAATCTTACATGAATACACGATAAATAAATGTTGAACAGTAACGCGTTTTCCCAATGAAAAGTATAAAATAAATATTTGTAAATGGGTTCCAAAAAGTTATTTATTTTTATGCGTAATAATGCGTGTAATCGACTGTGCGTTGAAATTAAGCTTGTTGGTATGTTTCGTTTTTTGAACACGTGAATTTTCTCATGAAAGTATCCGAGTGTTTTATTGTGTGCAATAATATGTATTTTAAAATGATTTGCCAAAAGAGCTAGAATAGACCACAGTGCTTAGATAATGTAATTCTACACTGAATATAATGAGTATTAGGCACGTTCGTGCAATTAGCAGAGTACCTACCTATTAGCAGAAATCTAAAGAGATACGTTCTTTAGCAGAACTTGTAATAACGATGATCTGGATAGTAAGATATATTTTATAATACAAATAATGGAATTATCTTAACTATTTAACTTAAACGTTCACAGCATACTAAGGGTTTAATTAGCTGGGCTGCGGGACTGTTGGAAAGAGATACCGCGGCCCTGGAACACAAAGGGCAAAGAAGGAACATGGATGGGTTTTAGTTAAAGTCTGACACTCCCTTCCGCTCTGCCCAGAGCGGCAGAAGTCATTTGATGATTTTTCATCGGAAAAAAGGGGGTAATTAGCAAATTCAATTTAACCCGATCTTCAATCGCGAGAAACGTGGGACTTGACTGATTTATGTTAATGTGTTTTTCGGAAACTCATCCTCTAACCTCTCGCGCACCGAAGAAGTTGCCGATGGCAAATCCAATTGGCCTTCCGACTTTTAATTAAGTATGACAACATTCTTTGTTTTTCTGTTCACTCTCTTTTCGAAATTCAAGGAACAACAACAGCTGTTCAAAGATGACATGCAGTTTATTCTGACGTCACCACTTGCAATGCCCCACGGTAACACAGACAGCGGCAGCGCTCCCCGACCGGCGACCGGTTACACACGGTAATTGGCGCTTCCTCATAACGCACAACACTACGCCGGTGTCAGATCAATGAAAACATTATTTTATGGCACGGGCCGTAGGGATGGGCTGTATATTTAATAATATGAATCGAATTTTCGTTCATGGTTTAATGGAAAAAAATATTTCAATGTTTGTTGCTGATAATGCATATACGTTTATAGAATAATTCTTATTTGTATTAAAATATGGTACATTATACACCATACGTCGGTTTTCTAGGATACTCTTGTCCAGAAGCAGACTCTTAAATAACTATGGATTCAGTAAATGATTTTAGACCTACAAGCATTGAAAAAGAACCAACGCTGGCGGTTATATCTTGTGCCAAATATTTGCCACGATGATCGATGCAACTAACACCTTAAAAAATCTACAAAAAATTAAAATCAATATAATAAAACTTCTTATATGTCTAGTTGCCATAACGCGGGAGTGCTTAGAATACCTAAAATACCATGTAATAATATAAATAACAGGTTGGACATTAACTAATGCAGTTATGTTCCACGCATAGGTTTCTTAATGCTAATTTATTTGCACCGCTCAGATCCATTCACTCCGCTAGAAAATAATAAAAAGTTACAATAATAAGGCGTAGACCGTTCAAATTAAAACGTTATCGATAAAACAGTTTACTTATTGCCCAGACTTGCTTTTCTTCTTTATTCTTAATTAACATTATCGCCACTGGCATTAATATAATAGAAAATTGACTACGTTTAAAACATCAATACAATATTAATAAGAAAGTAAATCAGTGTATGTCATTCGTCGAAATCTCGCACATTCCTTTGCGTTAATTTCGACCCAAACGCGAGCGAAGTCGCGGGCAAAAGCAAGTAATTACGATAAATAATTAACTTTCGATCGTTTAAAGATGTAATTTTGAGTTATCCGTTCGCATTTTATGAACCGCGTGGCGATTGATATCAAAGATTTTATCGGTCCTTTAATGACCAATGAGAGACGTTTTACGATTTCTTCGCTATTTAAACGTGTATAACTCGGAACTTGTTGATCGAATGTAAACAAAAGAACCAAATAACTTGACATCCTGTGTATGACGTAAATAGCTGTTTTTTCTGTTTTCCGATATGATTGGTGACAAACGAACCACGCCTCGTTTAATAGTCACAACCCACAGTCATAAATATTCAAATCTTAACGTTGCCAAGAGCTTTCGATGACTCAGTCCGGAAGAACGGATTTCACGTACACGAAGAGATTTCCAAGACAACTTGTTTCTATGTAGACTAAATTCTAAGAACTCAACAAAGAAAACAATAAGTTTCATATTCCTTGTGTGTGTAAAGATATAGCAGGGCATGCGACATATTGCGCGGGAGTTGCCAGCTGACACCGCACATGTAATGAGAAAATAATAATAACAATGCTACTGTTACCAACATAACTATACAAAGAGAGATGTTACATTTTATATCTTATTCCGCATTGATAAGGGTCAAAACAAGAGCAGATTTATTATGGCATAGCTAACAGTATTAACATGCGGGTGAGTAAGGATGAGTTTACTGAAAGTGTTTCTAATCGATATCGATACGGTTTGATTAGAAGTATTCATCGGAATCGGATGATGTGGTCAGTTGTTGCCATTTAACGTTTGGGTTTTTTTATGATAATTCGTTCTCTTTGACCTCGTTTGTATAATTTTGTAAAATAAAATGTAGTGTTGTGCAACTTGGGAGAATACTATGTCCTAAGGAGACCACACAATAGTTACCGTAGTCCGAGTCAAATGATTTCCGTGTATAAAATTTCAAAGTAAATACTTAAATCCTTAGATAAAACGAAGTCAGTTGGTAGATAATTTTAATTAAAGTACAACAAAACAATGATGCGATAAACAATTAAGGGTTTCCTGAAACTCATGGCTACTTCGATAAGAAATAATGAAAATTACACGCTTTAAAGGACAAATACGAGGATAAATTCCAACCAACGTCGGAACAACGTTTTGCTTTTCATTTTCGATTGACACTGCAATCGGATAAAACGTATTTAATTTTCATTGAAATAAAACATCGATAGCAACTCCGACCTCACGCATAGCACGGCACATCACTAGCGCGACCCCACTCGCTGCGTTCAGTCGGCCCCTCACTTCGCGTCCGTCAGTGTGACTTGTGCCGCGTCACAAAACGTTTCACCTCCAGTGCCACTATGAGAATCGCAGCGCTTTTTGCGCTGTTCGCGATCGGGTTAGCTACCGAGCTGACTCCGACGGACTTAGTTCGACAGAAGTTTTACGAACTAGAAGAGGAGCTATGGAGGAACGTGACGGACCCTTTGTGGAGGGACTCTGGCCTTGGCGGGGACGTCGAACTGACAAAGGCGTTCTACGCGCTGAACGAGCAGATCGAGTTAATTCCAAGGCCTAAGAGACTGACGTTGAACTCGTGGTTGTGGGGCAAAGTGTCGGAAAAGCTGCAGGTGGTGGACGGATTCTACACGAACTTCATCGATTTCGTGAAGCACCAGGCGGCGCCTGGTACAGTGCCAGCGCCGGTTAGGGAGTGGCTGGACATGGCGGAGTCAGTCCTCATGGACCCGAAGACGTCCGTAGCACAAGCTGTGAGGAAGATTCACGGTTTCTTGGAGCACGGGGATATATTCCGATCAGCTCTGCAGGTAACAGTGAGTAATAATAGCCAAGTTTGGGGTAGAACGACAATAACAATGGAAACTTGTGTAGCGAGAGATGTTTGGCAACATGTCAGTGACCTGATGCTCAACGTTAAACAATCTGAATGTTTACGATTTCGCTATAACAGCATGATTATTTTTGTAGAACATCGCGTTTAGCTGTCTTGCTTGTGTTATAAAGTGTATTGAGTAATCATATTCTGTTCGCGATCGTCGAAGCAATGCCCTCATTACTCAGGTGACTGTTCACTGGAAACATTTTTATTTTTGGGATATCAAAAAGCAGGTTTAATAAGGCATGTACACGCTTGACTAACCTAGATTTTTAAATGTTTTGCAAAAATCAAAACTTCGGAATTTCGACGTTGTAATTAGTAAATAGCACATTATGAAAGCCTAGCTCGATATTTTGACATTTTCACTACTTTCGTTAAAATTAATATTCGCTTTGCACTAAGGAATGCCAACTATACTCGTAGTTATAAGGACGAAAGGTGAAAGTTAAAACTGTATTATAATTATACGACTTATAGCAGTTACTAAGTAGCCGTGGCTCCATTGTTCCAAAAGCGATTTAGATTAGCAAAACATTAGATACCTTGTAGGTTAATTTACTATCAGCAAGACTATCGCCCTAGCTGCTTAACACTTTACTTAAAAAACTAGACATTTGTCACTTTTGTCAGCCTCAATTTCCCATTTAGACTGACAAATATTTGCGTTGTCTTTTCTATCCAATAACGTTAAGGCTAGCGTTTTCAGAAATCATTTTGTTTCTTTGCTCAGTGGAGCATAGCAGATTACGTACCTACATTACTATTAGTAAGACCATCACAATTGCAAAACACCGGAAGGTATTGATGAGGAAAAGAATGCAAACTGTTAATTATCCTGTATTTGTTGAGTAATTAGATGTTACATATGCATTGTAGGTATAGCTATGCAGTGGTGTCGTATGACTTGTCAACAATGATTCTACCACAACATACCTTCTGCCCAGCACTATATGGTTATTTAAACAAAACATTATCTGTCCTGTACCGAGGTGTATCGTGTTTCCCAGTAAGTAACTGGGTGGTGGAGATCTGATAAGCAGTGGCTTCATTTAAAATATGACTGGAAGTCGACCCCACCATATTGGGAAAAGCTGGGCAGATGATGATGATTATTTATGCTGTACCCGCATGAAAGAGTGAAATAACTAGGTCGAGAATGTAGCAAGAAAATATTTCAAAAACGCTAATTATTTACACTGATTCATAACTGCTTTACGATAAATCCGAAGAACCATTTTAAACTCTAATAAATTGTTCGGGAAAACCGTTTATTTTTCTGATCTTTTACATCACAAAAACTTCATTGTTTGTTAGATAATACGTGGTTGTTTATTTAAGGGCAATTGTAACAACTGTAGTCTATTAGAATAATTAAACTTGATTAGTTTTATGAGGCCAATGCGCGTGACCATAACGCATCAAGTAGATTTTGACCCGTAGGGAGAGTTATGTTATTTTATAGTTTCTTATTGGCAGAGCAAGCATACTTTTAAAAGGAAAAAGAGTAGGTAATTTTGTCTTGAAATATTTCGCTAACATTCTATAAACATTCTGGCAGTCAATAACAGGAAAAACTCGAATTAACCAAATAACAATCCATTTTCCTAGAAACTGCCCGTCCAAGAAAATAACTGTATCATTCTATAAACACATGCATAACTAATCGTTATCAAACCAAGTTGGTTATTCCCACAGGTATTTGATGATAACAGATATCACTATTTGCAAAGATGACTTCACGGGTTCCCAGTTTTGAGCAAAGAATATGGCCATCACTGAAAAGAATTTACTTTCCTAGGCTTCAGTGTTTTATGTCAATAATGAGATGTTTTATGCACACACTCATACAGGGTGTAAACAGACTCTTCACGAAGCCATCAACCAAGCATTATGTACATCAAGTTAAGTAACTGCGCAAAAATTTGTGCTGGCAAACGACTTTTTTTTTGGGCTGAAAATCACGCTTTACGGTAGGACTCAATGTAACGCACTCAAAACATTGTGCTGATGGATGGATTGAATAGTAAGGGGGTCCTGGAGGTGTTAAAAGTAGAAATCTTACATTAAAAACATGTATTTAAAAAAAAAACTTGTGAAAAACTTGGAACTTTGACCCCCAATAATCTCCGTAACTAGAAGGTTCCCAGGTATGGTCTAGAACTAAAAAATGGTCGCTGACGGGGAGAAAAAGTGCCTTTCGGCTTCGCTAAGAGTCTGTTTACATCCTTTATATAAAATCATGTTTTTATTTTGCCATGGGGATAGACAGAAATAAAAGATTAACGCCACCTGCTACGATCCTTTGTTACGTTTATAAACCTCGAAGTCAAATCATAACACGACATAATCGCTTGTATAAAGGGTGTAAACAGACTCTTAACGAAGCCGAAAGGCACTTGTTCTCCCCGTCATTGCGATCATTTTTTTGTTCTAGACCATACCTGGGAACCTTCTAGTTACGGAGATATTGGGGGTCAAAGTTCCAACTTTTTCAAAAGGTTTTTTTTTTAATCTATGTTTTTAATGTAATTTTTTTACTTAAGACACCTCCAGGACCCCCTTACTATTCAATCCACCCATCAGTCCAATGTTTTGAGTGCGTTACATTGAGTTCTACTGTAAAACGTGATTTTTCACCCCAAAAAAAAAATCGTTTCCCAGCACTAATTTTTGCGTAAAGTTACTTAGTTTGGCGTACATAATGCTTGGTTGACGGCTTCGGGAAGAGTCTGTTTACACCCTGTATACATATAATCATTCTGTAATCACGAGTCAAAAGTCTATTGCCATTTTGTAAAATAATTATTATCGCCATGTTGTCTTTATTTTAAGTTGACAATGTTTGTAATTGAAAGAAAATATTCCAAATATTGTAATGCTTGAAGTAGGTCTTTGTACAGTAATGGATGCCTTTGGTTAACACAACGACGATAATTATGATACCGTATCTTCCATTGATCAATATCTCAAAAAACCGTCTCCTAATTTCAGGAGGAGGATTCAGACGTCTGCGACCTTCAGATGTCCCCACATCAGCTGATATACGACATGTACAATACCATAGCCCTCACTGAAATCAAGGGTTACGCCATGATGCAGTTCTCTTGGATGCTGCTCAGGATATATGGAAGAGGTAAGCGTTATATCACGGCTGTCAGAGATCTGAGACAGCTACGACATGACATGTATAGAGGCATCATTATGAGGTTGAGGTGTAGAACATTCACATCAATCCAACTATGTTATGCATATGTATTAAGTCTTATGTAGTATGGGGACTGACATTGAAAGAGGTAAGTTTCTTTGTTATAGACAAACTAATATTATAAAGAGGAAAGATTTGTATTTTTGTATGTAACAAATAAACTTAAAAACTATTGGACCGATTTGAAAAATTCTTTCAGTAACGGATAGCTACATTATCAGCGAGTAACATAGGCTATATTTTATCCCCGTACTCCCACAGGAACGGGAACTACGCGGGTGAAACCGCGTGACGTCCGCTAGTAGACAAATAAAGACGATGAACATAAGATATGTGATGCGAATAGATAAATAGGTTGATGTCTAACCGTGTGGTTTATTTTACATAGACGTTATAAGTGTATTAGAACATTTAGCTTATAGATCAGGATAGTCTAAACTCAATTTTAGTTGTAGTAGAGATATAAAAATATCAGTACTGCGGAAGTAATTACAAGGAATAACAATTATGTGAACCCCTATCATGGAAATTATAGCCCGCAGACGATCACATCTGGCTACCGTTGCGGCATGAATGTTGAATTTTCATAACATATTTGGTAGGTTGAAAGAAAAAATATAACAGAAACAATTATTTTTATCTTATTGTCTGCTCCCAAAATAAAAAAAATAATAATCTTTTTATAAAAGCTCAACGTGTTGAAAAAAAGTGAATCACAGTTAATTTTGTCATTGGCAGTGCATGCGTCAATGCGAGTACATATCAATGGACGCTATCAATAAAATGATATGCAAAACGTTTAATTAAACAAGCTATCATGCCTGCAATTCTGTTTACAAAAGTACCTAACGCGTGTAAATATTGTTGATTTGATAAATATTGTTGACTTGACATTCGCACGAGCGAGCTTTTTGTGAATTCGCCGTGAACAAAACAAGATTTTCCATTCTCGTTGTTGTTCTGAGCGTTGAAAATTCAGTGTGTGCTAAAAAGCACCCGTGTAAACGTTGTAGATTAGAAAAAGCCAGTTCCTACTTAGCTCAACATAATATTATGCAGTGTACGGTATCAATTTACCTAAAATGATCGGAACAATAATTTTGAACAAGCCATTTTTAACGTTTTGATAACTTGATGATAAACTGGGGCAAAGAAAACAAGAACACTTCATCTTCATTCCCACATTTGTAACAATTGGCTGAATGGAGACGATATTATTTTAATTTGTGATACATTGGACTTTGATAATATCTGTAATTGACAGTATGACTTCTGATGTGAGTAAATTCATGAACAAAATGCATCCATATTTTTTTTCCTACGTTCGAAATTCAATTTATAATATGAGTTAATGGAAATATAAAAAAAAAAACCTACATAGGCATACGGTTGAGTTTGCGGTTGAGCAGGAATTTCCATAATTATGTAGTCTATTTTATGTGCAAAAATATGTTTAAATTATTTATCACTAGATGACGTCGAGAACCTTTATAGGAATGTTGTAAAATAAAGTTTTCACAACAAATAGGTTCCAGACTTCCAGTAGGTATAACACTGTAGCTAGAACTACTGGAAATAATCTGCGTCATATTGAAACCACAATAAATAACAATATTTGCATTTTTTTTATCCGCAGCGAGGTTTATTGTACTAGTAATAGTTGCTAATGGTATAATTATTAATTAATATTAAAACCAACATAGGCAGAACAATCACAACAAAACAATCCGTAGTTTCCTGGTCAACATGATAATTAACTATTTATTGCAATAAAATCGCTTACCTATGTAAAATACAAACGATTGCTAGTTCAACGAATATCTTACAGTTAATGTTCAATGCAGTGTATGCTTAAGAATATATTTTTAAACACCTTAATGAACACAATGGATTATGTTTGTAAAGCTATTGCATATACATATTAATTACAGCATTACATATAAGATAAAGCCATTGGTTAGCGCCACATAGCTATTTTTGTGGCGAAGACACTCTAGAGTTTATTTATCATAATTATACACAACAAAAAAGTTTGCTATCACTTTGTAAAATCGAAATCTTTTTTTTTACGGTACTACATTATATTATGATTTATTCTTTTCGCTCTAATTTCAAACAGGGTATTTCTATTTAAAGAAAACACAACAAAGATTTTTTCTTGATAACGTTAAATTTAAAAAAATATATCAGCTTATGCTAGTGATCGCAAACTTTTTTCGATGTGTGTACATGAACCATTTTGAGCTACTTTTGATCACACTCCCTACTTCAAAAGCAACCTACCTGCCAAATTGCAATTTAGTGTGTCAATTTCATATGCGTCCACAGGGGAATTACAGCGTTAATACGTCTCTGTATCAATTGTTGTTCTAAATAAACATTTTCATTCGTATATTTCAGGCAACTTCACTCAGGAAGCTAGTCTAACGCGACAAAGGTATACAGAAAGGACAGGCCAAACGGCCACAGCTGCGAGGGCAGCCTTGGCGTCGGCTAAGCGAGACCTGTACCGGTGTGACCCGCCTGTACATACTAGTGGTAAGCACTGAAGCTTAATAAATTTATCAGGTTATTAACTTCCCCAAAGAAATTATTTGGATGAAGTATTTCGGCGAAGAAATAAAACTGTACTTGGAAACTGACTAGAGTACTGTGGTCGTCCCAGAAATATGTATATTTCAACAAGCAGGAGGACCCGCCGCAACTACATAGTTTAGAACAAGGAGTATGCTTTTTTTATCGACACCTAAATGCTGCTAGGAAAAACCGGCCAAATGCGAGTTGGACTCGCGCACCGAGGGTTCTAGAGAGAGGGTATAAACTTGTAGGTATTTTGTTATTAAACTATATATTTGCGGTTTTCAGATTTTTGCCTTTACATGTGCTGTAAGACATTGCTTCTTGCCAAATTTCGTGATTCTAGGTCAACGGGAACTACCATATAGGTTTTCGACCAAAAGGGTACTTCCAGTAGGCCTAGAATTGTCAGTTTTGGTTAAAAGCAAAGTCTTACAGCACAAGTAAAAAATTTGAAAATTAAGGCAAATTTTGGTACTTACAAGTTTTCGCGAAAATCTAAATTTGCCCATATCTTTTTATCGTCTTGACTCAGATTTATATACACCTAATAGGGACTAAAGACCTCAGTATCTGGTATAAATTTCAACTTTCTAGGTCCACCCGTTCCTGAGAAAATCAGTGGTGACACACGGACAGACAGACGAACAGACGGACAAGAGAGTGATCTAATAAGGGTTCCTTTTTTACCTTTTGAGGTACGGAACTCTAAAAAGTTACAATCTTTGCCAAAACCAAGCACATAAAAATAATAATTGGGAATTCCAACAATAACATATTATTGTTATTATTTTAAACATAGGAGCTAAAGTCAACAGTGATAAAACAATAACCTACAAAATTATCAACAAAAACTAAAACAAAGCAGCGACACTTCAACTCCACCATATACACCGTGACTTTTTTATTCGTCTTACAAAGGTGGTCCACTCAATGTATCCGACATAAAATAGGTACCTCTAGGCGTGTTTTTTTTTACCATTACTTAAGATAATAGGTTCAAAGAAAAATATGTAATACATTTAAATTATGAAACATCCTGTTAATGTAATGTTTACGTGTCAAACCGAAACATACTTACCCAGCGCACGATTCAAGTTGATTATCGCTCGCAATAGAGTATTTCAACTACGTCATGCGTTAAAATAATGAATAATATTTTTATATTTTTATTATTCAAATCTTTTGTTATGAATGTATAGCATTGGATAGGATACATGAAGTAGGCTGCTTAAAAGTCACGGTGTATACACAAACCCCTCAAAACAATTCTCGAACATTCATCCCAACATAACTAACAATAAGGTCCATTTTCCAGCGACGTACGCGGAAGTGACCCGCCTGCTGCAAGGGTACATAGAAAACGAGGTGGACCTGAACAGCGACGCCACGTGCAGGGAGAACTGCGCCTTCTACACGCTGGCTCAGAACCAGGGCTGCTACAAGGAACAGTTCTGTGCTCAGCAGGATAAGTGCAACGGCAGGGTCATTGATTGTCAGTACGTGGATTCTGACATGTGGGTGTGTCCTGCGGTAAGTGAAGTTGAAAAGCCTTTTATTGTTTTTAGAACCTTATTCCGGATCGGATAAGGTTTTAAGTGCAAAATTGACAAGTGTTCTCTCATGCCAGTTTCAATGATTAATTTCATCAACCAATCACAGCAACTAACTATTATCTAGTTTCGCCCTTTATGAGACATGAGGGAAAGAGTTTTAAGCGTTGCCCAGCAGTGGAATCTATCTTCCCAACAATCAACACAATATTTGTCATTAGACTTTTAAAACAAGAACATAACAAACACAAATACTCCAGTACAATAACAGCCCGTGTTGATGCAAATAACAGTAACAAACAAAGCTAAATTGCTTTAATTGATGTACTGTTGTGGAGTCATATCTTAATTATCCAGTCTGATTATACTGTTGTTATTATAAAAGTGAAACATGCCACATGACGAGCCGAACTAAGACAAAGAGAAAATTAAAACTTCAACGAATACATTCAAGTTTCATAGTACAACCGAGAAATGAACTAAAAAAGAAAAATAACGGGCAAATGTTCCTTGGTGTTGTTGTTCAAAACAGTAATGAACTAAAGTAGTAGCCGTGACCTCCTTAGTAAACAAACAAATCACGATAATTCATCACGATTGAACGAAGATATTCGAGTAATGGTTTATGTTGAACTTTACAGAACCACAACAGTAAGAGGCGGTATGAATGGATCGAGTACGAGAACGGACGCACGTTGGGAAGGGTCGGCAGCTGCAGACGGGGAACAACCAAGGTTAGAACAATTTGACACTTCCAACGTTGGCCCCAGTAACCCACAAATTACTTTGAACCCTAACGTTTAATATTGGCGACACAATAATGTATCGCTTTCAAAGCAATCGTGGCTTATCTACCAGACTTGTAGAGTAGTTAATGAGGTCAGATGATTAAGTAAACAAATCAGAACGCAAATACGATAGCAAGACGTTTTTTCTGTTTCATTTGCATTGAATTTGTTGAAGATCAATTCAAAATGTTCATATTTTCCGTGTAATGTTTTACATTCTCAGCCTTGATCTTTGTTGCAGTATGTCATCTACATAATATTATCACTTTTTTTATAGCGACCGCTATTTAATCTTGAGAATATGCGGCACGTAATCAATAATACCTAACCCTTGTTACTCTGAGCCTAGTGTTCCAATTCAGTGGCTATGTCCAGGTGGACTCCTGGTGGCGTTGGTTGTTCTGGCACTGCTCTTACTGCCTGTGCCTCTGCGAAGATGCAACCCCCTCTGACCGCTACTTCAGCCTCCGAGAAGCACTATCAGACATCAGCAACAACAAGTTAGTCCCTTAAATGTTCGGTTCACCCGCACACTTTATAGGGACACTCCAAAACTTGCCCCGAAAGAATCCGAAGTTAAATGAAATTTATAATGACAGTTTTTCCTTCAAAGGTCGACTCCTGGTGGAGATGGACACTAACTCACTGCTCGTATTGCTTTTGCCTATGCGAGGACGATGCCAACCAGGCTGAACGTTTCTTCAGCTTGCGAGAGGCATTGGCAGATACTGAGAAGAACAAGTCAGTACTTGGGGACAGTGAAACTAACCTACGTGTCTTTTCGACCTAATTGGCTTTCGTTGTACATACCGCTTACTTGTTCAATATAAAACAGCTTACAGGGGTACATGTAAATAGTTTCACATCTACATCTTCAGCGTAGAAATTCGGATCTAATGCCATTTTCTCTCATCTCACTTGTGTTAACTGCATGGGTGTGCGGGTGATTATATCTCTGCCACTTTTAGATCAATACTAACATCAGCTTTTCGCAATTTCCAGGGTAGTAACAGGAATCCATCTGGTGAAGCACGGAAAAGTGTTCCACATTCAGATATATGAGGGTAAGCTGGTGGAGCGAGGTTTCGTGGAATCTTCGGAGGAGGTGAAGGCACAAGCCTTTGAACCGACATCACCTGGAGTCATCGAGGGCTTGGACTACCACACGCTGATTTATGAGAAGCGCGCGATTGACTTGGACGATCTGGACTCACCACCGGGACATGTTTTGACTGGAGCCAGGTGAGAAAACTTAATTTGTAATTTCAAAACTACTAAATAATTTCGCTCATAAATTTTACAATAATCGAATTCTTTTACAGATTCCGAATGATTGGAGCCCATCTACACTTCGAGATTCGCGCAACACCGTTCAACTACACGACAGGAAAACTTTCTCCAGAAAAGAGTCAATGGATCAGCAACGACAACACTGAAGGATCACATACACCTAGGTAAATACCCCTTGATTGTTTGATTTGACCCCTTGAAGTTTAAAGGTGGCTTTAGACAAAACGAACGATCAGAACAAGGTATGATTTACGTTTTTTTTTGTACTGGATGGATTTGGTTGAGTATTGATATAATATTCGCTCGTTTAGTCTAACTGACCTTTAGACAAGAAGTATCGCTTCGAAGTCTGCAAAAACGAGCATTACAAATTCACAGCATCTATTTCTTTTTAAAATCAAGACAAATCATAGCTTCATCATCTGCCTAGTTGCTATATTAACAGGATTTTCTAGGCTAATCTCAACCGGAAACTCTGAGACCAATTCTTCTAAACTTAATCTTACCAAATTCCTTTCCAGATCGCGTCTCGAGCTATACAAGCCGGACCTCCCAACGCGTGCGCACACGTCACTGCGCATAGACTCACAACACGACCAGTACATCGAGTTCACGAACTCGGACTTTGATGCTGATGCGGCACAGAGCACAGTGCCGTTCATCGATATACAGCCTGTTGTGCCTTCTAAAGGTAATTATTCGACTTCATCTTTAGTAAGTGGGATAAGAGTGGTGTTTTCGAATATTGACAGTTTTTTTCGGCTGATAAAAAAAGAAAGTGACTATCATAGACGACGAAGATGTTTTATAGTATAATGTTAAAATCACTCTATCCTGCTTGCGCAATTTAGTTTCGTAGTAGTGTTTTTGGAAAAAAATCTTTTAAAACCTAAAGCTCAGTTTGCGCTACAACGTATTTTTGTTTATTGATTTTTTTCAATATGTCTTGTCAATTTGAAGTTCCTTTTTTTAAGTGAAAATAACATCAATGTGGTAATTTTTTGAGTTAGCTAGTAGTTTAGAAACAGAATTTCTTTCAATTCTGTTTTCCATCCATTCCATTTTTCATTTTTTTTGTTTTCCTTTCGCCCGCAGCCCTAAACACCAAGGGAGCAACTTTGCTGAGTGGAGCAGGCTTGTACCACAGAGGAGCGAAGGGTTCCGGAGGCTTCATCGCCGCCAAGGTCATCACCTACGACTACTCCAAACACGTGAAGGCAGAACCACCTCCGTCAGAGTTCGTCGACGAGTCGGAAACAACCGAATTCGTACCCATTGTCAATTAGAATACAGTTCAATTTTATATACTCATTTTATTTTATAATGTAGCGTAATTGTGAATTTTGATAATACGTATTTTTTAAGTCTCGTACTGAGTTTTATTTCGGATTATGGCGTACAATGGTAGGGTGTGTATACAAGGGATGCTAATATTAAACAAGATAACATTGTATTATTGTGTTGTGGATATCTGTTTATACAAATATGCGGAGGATGAGTACAAACAAACGTGAATACTAAACATTGTATGTAAACATTGTAATGAATGGACCTTAGCAATATTCCAAACTCCTTCACCGTGGAAATGCTTTGAGATTTACTCAATACAGATTTGATGTCTTTTTTTATTTCAAAATTGCTTTATTGTAGTTCTGCCAAAATAAATTCATTCTGTAAATGTACAATTAATAAATTAAATTTGGAATAAATAAGTTAAGTAAGTATACATTAATTCAAAATTATGTAATCGTAACTTATTTGTAAATGTGATCTTGTTTCATGTATCGTCCCTGTAGGATATAGATTAGATGCTCCAATGTTCTAGTCTACATACAACCCCAAATATGAACAATAAAGATATTAAAACGTACAGGCTCGTTTTTCATTGTGAGATCCTTATGAAGACGGAAGAGCAAATGGTGTAGAGTTGGCTCTGCTTTGCCATAATTGTACTAATCATTATATGTATTATTGCAATAAAGTTCAATTTGTGCAAACTAAATAAGGCCTTCTGGGCACTTTTTCTATTGACGGCGATGTGGACGAATTTTTTGACGCCCTGTAACTTTTTTTACTAGTATATATGTATATATATTTTTACTATTATAGATTAATTGTAGTTTGTGATTAATGTTAATAAAATTACCGCTTAATTTTTTTTAACAAAACAAAAAAAATCATGTGTGCAATTCACATGGTAGAAGTGAAACCTTCAAAATTTTGGCTTCAAGATAAACACTGTATAATGCTTCGTATCTCATTTTCTCTCACGTTAAATCTTATGAATTAATGTGTCTGTCTCTTTTTACTGTCGCTTTTTCGTTAAAGAACAACGACGTTAAAGAACACTTAAAAAAAAAAAGAAAAACTAAATAAGGTGAATATTAGCGTAAATACGCGCACTAGTCAGAACAGGTGCACCTAAACGCATGTATGTCGGTAACACAGTTGGATTATGGAGTGCTTGACTACAGTGAAATTAAGACGAAAGATTTTAGATGTGAAATATCTCGTAAAACGTGCCGTATTTAACTCACGAATGAAGGGATTAAACACAGATAATTGCTAGTTTTTTGATAATTGATAATTAGAGAGCAGCGGTGGCCCAGTGGTAGCGACCCTGACTTACGAACAGTAAGTCGTGGGTTCGAACCCAGGCAGGCGCATTACTTTGTGTAATTTATTTCATCACCACTGCTCTCAAAAACGGTGAAGGAAAACATCGAGACGAAACCGGCATGTCCTAGAACCAAAAATTCGAAGACATATGACATCTACCAATCCGCACTGGGCCCGCGTGGTGGAATATAGCCCATTCCCTCTCATAGAGAGGAGGCCTGTGTCCCAGCAGTGGGAACATTATAGGCTGATGATGATGAATCGCTAGTTTGACATATTCATCATATTAGAATTGACACTCTCAATTTACTTGCGCGTTAATTAGGACGAACATTATCGTAGTTCAAGTGTTACACTAATAATTTAATAAAAAAGTGTGGAACATAAAAAAATAAGGGCGGTTTCAGAATAGCGTATTTTC
This sequence comes from Lycophotia porphyrea, assembly GCA_950005105.1. Taxonomy (NCBI): domain Eukaryota; kingdom Metazoa; phylum Arthropoda; class Insecta; order Lepidoptera; family Noctuidae; genus Lycophotia; species Lycophotia porphyrea. The sequence continues at coordinate 1,504,434 of OX465396.1, forward strand.
GGTGCGTTTTTTTTGAAGCGCATAATTTGGGACGCATGTACACGCTTAAGCCGGTACGAGTTAATACGCGCTAGAAAATACGCTAGTCTAAAACCGCCCAAAGAAGGCCATGCATCAAAAAAAAACATACCTTCATTTTTTTCTTGGCATTTTTCAAGTTGTTTTCACGTGATTTAATGTTGAATTAAGGTAAATTCGAGCAGTAGAGTAACGTCAACGGAACCAGAGAGAATTAGCTTTGCTGACACAGGATTCAGGAATTTAAACTCGGAAAACTTCGGCCAGGAACTATTTATTGGCCGAGTCGAAGTTAGACATTACCCGGCTGAGGGATCGAACCCAGACCCCTTGTTTAGCAGTCTACACTAAAGGTGCACACCGCATTTTATTACACAAAAGTTGTGGCCCGCCAGAAGTATGCAATGCTGGTCGCCCAAATCTGCGTCAACTTTAACTAGGCAGTTGACCGTAACTGTAGGTCTTTTTCACGTAATTCAAGTAGGAATATGGTACGTACCTGAACTCTCAGCGGATGTACAGCCAGCAAAGCCAAAAGATCGGGCGGAGGTAGTACATCAGCAGCTCTTAGTCCCATGGAGCGCACGCCGGCACACAGGAACGCGCCCAGGTAGCGGTGCAGCGGGAAGTGGAACGACGCGTGCATCACCTCCGACTGGGGACAACGGGGCTTGTGTAATGTAATCATCGACACAGCCTGTATCAGCTATGATACAGGCTGTGTCGATGATTACATTACCACTAAATAAAACATAACAGCGGTTCTTTCTCTTCTTACTGAGGCGCGATATTAATTAAATCTTCCTTGGATCGCGCAAAAAAGAAGTGATTATTAAATATTACTCCGTTTTGACGTCTGGGGTTCAGTTCATCGTTAGGGACACCACAATTAAACCCTTCTTAGAGATTTTGGGTCAGGTTTAATACACGTTTGCGCCTGCGTCTTTTGAGTTAGTATTCATAAGTTTATTAGATGACTAAACGCGAGCCACTCCTGCAGGTAGGTGAGCGCGGCCGTCAGACGTACAGTGCGTGTACTCACCCGCTCCATGTGCGGCGTGGTGAAGTGCACCGCGTCGAGCCACTCCTGCAGGTAGGTGAGCGCGGCCGTCAGACGTACAGTGCGTGTACTCACCCGCTCCATGTGCGGCGTGGTGAAGTGCACCGCGTCGAGCCACTCCTGCAGGTAGGTGAGCGCGGCCGTCAGACGTACAGTGCGTGTACTCACCCGCTCCATGTGCGGCGTGGTGAAGTGCACCGCGTCGAGCCACTCCTGCAGGTAGGTGAGCGCGGCCGTCAGACGTACAGTGCGTGTACTCACCCGCTCCATGTGCGGCGTGGTGAAGTGCACCGCGTCGAGCCACTCCTGCAGGTAGGTGAGCGCGGCCGTCAGACGTACAGTGCGTGTACTCACCCGCTCCATGTGCGGCGTGGTGAAGTGCACCGCGTCGAGCCACTCCTGCAGGTAGGTGAGCGCGGCCGTCAGACGTACAGTGCGTGTACTCACCCGCTCCATGTGCGGCGTGGTGAAGTGCACCGCGTCGAGCCACTCCTGCAGGTAGGTGAGCGCGGCCGTCAGACGTACAGTGCGTGTACTCACCCGCTCCATGTGCGGCGTGGTGAAGTGCACCGCGTCGAGCCACTCCTGCAGGTAGGTGAGCGCGGCCGTCAGACGTACAGTGCGTGTACTCACCCGCTCCATGTGCGGCGTGGTGAAGTGCACCGCGTCGAGCCACTCCTGCAGGTAGGTGAGCGCGGCCGTCAGACGTACAGTGCGTGTACTCACCCGCTCCATGTGCGGCGTGGTGAAGTGCACCGCGTCGAGCCACTCCTGCAGGTAGGTGAGCGCGGCCGTCAGACGTACAGTGCGTGTACTCACCCGCTCCATGTGCGGCGTGGTGAAGTGCACCGCGTCGAGCCACTCCTGCAGGTAGGTGAGCGCGGCCGTCAGACGTACAGTGCGTGTACTCACCCGCTCCATGTGCGGCGTGGTGAAGTGCACCGCGTCGAGCCACTCCTGCAGGTAGGTGAGCGCGGCCGTCAGACGTACAGTGCGTGTACTCACCCGCTCCATGTGCGGCGTGGTGAAGTGCACCGCGTCGAGCCACTCCTGCAGGTAGGTGAGCGCGGCCGTCAGACGTACAGTGCGTGTACTCACCCGCTCCATGTGCGGCGTGGTGAAGTGCACCGCGTCGAGCCACTCCTGCAGGTAGGTGAGCGCGGCCGTCAGACGTACAGTGCGTGTACTCACCCGCTCCATGTGCGGCGTGGTGAAGTGCACCGCGTCGAGCCACTCCTGCAGGTAGGTGAGCGCGGCCGTCAGACGTACAGTGCGTGTACTCACCCGCTCCATGTGCGGCGTGGTGAAGTGCACCGCGTCGAGCCACTCCTGCAGGTAGGTGAGCGCGGCCGTCAGACGTACAGTGCGTGTACTCACCCGCTCCATGTGCGGCGTGGTGAAGTGCACCGCGTCGAGCCACTCCTGCAGGTAGGTGAGCGCGGCCGTCAGACGTACAGTGCGTGTACTCACCCGCTCCATGTGCGGCGTGGTGAAGTGCACCGCGTCGAGCCACTCCTGCAGGTAGGTGAGCGCGGCCGTCAGACGTACAGTGCGTGTACTCACCCGCTCCATGTGCGGCGTGGTGAAGTGCACCGCGTCGAGCCACTCCTGCAGGTAGGTGAGCGCGGCCGTCAGACGTACAGTGCGTGTACTCACCCGCTCCATGTGCGGCGTGGTGAAGTGCACCGCGTCGAGCCACTCCTGCAGGTAGGTGAGCGCGGCCGTCAGACGTACAGTGCGTGTACTCACCCGCTCCATGTGCGGCGTGGTGAAGTGCACCGCGTCGAGCCACTCCTGCAGGTAGGTGAGCGCGGCCGTCAGACGTACAGTGCGTGTACTCACCCGCTCCATGTGCGGCGTGGTGAAGTGCACCGCGTCGAGCCACTCCTGCAGGTAGGTGAGCGCGGCCGTCAGACGTACAGTGCGTGTACTCACCCGCTCCATGTGCGGCGTGGTGAAGTGCACCGCGTCGAGCCACTCCTGCAGGTAGGTGAGCGCGGCCGCGATGATGCGGCGTGCGAGCGGCGCGTGCGACGCGTCCGTGAGGTGCGACAGGACGGACCACATCGGGTACGCGGCCGCTTCCAGCTCGCAGGAAAACGCCGCGTAGTACGACGACGGCTCGAATTCTATGTGACCGCCGACCTCGCGAATGTTTACGTTCATGCCTGAAAAAATAATTAAAATTTGTCGAGTCAGCGGAGCGGTTTCGATTCCTGGCTAGGGATATTGATTTTTCAAAAATCCAATGATCAGTTTTAGTTTTCATCAAAATCGGGCTCGAGGCTCATTTGAATATTTTTCGCTATGCCTTATAGTTTATACCCTGTATAAAGGGTGTAAACAGACTCTTAACGAAGCCGCCCTCTTAACGAAACGCACTTTTTCTTCCCATCATTGCGACCATTTTTTTGTTCCAGACCATACCTGGGAGCCTTTTAGTTACGGAGATATTGGGGGTCAAAGTTCCAACTATTTACAAGTTTTTTTTTTTTTAAATACATGTTTTTAATGTAAAATTTTTACTTTAAACACCTACAGGAACCCCTTACTATTCAATCCATCCATCAGCACAATGTTTTGAGTGCGTTACATTGAGTCCTACTGTAAAACGTGATTTTTCAGGCCAAAAAAAAATAGTTGTTTCCCAGCACTAATTTTTGCATAAAGTTACTTAGTTTGATGTACATAATGCTTGGTTGACGGCTTCGTGAAGAGTCTGTTTACACCCTGTATAATAAAAAAAACCATCCTGTTTATTGCACACAATCTATACACATAAATAAAATTTAAGTGTGTGTTAGTAATTTCAAAATAACAGTTTTTTACTGAATGCATGTGGAAGTTTAGGGTACATATTATAACATTTTTGTTTAAATTTTGAATGTCTGTTTGTTCCGCCTAATTTCCAAAACAGCTGGACCGACTGCTTTTTATAAGGAGTAACTTAGGCTACTTTTATTTTAGAAACAGCGTTAGGGATTTTTTTACCCGGAGGTAAAAAAAATTAAACACTTAGTATTGTTAACAATATCCGATTCAAATAGGGAAGTAATATTGTTATAATAATTTCACGAGATATTACGCTAGTGTATTTTATGTTTTTTAATTTAATCTAATTAAATAAAAATCAATTGCTGTTCGTTTGTCTCGCTAAAACTCGAGTATGGCGAAACCGATTTGGATAATTCTTTTTTTGTTTTGTTTGATCGAATACAGGGAAGGTTTAACACAAAAAAAAAATAGTAGGTAAGTAGGTAGGCGTAGGTAGGTATGTAGGTAGGTGTAGGTAGGTAGAATATGGTACGGTAGGGCAGGGTGAGTGGGTAGTGTAGGGTAGGATAGGTAGGGTAGGGTCGGTAGGTAGGTAGGGTAGGTAGATAGGTCGGGTAGGGTAGGTAGATCGGGTAGGTAGGTAGGTAGGGTAGGTAGGTAGGGTAGGTAGGTAGGGTAGGTAGGTAGGGTAGGTAGGTAGGGTAGGTAGGTAGGGTAGGTAGGTAGGGTAGGTAAGTAGGGTAGGTAGGTAGGGTAGGTAGGTAGGGTAGGTAGGTAGGGTAGGTAGGTAGGGTAGGTAGGTAGGGTAGGTAGGGTAGGTAGGTAGGGTAGGTAGGGTAGGTAGGTAGGGTAGGTAGGTAGGGTAGGGTAGGTAGGTAGGGTAGGTAGGTAGGGTAGGTAGGTAGGGTAGGTAGGTAGGGTAGGTAGGTAGGGTAGGTAGGTAGGGTAGGTAGGTAGGGTAGGTAGGTAGGGTAGGTAGGTAGGGTAGGTAGGTAGGGTAGGTAGGTAGGGTAGGTAGGTAGGGTAGGTAGGTAGGGTAGGTAGATAGGTCGGGTAGGTGGGTAGGGTAGGTAGATCGGGTAGGTAGGTAGGGTAGGTAGGTAGGTAGGGTAGGTAGGTAGGTAGGGTAGGTAGGTAGGTAGGGTAGGCAGGTAGGGTAGGTAGGTAGGTAGGGTAGGTAGGTAGGGTAGGTAGGTAGGGTAGGTAGGTAGGGTAGGTAGGTAGGGTAGGTAGGTAGGGTAGGTAGGTAGGGTAGGTAGGTAGGGTAGGTAGGTAGGGTAGGTAGGTAGGGTAGGTAGGTAGGGTAGGTAGGTAGGGTAGGTAGGTAGGGTAGGTAGGTAGGGTAGGTAGGTAGGGTAGGTAGGTAGGGTAGGTAGGTAGGGTAGGTAGGTAGGGTAGGTAGGTAGGTACAACTAGTTGAATATAATAATGAATCTTTATTTTAAAATAACAACCAACCTTGCAACATCGACAGGAACTCGAACCACATATCCACAAGCGCATCATCTTGCAGGAACAGCAACGCAACGCTCTTATGCGACAACACATTATTGAAGTCAGACACCAGCGGCCAATAGCAATGCTCCTTCATCACGCGACGCGTACAATCTATCACGTAGTGGAAGTTCTGATCAGGATCATGTAGCGTGTTCTGTACGAGAATCTTCCCCATCATGAGTCGTAGGGACAGCACCATGACGTGCAGTAAGTGGAGCTGTTGAACACAGCGCAGTGCCAGGGCCTCGTTGGAGAACAGTTGTACGGACATGTGCACGACGCGGTTGGACAGCGTGTCGGGGTCCGCCGCGTCCTCCAGTACGAGCGGGATGCGCGCGTAGTGCATCACGAATGTACGGGTTAGGTGTTCCTGTAACAATAATTGTGGTTTAGTTTTTTTTTTTGAAGTGAAACTTCTAATGCGACTTCCAGCAAGGTTGCGTTAAACGTTTAACGCTACCATGGAGGGGGTATGAAAGCACTGTTGCGTTAAACGTTCAACGCTCCTGGGGAGGGGAAATAGAAAGAGACAGAGCGAGAGTGAATGGTTCACATTACGAAGTTTAAAGTTTCATTTAATAAAGTGTGTTTGTACCTTGTAGTCCTGGTCTGGCAGCATGTTGAGCAGGAAGCAGACCACGTTCTGCGGAAACTCGTACTTGAACGTCCAGAATATGAACTCGTCTAGTAAAGTGTTGTGTTGCAGACGAGGCGCCAGGGCAGGCAGGTGACGGTACCTGGGGAAAAAAATGTTAATATGTGACTAGCAATAAACTGGGCGGAAGGGTAAATAACCGTCCAGGGCTGCGGGACTGTTCGAAAGAGGTACCACGGCCCTGAAACACAAAGGGCAAGGAAGGAACATGGATGGGTTTCAGTCAGTACAAGTCTGACACTCCCTTCCGCTATGCCCAGAGCGGGAGAACTCATTTGATGATTTTCCATCCGAAAAAAAAGAAAAAAAAAAGGGTAAATAACCGTTGTGGCTTTATAATGAAAATAAGCGAAGTCTCAAGTAACGACCACTGGAACAGTTTTAGTAATGCTCTGGTAATTATGGGACTGATTTTTGTCTGAAGTAAACGTGTTGATTCGTGATATTATTTTTCAAATTAATTCTTAGATCATTTTAAGTAATCATCATTTCAGCCGAAAGACGTCCACTGCTGGATAGGCCTCTCCGAAGAGGTTTTGCCATAATCGCCACGCCTGGCAGGCGGGTTGGCGATCGCAGTACGGTTGTTACAAAAGCACAGAGAACACTGCTGCTCATTCTCTGGTATGTCCCTTAGTGGCCTCTTACGACAGCCACGGGAAGATATGGGATGGTGCTATTCTTTACGTCCGACACCATACAGAACATTTTAAGTAATAAGATGGTAATATTCCGATAGAAAATTTAAGTAATAAGATAGTGATATTCTGGAATTGTTACTCACTCGTCGGGTGGTTCAGGCGCCGGGAACATCTCGAGCGCCTTCTCGTACATCTTGTTGGACTCGGCCATGTAGCAACCGTACTCTGTGTCTGGGAATGGCGGCTCCACTAGATTCCGGTACATCTGGAACAAGGAAATACATGGTGAAGTTAGTACAACAAGCCACGATCCTTCTTTCGTTTCTTCTACAGTAGTTCATATTTATGAAATAATTTTCCACAACAGCAAAGCAGAAACTTGAAGTGTTACATGTTTTTCTGTATCATATCAATAGATAGTTCAACTGGCCAACGATTGATCCGCGGGCTACAAATTAGGTAACTTCATCTTTCAGCTTTTTATTTAGCAGAACGACGTCCACTACTGAACATCATAATCATCATCATCATTTCACCCGAAAGACGTCCACTGCTGCACATAGGCCTCCCATAGAGGGGGGTTTTGCCATAATCGCCATACTAATAATACTGAACATTGTTGCGCCCAAATACTACACTAAGTATATCCACGAAAATAGTTAGGCTGTCATTTTTTATATTTTAGACCAACTGGAACAAGCTCTTCGACGTCGAGTCTATAAAGGGTGTAAACAGACTCTTAACGAAGCTGAAAGGCCCTTGTTCTCCCCGTCATTGCGATCATTTTTTTTGTTCTAGACCATACCTGGGAAACTTCTAGTTACGGAGATATTGGTGGTCAAAGTGCCAACATTTTCACAAGTTTTTTTTAAATACATGTTTAATGTAAGATTTTTACTTTAAACACATCCAGAACCGCCTTACTATTCAATCCATCCATCAGCACAATGTTTTGAGTGCGTTACATTGAGTCCTACTGTAAAATGTGATTTTTCAGCCCAAAAAACAAAACCTGCATTAATTTTTGCGTAAAGTTACTTAGTTTGATGTACATAATGCTTGGTTGACGGCTTCGTGAAGTCTGTTTACACCTTGTATTAATTAACCAAGATAGAGAACCAAATGACGCAAAACACTCAAAGTTGGTTTGTATTCTTGTAATAGTTCTAATCCGAGAATTTTGAAGACTAGCGGTTCTTGCTTACCTGTGGATTTATGAGAGCCTTGGTCATAGCGGAGCGCATGAGGTCGCCCATGTTGTTGAACTCCATAAGCATCTTGACGTAGCCCTCGCACTCCTGGACCGTAATCCGGTAGCTGTCTGATGTTGTCTGTGTGCCGCAACTGAGAAGGAGAGAGCGAATGTTCGGTTAAAATAGCTGATTTTTGATTAGAGAAAATTGTAAGTTTATTTATTAGCAGCTTCTGACAAGTTCGACCTTGACTTAAGACCTATACAAGCCTAGTTTTGTTTACCCTGAGCCTCGACGTTATTCTCATCCTTATCAACAACTTTTTTACTGGAAATTGGGAAAAATCAGCTGTCCCAAACATTTGTAATCATCAAATCTTAAACTGTGTCGTGTTCATCGCGCACCGACTTCCGTAGGGGCAGATGGGATTCGCCTCACTGTGTACCAACGTAGCATTACTCATTTGATTAGTTAGATTAAAGATGCCGGTCTGATGGCAGAGATTTCTTAATTAAATAAGCGGAAATAATAATAATGTGATTTAAAACCTAGAATGAGAAGTTCTCACTAAGCCAAGGTTAGTAACCCATTTTCTACTCAAGACCAAACGTATGCTCAGCCATGTACGAGTAATTACGCGACCTAGCGTTAAGGCGTGACCTATTTAGCGTCACAAATCCAGTTCTAGGTTACGTCTGAATGCACTGAACGTAACGAACTAAAAATACTTGACACGGATGCCGTGAGAAACCTTAGAAGCACACGTGTGGCTTCGCAAATCACTAGGAGACGGTTAAATTTGTGTCCGTTAAGCGGATTATAGGAATTGCTTCTATTGGATTATTTAAACTTCGAAATTGCTAGATTTTGAAACCTTGTTTCCAATCAAAGTAAAAGATAGAACAAGGGGTCAGGTAAATAATCTTAAATATTAATTAGGTCCTGTTTTTTGCAAATAAAACGCCAATTTCATATGTCCAACCAATAACTGGTGAAATAGACATTCAATTTACCAGCTTAGATCGGGAGCATACGAAGACCAATCATTCCATTGGTTAATTCGCTAGTAGCTCCACTCTCTAAATACAAAACCCGTAGTTTTGGTCGAAATTACGGGCGTTTCCTGCCCCGTATCCCTTACGGACATAAAATTTCTTAGGGGCCCGATTTAAAAATGAATAACAACATGGACAGTTGTCCCTACTTCCAATGTTTTTAAAACTCATGAATTGGAAAATAGACAGGCTTGTATTTTCGTAGACGGACTTGAGAGTATACCCCCTGGTTAAAATTAGGTCTCAAACCGGTGTCATGGTTTCAGAATGAAATGCATGGGAATGGGGATCCAGGACCCTAACAGATGGCCATGAAAATGATGTTAGTCTTCGTGCCTACAACCACAGTGACTTTAGAAATAAATAAAACAGGTCAGTCAAATAATGCAATGGTTCAACCGTTGCTCTTGCCTGCATATGCAGACGATTCGTTTGACTGAATGTCAAATTGAAATACTTTTCTTGACAGGTAGATGGTAGATGGCCGGCCTAAGGTGATTGGGTCATATAGGACACCAAAGGCAACACCCTTTCTTGACGAAGCTTGGGATAGAGTTATTTCTAGCAGTGGACCGCGATAGGGTAAACTGATACTTGATAGATAGATTGCTTTACGCTGTTGTTGAAGTCCTTACCTGTTCTCTCTAAAGTGTTGCAGGAGACGTAGTATGAGGCGCGGCATCATTGCCTCGGCGACGCACATCAGCGCCGCGGGCACGTCTCCCGGACGCGGGCATTTGTTGCCGTGGTTACTGCAGAATCTGTAATGAGAAATTTTGAGCATGAGTATACAGAAATTAATTAAACCTGAGCGTTGGTATGCAATGTAGGACCAGGTCTGATATGCAGCAGGTCATTGGCTGAGGTGATTAATACGCTAAGGCTAAGAGAGTGACCACAACTTATCGACGCGGAATTAGCTCGGGTCGATCATTGTACTACATTGTCGGTGTTACAGAGTCTAGTTGCGTTTTCCAAACCGACACGAAGCGAATTACGTTTTTTTCGGTTTTATTATTACATTGACATAATCCTCTTTCTGGCCGGCTCAACCCTTCCGTGTCGATAAGTGAGAACATCCCCTAAAAGTAAACCAGTAAACCAGCTCAACAGGTTACCAATGTGAATGCCACTGAGATGTTTTTCGAAGGCCTACCCGCTAGAAATCTATAAGACCAGAGCATATAAATCAAAGATAGTCAAATCGGTGCAGTAGTATCTTATAAAGGAGAAGTATGTTTATTTATATCTACATATCAGACGTTTCTCCTTATCAGATAAAATGAAACTCTCCAATAAAGGGTGTAAACAGACTCTTAACGAAGCCGAAAGGCACTTGTTCTCCTCGTCATTGCGATCATTTTTTTGTTCTAGACCATACCTGGGTACCTTCTAGTTACGGAGATATTGGGGGTCAAAGTGCCAACTTTTTCACAAGTTTTTTTTTAAAACATGTTTTGTATGTATTTTTTTTACTTAAGACACCTTCACTACCCCCGTACTATTCAATCCATCCATCAGCACAATGTTTTGAATGCGCTACATAGAGTCCCACCGTGAAACGTGAAATTTCACCCCAAAAAAAAAAGTTGTTTCCCAGCACTAATTTTTGCGTAAAGTCACTTAGTTGGACGTATAGAATGCTTGGTTGACGGCTTCGTGAAGAGTCTGTTTACACCCTGTATAAGTATGGGGAATAGGATACTGCAATGCGGCACGGCTGATGGTACATTAACACTCCACCACAGAGCACTTAGTCCATCCGGTTGTAAACGTTTTATTACAAAATTCTTGTTTCAACTTACGTTCATAATACATCGTAATAAAAATGACGACAAAGTTGCATACATACAAGTTAGATACAAGATGGTAGAATGGTTTTATTAAGAAATACAGATTACAAGCAACGTAACATACAATCCACGACGGAGCAGATCCAGACCACGGACGGGATGAAGGAATGTGGGAAGACAACCGACTAGGTGGACAGACGATCTCATTAAAGTGGCCGGAAGAAACTGGATAGCCATGTCACAAAACCGCCAAAAGTGGAGAGATTTGGAAGAGACCTACACTCAGCATTGGGTGGCCAAGGGTTGAAGAAGAGAACATACAATCACCGCGCCTGTTATCCCCAAATGGCCAGGTATACCAATTGTACCTACACCTACATTTTACCAGATTTTTTGAAGTCCCATGTCATTAGCTACGAGACTATTAACACCAGCAGGCACAATTCCAGACTCTGGGCAGCTAAAAAAGCAGGCGAAAAAATCCAATGACACGCTCAGCAGTAGACGGTTGCGACCAGATAACCATTATGTGTTTATCAAAATATCAAGCCAACATCTCGTAAACTTCCATGGTATCATCTTCAACACAACACAAACGTAAGCATCAGATCAAGATGTGTGACGTGCAGAAATGACGTCATCAACTCACTCCAAGGTCACACCGAAGGGCAAGGTCACACCGAAGGGCAAGTTCAAACGAACATCTGAATCACGGTAAGGTCATTAGGATCTGGATCTGCTATCTCTTTCTGTCTTGGGGGAAAACCTATAATACTCCTCTTGACTCTGTGTCCATTGTATTATTTATTTGTTTTATTTGTTCTCTTTGGAAAGGTGTTTTCTGGTTTGTGTATTGTTCTGTATAGTAATCTATTACATTACATTACAGATAAATAAAATTGGAGTGTCTGTAATATTAAAATAACCGCTTTTTACTAAGTGCATACTGATGTATACACGGTACATACATATATACAAAAACAACATTTTTATTAATTTTTGTCTGTCTGTCTGTTTGTTCCGGCTAATCTCTGAAATGGCTGGACCGATTCTCATGGGACTTTCACTGGCAGATAGCTAATATAACATAGACAAATAATTAGAGTTCCGTGCAAAAAAAAAACCCTTGAAATTGGTAACAAAATTCGATTCAAATAGGGAAGTGCTTATAATAGTGGGGATTTTTTAATAATAATTTTACGTGAACGAAGGTCGCGGGCAACAGCTAGTGTTAAATAAGGAAGAGGTGTGTGTGTGGAAGGAAATATTAAGCTGCGATAATAGATTGACCTTTATTACACTCAAATAAACTTTGACCAGAACTCTGCCACCTCGACAGTCTTGGTGATGGCTTTGGACAGGCCCCGCAAAGTGCAGGTGGATTTACACATAAAGCAAGACAGGGTGTGAGTCATAGTTTGTGTTGAAGCACTTGTTCCATTGTCTTACAGACAGAAACCAATTTTTCCGATAACAATCTAATTATAATATTAATGGTATGGTATATGAGATAGCTGGCAAGAGCCATGACTGTATTTGAAGTGGCTCACTCCGTTATCTTTGATAAATCATGGCTTATCATTATAGTGTAATAATCATTGTGATAACAAGTTGTTGAGTAGTTTGCTTATCGTTTCATCTTGATTGGCTCGTTTTATTGACACTTAGATTTTAACTAAAGGTACAGGTGAAAGTGGGGTCACCTGTAGCTTAAGTTAAAATCTAACTGTCATTTTTGAGTGCAAATCGAAGTACTATTTCGTGGTCTATGCAAATAAACTATTAGCATGGGAAAATACTTTTTGAAGTTGATAAACATATCATTTCCGTTAAGGAATACGTGTTCCAAAAAATCTCAAAGAACAAAAATATCAAAACTACGCCTAGGGCTGGCCATATCAAAATAAGGAAAACCTTTGAATATTTACGATTGAATCGTATTCTTAGAATAATGTAAAATGAGTTCTAATGATTCATGTATTCATGATAAATAACATCTTTTATAGCCTCGAGATTAAAATACTTGATCAATGCACAGTAAATGTGACATTATATTATGTGACCCAAACATAACTTGCGAAACTTGGGTGTAACATTAAGTGTACCTTTGCCTTAGTCTTCCAGGATAAAGGTGTGATGTAGTGTAAAATTATTATTTTATTATTATTATAAGCCTATGTTGTCCCACTGCAGGGCAAAGGCCTCCCTTCCCTCCTTCCACATTTCGCGATCCAGTGCGATTGCAGGCCAATCCTTAGTGTTAAATATAAAATTTTATTTTGAGATCTGCCTTCCTTGCTCTTGCAAGTCTGCTGTGGATTCGATTCCAAGGTCGATCAGGCAGTGTTACATTTAAAAAGGTATACTTCTTTTGGCGCATTAGGGAAAAATGATGAGAGTAAATTTTTACGATGCGCGCGCACACCGTCCCGAAAAACCGACACCCTGAAGTCACTAATTGAAATTTATTTGGAAGAGCAGATATTCTTCTAATGTAGGTACAGTCATAAAAGTGAGAACTCTCTAGTGAACAAACACCCTGAAGTTAGCTAGTCAACATTTTACTTTTATACGTCAAAGAAGTATAACTTCTTACGTGCGTACTACATACACACACACTTTTTTTTTCAGCGTGGTAGGAGTCTTTATTTGTACCTGATTTCAATGCCAAACATCGTATCAATTGTGGTTCAGGTTCTAGATCAATCACCTCTGCCTAACTCTCCAGAGAACACTGGCGTGACAATATTATTTTATGAAGCAGCCCTTACCATCTTTTTTTTTTTTGAATTCGAAATCATCAAATTACTTCTCCCGCTCTGGGCATAGCGGAAGGAAGAGTCAGACTTGTACTGACTAAAACCCATCCATGTTCCTTCCTTGCCCTTTGTGTTCCGGGGTATCTCTTTCGAACAGTCCCGCAGCCCACCCCTTAAAAGACAGGTGTTACAAACTGTCTACTATCTACACCATTCTTAAAACATTCCACGTATTTAAAGCATGAGCTGTATTCTAATTCTATCTATTCGAAATGTCAACAAAACAATGCGCCAGCTGCTTATCGGCTGCGTCGAATAACAATCGAGCAGAAATGTTCTGTTATCGATCTGATATGATATTGGTAACCCGTTCGGTAAGTATTACAAGACATTATACCAACGGTATTGGCGATACTTACATTTATTGTCGATCATAATGTTGCCCATTACAAAGCCTCAACTTAGTGCAGGCCAGTCCATCCTTGGTACCTTTTTTATGAGTAATACCCTATCATGGTGAACTTCCGAAAAGTGATTTTGGGTTCATCATCATAATATCAGCCTGGAATCATCCACTTCTGGGTATGGGCTTCCCCTTTTTTCTACCACATTTCACGGTTCAGTGCGTTCCAGGTGTTGACCGCAACATTGACGATATCATTGTCGGCCCGTTTTTGGGTTACCATTTTACTACTTACACACTACACACACACCACTACTACTTTTACACTTTTGATACTTCTGTTACTAGTTACAATGTGCAGACGCCAGCACATCAAGCTACTATAATCGGTTTATTCCCGGTCGTCCCAACTGGGTACGAATGGGAAAAAAAAGTATCGTTCCTCCCCAGTGGTGACGATTGGAACTTTTTATTTCCCACTCGTTCCGCTATAGACCGAGAGTCAATTGAGAGAATTAGGTATTCTAAATTCGTTGATTACCTGTGCTTCAGTCTTTTTAAATTATTTTTAATCAAAAACGTTGTTCACTCTTGGTCAGAAAGTCGTAGTAAAACATTTTAACAATCCGTGAAATCTCTTATTTAAATCCCTATTACTGCATTTTGACTCTCGGTCTATAGCGGAACGAGTGGGAAATAAAAAGTTCCAATCGTCACCACTGGGGAGGAACGAAACTTTTTTTTCCCATTCGTACCCAGTGGGGACGACGAGGTGGGGACGACCGGGAATAAACCATTTGTAACTTTATTTCTAAAGCATTAGGTTCAAGGTTCGTTGGAAAAATCTGACAATTTCGGGTAGCTTGATCTGCTGGCGTCTGTACCACAACTAAAATAGAAACACATATAAACAGCATTTGCAATTTTTTGGTGTATGTATTTCTAGCTTTGCATTCTAGCCTTTCTGAGGCTACGGTGGAAGTTTTTATTGAAACATATTCCTGTGCCATTTTTTTCTGTTATATTGAAAATGTGGGGTACTCGGGTGTCTTCCGTTTTTCTTAACGACTATTATCATTATATCACAACAAAAAACCATGATGAACTCCTAAGTTACTATACGAGTTTATTGTGCTTACAAACTACACCATGATCGCACGATTATTTTTTTGCCGATAATTTATTTACCTCACTTCAGGTTTTTTCTAGGGCAGCAAGTACTTTATAGTATTTTTTACTTATCCCTTCTTTACCCACTTATCGGATATCTAATATATCCATTGTATGGCTGATATGGTTTACTGAACACCAGCGAGGACAGGAATAATGATTTTAAGCGGCTAGAGCATATTTTCATCAAATTTACCGAAGAACGCACAGATTTACAAAGCTTACTCCTTTTTTTTTACGGATGGGACATCATCAAATGACTTCTCCCGCTCTGGGCAGAGCGGAATGGAGTGTCAGACTTGTACTGACTAAAACCCATCCATGTTCCTTCCTTGCCCTATGTGTTCCAGGGCCGCGGTTTCTCTTTCGAACAGCCCGCAGCCCTGGCAGAAAGCTTACTACTTAAAAGACCGCTTTCGATTATCCTTTTAAAATCTCGATGCCAAGGAGACATTCAAGGTCTAAAACCTTAATTTTAGAGCTGCCTACGCAAGTATCCATCCATTGATAAAACAAAAGTCCCAAATAAACTGATTCAATTTCCAACTGGTCACCTTACGTCGAAGATCTAGTCACGGTCAAGTTCAACGATGTCAGTCTGTTTTCATGTAGTCTGTCTTATCTGACGACGTGTTTAGACAGATTTGTTATCAGGGGCTTGATAAACGGCTGGGGTATCAGTGTGTAATCAATATTTGTGTACTGTGTTTCGTTTCGATGGAGGTTCTAAATTAGGAAATCAATCAAACTGACGGTTATCACGAACAGTCATTGCCCTAGATCCCTCCAGGTGCATTAAGAAAGGATTCCACCAATGAAATCGAACGCTTAATGCGAAACTGCGTTCAAGAGCTGTCAGTGACATTATTGATATAGAATATTGACACAGATCTTGAAAGCAGTTTTGATGCCCTTGATCGCGTTCAATGTCATCGGTGAAACTCAACCAAACAAGTATACGGGACTCTTCTTTGGGACAAGCCCGTCCCACTATTCCCAAACCACTGTAAGTCCTACAAGCCAGAACAGTGGCGACCACCAGAAAAGCGCCGAGAGAATGAAGCTGGACGAAGTCCTAGAGAAACAACTCGGATCCCGCAACGAAATTAACCAGAAGAGCAGTTTATGGGACTCCACGTGCACTACCAATTTTGGTTACCTAATATCATGTTTTGTTATCAATTTAATTAAATCGATTGCCTTAATATTGCCCTATCAGCCCGCACCGATATCAAGTCGCGTGTTTGGCATAACTTCATAACAAAATGTACACAATATAATGTATAGCTTGAAACTGCAAGGCATACATCGTAAGAAAGCACGTGTTTGCGATAACAATCAAATTGAATGACTGTACACGTTCAATACGCTAGACATCTCATTATAGCTCTAATGCCTACTTATTTCTGATTTAATTCTGACTTTGATCGACTGCCCTATATTTTACTCTTGAGTAAGAATTATGATATCCTGACTGAGGGCCGGTATTAAAGGGAATTAATGCATATATTGTATAGCAAGCCGTGTCCTGATAGGATTTCTCATTGAAAGGAAAACTGACGAACTTTCATACCTTATCAGAATAGGGTACAGATCGCGCGGCGAGAGTTTGGCTTTGACCTTCGGGTGGAGGGGATTACTGCGCATGGGTACTGTCACGCACACAATACTTTTCCTTTTTTTATGTACCAGGTTGGATATTTGAGTGGGTCAAAATTCATGTACAGTGGTAATAATGCTAGAAAATAATACGAAATAGATAAACTTCTTCATTTATTAAAACTATTGATAGTTATTTTACTTATATAAAATGTTTATTTCCTTTTAAAGTTTACAGAGACAGCGATGAAAATTCTAAAAAAATATTTATTCCAAGATACATGTAAAATTGGTACATACAAACAAAAGAAAACTTAAAATAATTATTAAATACAAAAGTTAACATAAAAAAAAAGTCCTAGCCGCAGTGCTATTCAGATTCTGAATCAGTTAAAGGTTTAACGCCTTCTATGAAATCACCGCATGGTCCAGTGGTGCTGCCGCGACACGAAATTGTGCAACGTCTTTTGCTTGTTGAGGGTCCGGGTTCAGGGCTTCCTCGGTCGCAGTTGTCATCATCATCATCTTCATAACCATCATCAGAATAATCGTCTTCGGAACTATCATCGACGCGAATTATAAATTGCTCGGTAAGTAAATCAACTACATGGTCACTCTTGGCGTACTCTTCTTCTATATCTTTTACCTTTTTACATATTTTTTCCCATTCCTGGGCACCCATTAAGGATACTTTTTCTTTGATAAGTTTGGTACATTCTTGTAAATTCCATTTAACATTTTTGCTAGCTACATATTGTTTAATAGTAGCCCATGCCATTTCTATGGGGTTGAGGTCTGGATGGTAAGGCGGTAATCTCAATATGCTATGGTTTGCTTCTGCTAAAATTTGATCTATTGAAAAAGTTTTAAATCTTTCTTTATTAGCTTTTATCAAGTTGTACAATTGTGGCTTGAGCATTGTTGAATCATATTGTATGCCTTTATCAGTTAGCCAATTCTGCATATCGGCTTTTTTGGTATTGGAGGACGGTGCTAAATCCCATTGTTTATTGTGGTATGAGGCGTTGTCGACAACCACTACAGAATTGGGTGGTAGATTGGGAATTAATTGTGTCCTAAGCCATTTTTCATAATTCTCGTAATTCATGTTGTCGTGATAGTCCCCTGTTTTGGTGCCGGCTTTAAAAGTTAATAAAGCATTTGGTATAAACCCAGCTTCAGATCCTGCGTGGACTATCACGACTCGTTGTCCTTTAGAAATGGGTTTTTTTTAGTCCTTCCGTAGGGCCATCGCTCCAGGCTTTGGTTGTTGAGTGCGATGAATCTACGTAGGATTCATCTGTGTAAACAATGGGTCTTCCTTCTTGTCGATATTTTCTTATTTTTCTTAAATATTCAATGCGTTGTAATCGGATATTCGATGTTTCTATTAGTAATTTACGGTTGTTTTCTGTTTTTTTCCAGCGAAATCCTAACTCCTTTACAGTTACACGAAGACTTGTTTCTGACCCTTTAAAGTTTATATCTTCCTCAAGTTTCTTCTTTAGTTTCCCAATGGTGGGAAGTTCATTATTCGTCTTGTGAAAATTGTGTATACATCTTTTTATAACACCTTGGTCAAAATTATCAATATTCGTAACTGGTTTAGCTCTGGGACGTTTTTTTCCAGGTGTTCTGAACATAATTAGCAAATCGGAACTCTTGGCTTGATTTGCGATATTTTTTACAGTGCCAATTGAAGTCTTAGTTGCCTCCGATGTCCGTTTTTGAATTTTAGCTAATTTACTGACTACACAATTTAATTTAGAAACAGTTTCCGTTTTCATTACCTGCATAGTCTGTATAGTTTGGTTATCCTCCGACTGACTGAGTAAAGAAGCAACTTCCTCAATCTGACTTCGAATTTGCTTCAATGAATCGATACATTCGTCAGCTTCTTTCTTTAAAAAGCAATTCACGTCATATATTATTTTCCGTGCTTGCCTTTTTAAAACAATGTTTTTTTTATGCATTTTCAAATCACTTTTTAATATTTAACAAAAAAAACTTAACTGACAAACTTAAACAAACAAACTCAACAAATAATAACAATCGACAACAATAAACAATTAACGAAAATAGCAATTCACTTGTGAAAGTGATTGTACAACAGGAGTGCGCGGTACGTCGTATCGATGCGAGAGGCAGGGAACGATTGGAGCGCCAATCAGAGCACCGCATGCGCCTACACACCCGCCCCGCACCCCGCTAATTGCCCGTTGATACCATATTTCTGATTTCTGCGCAATAACGGTCAAAGCCAAACTCTCGCCGCGCGATCTGTATGTGACAGGAAGTCAAAATAGTTTCTTTTTTATGAACTGTCAAAACGCAAAATGTGTACGTGATTTGTATGAAATAGCACGTTGTGACGTCATACTTATTTGGGATCAAATGTAATACTTATTATCAGTAAATCCAATTTTACAATTATATTGTCCCCCAATATTTAATTTCTGTACGGTGATGGTAGTTTTTAAGATGAGTGGCCTTATTTCTACGTATTTTTATATTTTATTTTTGACCTTGTCAACTAGCCTATTTTCAATCCTCACCATCCTCACCATGTCATCATTACGGAACTCGTTAAAAATTTCAAGGTTCCAGACCCAATGCCTTTTGTAGTACGCTGTCTGTCAGTGAATTAATGAATTTCAGGTTTTTAATGAATTCTAGTAGTTTAATTTTGTCGAACTAATGATAAGGCCATTAATATGCCTGGGTTCTAAATCATGTTAGGTTGACATTAAATTCATTTAATCATCATCTGCCTTCAACTATATACCAGTATTTTACATGGAGCAACTACCTACCTGACCTCCACAACCCAGTTAGTACTGGATAATACGATTCCCCTTGGTAAGTCGTCTTGTCAAACTTTCGGGCCACTCACTATACATAACGACTGTCAAAGATCTACAAATGACAGCCGGGACCAACGGCTTAAAGTGCTTGCCGGGGCACGGAGAAAAATGGGTATGTAATGGGTAGTCACCCATCCGCAGACGCATCAAGGCAAGCGCAGCTCATCCTGAAGTTTGATTCGAGCAGCTGTTATTATTTAGCCACGAGCTCCTCCTTGCTTATTTAATAATACAAGCTAAAATTCACGCCTATAATAAAAAAGAAAACAACACACTGAAAGCAATAAACCGCATCACAATGGAACCTGATTAAATATCCATTAATTTACGAATGGAAACTTTAGTCATTTAAATAACACAAACAGTTTATGACATAATGAAGGTTGAACTACATTGATTTAATTATGTAAAGCAGAATTTTGGGACAGGCTCATTATCTTAATGACCACAACGGATTAGCTTTTCATCTAAACAGAATTGAATCATGGAAGAAATAGTTCCAATAATATCACGGATGGACTTCCAAGCCAGTAAGTATTTGGCGCATTGACTGCAAAGTTACTGCACTGAAACTGCAGTACAACAATGCGACACCGGGACGGCCTCGTGGGAAGACTACATTGATTCCAGAATTCAGCATACTAACCTAACAGTATTTTACAGAAGACCATTTCAAAGAAGACTACAACCTAAGTGCTTCTGAATGAACCCTACAAAAATCGAATAGACAGAAGCAAAAACGAGCTACAATCGATAAACGAACTAACAACCACATTAACACCGTCGCAATTTACAGAAAACGACTTCAAAAATAATCATGAGCATTAACAAGCTGGACGGTTTACTGCGTAAATAAAATCACCACTTAGCAGATTCTAGCTCACGACTTGCGAGCAAACATGGGACATGGCGGCGGATAATTTCACTAATAACGTAGATAGAAAATAACCTGTTTAATAAACACTACGTCTGCTTTGCAAACGCGGAGGATAACTTGCCAGAGAATATAGGTACGGCAAACGTTCGTCAATGACTGGATGCGGAGAGGATAGGCCATTGTGGCGCTGCTTAGGAGAGGCCTATGTCCATGTACAGTCAGCTTCACGATGTGGGTACTCCCCTTGAAAGCACCTATGTTCCCAACTGCGGTACCCAATTGATGCAGCCCACCGTACAGCAGTGAATTGGGGTTAGCTGAGTTGTGTTGATGTGTTATTTGTCAACCATGTTTAAGAACTAAGAACTGCGCTGAATATCATATTATTTCGTTGGTTTCTTTTCATGGACAGGTCGGGGGTTGACGTTGAGTATGGGCATATTTGAGTATGGAATATTTGATACTAACGTGGCGTCCTCAATGTATCATGTTACCAGTTTACCATAATTTTGGCTTGTTGAATTTATTTTGTAGCGTACCAATATTTTGAGGGCAACATCGAAACTTGTTTTGTTAAGTATATTTTGGGGTGATCATATCATTGTGCTGCTTATAAAATAAAACTTTTTTGTGTGTTTTGTAACACACTAAAAACTTTTGGGACGAAACCAAAATCATTTTAAGAATCTGGAGGGCAAGAAGCAAATCAATCATCATCATCTGCCTAGCCTTTTCCCGACTATGTTGGGGTCGGCTTCCAGTCTAACCGGATGCAGTGAATACCAGCATTATACATGGAGCGACTGCCTATCTGACCTCCACAAACCAGTTAGTACTGGGTAATGCGGTACCCCTTGGTAAGACTGACTGTAAGACTTTCGGGCCACTAACTACCTGTGGCGACTGTCAAAGAAGCAAATCAATCATTGCCTGGTAAATTAATTATCTGTTTAACCACGTGTAACATTAAGACCATAATGGATAGCATTGTATTGCAAAAGATCAATAAACTTGATAACAAATGGCACTTTGCAGTTCATCCCATTTCGATATCTCTATGTCCCTTTCTGTGCCAACTTATCCAACTTACGTGGGATGATAAACGCCATTATTTTGTTCTATTTACTGCTAGATAGCCGTTGAAACATTTCCCAGCTTTGTACAATACAGATCGTAAGGGGCCCTGACGTCATACAGAAGGCCGCCCTCGCATTTTACGGGAGCCTAGATACATCTAAGACTTAACCTAACCAGTTAAGACCACTTTATTATAATTACATCCGTATTGCTTATTGGATATCGCCAAAGTAAGGACCGGGCTATGAAAATGGAGCGTATTCACCTAACATGAGCATATTCATTAAGAGAAATCGGTCTGATAAAGACAGCGATTACTGCAAAGCAATGCAATTGACTTCGATGGACTGCGAATTGTACATAATTTATTTTGTGAGTCCCCACATACGGACAACAGGGAACTTCAAAAACTAATAAATTACGTATGTATATAGGGTGTAAACAGACTCTTCACGAAGCCGTAAACCAAGCATTATGTACATCAAACTAAGTAACTTTAAGCAAAAATTTGTGCTGGAAAATGTTTGAAAAGTGAAAAATCACGTGTTACAGTAAGGACTCAATGTAACGCACTCAAAACATTGTGCTGGTGGATGGATTGAATAGTAAAGGGTTCCTGGAGGTGTTTAAAGTAAAAATGTTACATTAAAAACATATATTAAAAAAAAACTTGTGAAAAAGTTGGAACTTTGAACCCCAATATCTCCGTAACTAGAAGGTTCCCAGGTATGGTCTAGAACAAAAAAATGTTCGCAATGACGCACAGTGGAACGAATGTATGGGAGCGGTTGGACGTAGACATGTCCGAAAAATAAGAGTAAAATTATGACAAACTAATGATGCCATCTTATTCGATTACTTAATGCCTTCATAAATTGTGGTGATGAATTTCTTCATAACTCCCATATTTCGGGAGTAATTTGAGAAAATGTGAAATTTTACTATGAAAATGAGTGTATCGAGCTCTCTCCCTCCTGATTCCGGGCTTGTTTCAAGTACCGGTCTCTAATATCGTAATGCTATTACTAAGAGCTATATTTAATACTAAGACACATAGTGCGCCAAATGTGCACTTTCTGGGATAAAAGGAAATGAAAATTTAAAAAAAAAAACGTTTTTTCCCCATTTGTATTTACTTTAAACCGCAGACAGACTTATTAAGAGGTCTATAAATATATTATATATATACAGAAATATATATTAACAAAAATATTCACAAGAACTGATGAGAGTATGACTTTTAAGTAAGTTGATAATAAATTACCTAGTTTCATTAAAAGTACAATAAATAATTAAGATGTAAGCTCTAATTTACTAAGTTACACATTTTAAAACAATAACATCATTTAATTATCTTCGTCATCATCATCATCATCAATTAATTCAAATTCAGAATCGATGTCCGCTAAATCATTTATGTTAACAAATTCGATATCACTTTTCTCAGAATCCGTAAGCTCATAAAATTCCTTAAAAGAAGATTTTTTTACAAACTTATTTCCTTTTGGACGGATACTTGTAACAAGTGGATCAGAAGACAGTAAAAGATTGTGCATAATATCTTCATTGCATGAGATACTGCTATGCTTTCGAGAATGCCCCTCTCTATATTTTCTAAAATCTTTATTTCTAGCCTCAGATGCCTCTTCGGATAGAAAACCAATGGGCACAATTGACATGTTCTGAACTATGTCTGGCCCATGCATTAAAATTTTATGAAGTGAAGAAGGCATATAATACCATGGGTATAACTCCACGTAAAGCTTAGCAGTATCAAAGCAGAACTCTCGGAATTTAGTTACGTTGATCTTCTCTCCTGATGAAATACACTGCAAGATCACACAGATTTTTCTTAAAAGCATAGCATCTATTCCGGTCAGTTCAGCAGATTTAGTGTAGTTTTCAAAAAATCTCCTTGTCGAGTTGCCATTGTTGGTGGATCCACTGCCTTGTTTCACAACATCGAGAAGTAAGCCCGTTTCTCTTCTTACAGCCTCTTGAACTCTTTTCTTCCTGTCATCAACTTGCCTTTTTGCTATATCACCCCTTACTTGCCATGATTTTATGTCTAATTTGTAGGAAATGTGTAATAAGCATTCCATTGAGCGAATCCAAGCGTGAAGGGTGCTTAAGCTATATTTATACATGTCCTCGTTTGCGTGTTTATCTTTGATTAACTCTAAATTATTCATTTCTTTAGGACAAGCCTTGCATATGTCACACACTGAAGCTGCTGTATCGGATATAATGGAATGAATTTTACCATCAATCATTGTCAACAGCAGTTGGTGTTTGACACTAATTCCATCAGTGATGGTGGATGGAGTTAAGGCTTCAATCTCTGCTTCGATTTCAGCCATCTCTCTCTGCACATTTTCTTTGGTTTCCTTTATAAACTTAAACAATATTGGCCGGCAAAATGAAGTGGAAGATGGTCGCTCGTTTTCCCAAATTGTTACACCTTTTGAGACGAGCCGCAGTGGTACAAGACTAATCATAAAATTACTAGCAAGATCGATTTGCTCATCTTCACTCGTCCTTTGATGATAAATGCTTTGGCTAGATGATCCGTCAAAACCCCATTTGCTGGTCAATACGAGCTGTTGATTGGGATCAACAGGGGTTTCTAACGACCTAATAAGTCTTCTTGAGGTTAAATCCATCAAGGCTTGTAATTTGATTTTTGCAGAGCTCTCTGTAACTGTGAGATCTTCTTTGGCCGGATAGCACTTAATTTTTTCTTTAACCAACATGTAGTAACTCGGGTATTGAAGAGCTCCTTCTTGAGTGTTGAAATCCCGAAGAGTGTTATAGCGCCATTTCGATAAGTTCATCGATACATAAAGAGCCAATGCCTTCAAAGGGGATATTTCCCGTACCTGAATTGATTTACCTTCAATGAAGGCTTTGATTTTTGAGGCCTCTTCTGGATTCTCCGTCAAGTATTTCATAACATAAGCTGTATCGCTTTGTCCTGCCTTTTGCCCTTTCGGCCGAAAACATAATTTCAGCGCTGCTACTGCTGCATGAAAGACTATCTTCAGTGCGTCTTCTTTTTTGCCGGTTACTAAGGTCCTCAAAAGATTTACGAGGACTAGGATGTGTACAAGTTGAAGCATCAGATTTAGCAGGAGAAATTATGGGCTCGATGACGTCACTTATATTTTCTGTAGAAGGTTCCATATTTTCATTCTGTAATTCCGGCCATTGAATTGCAGCCTGTAGCCAAATCTCATGTTTCTTCCGAAACTTATCTGTGCTTCTTCCAGACTGTGTCCATTTTGCATAAATGCGGTAGCAAAATCGACGACACCAGTCTTTTAAACTTGTTTCAGCACTTTCACATAACTGAACACAACTGTTATCTTTTAAAACACTGAACAAATAGTTAAAGTCGCGTAAATCTTTATGTGCGCGTGCGCATAAAGCAACGTGAATATCAAGATTTGTATTAAAATTTGGAAAATACATTGCGAGATTAGCTTGGATACAACGAGGTGTAAATCAACACTGATTTTAAAGTTACTAATAGTGACCTATTTATATAAAATCCAGGTATCCCAGGTATCCTTTGTTAAATATTGCAAGGTAATTAGTTATTGTGATAATTAGTAAATGATGCATGCTAAATTAGTGTATTAAGAGCCATTTAGTAATTAAATAATAGCAATGTTCTTATCAGTAATCATTAGTGCATCAGTTTTATATGTAAACCTTAAGTCCCTAATTATATATCCTAATTAGCTTATATCTTCTCTAATTGGCTGCTCAGAAATGTTATTGTAATAAGGTAAACCTTTAGAAAAACGGTTTTAATCAACAAAATAAACAAAAAATAAAAAAATTGTGTTATAAAATAAACATCACTCTTTATCCCAGAAAGTGCACATTTGGCGCACTATGTGTCTTAGTATTAAATATAGCTCTTAGTATTAGCATTATGATATTAGAGACCGCTACTTGAAACAAGCCCGGAATCAGGAGGGAGAGAGCTCGATACACTCATTTTCATAGTAAAATTTCACATTTTCTCAAATTACTCCCGAAATATGGGAGTTATGAAGAAATTCATCACCACAAGTTATGAAGGCATTAAGTAATCGAATAAGATGGCATCATTAGTTTGGCATAATTTTACTCTTTTTTTTCGGACATGTCTACGTCCAACCGCTCCCATACATTCGTTCCACTGTGTGACGGGGAGAACAAGTGCCTTTCGGCTTCGTTAAGAGTTTTTACACCCTTTAGATAAAGTTATGCTTGACAACTATCATGCTCTAGCGAGAAAAGTTTTAATCTCTTTCTTCGAATAACTGTAATATGGCATAAGTCTGATTTAACTATGCTCTACAGCATTTAGATATTGGCATGGCGCCAGGAGGACGCCAAAACGCCATTTACAACCAGCTTGAGACAAGACAGCCTTGACCCTGATGGGTTCTTGGTTCACATCCCAAATTGCAGCCTTAAAACATGTACAAAATAAAATGCTATAGTTAACTATAAGCGGTTATTGCGTCAGTTAAGATAGGGATTTCTTTTTACTATTCAACGAAATTTGAAGAGTTGACTTCTTTTTTGTATTATAATATAATGTACAGCTTTAAAATTATACTGTGATGTTTCTGTCACAGAAAGGAGACCTGTCTCCTGGCAGTGGGAATGCTGCAGTCTGATTA
The DNA here is from genome assembly GCA_950005105.1 of Lycophotia porphyrea. Lineage (NCBI taxonomy): Eukaryota > Metazoa > Arthropoda > Insecta > Lepidoptera > Noctuidae > Lycophotia > Lycophotia porphyrea. Next base: position 1,530,549 of record OX465396.1, read on the forward strand.
TGCTCATCGATAGATTTTGTTATAAATTTGCAAGACATGATAAGCACTAAGCAGTGTGCCTCAATCTAGCCGCCTCTTAGAAGTATACAAGAGTATCAGCTATCATAAGTGTTGTCTAGATAATGTCCTTACCCGTCTTCTTTCATAACAGACTTGTCTCCACAGTCGCAAGCGCCACCAGCCTGCGACAGGAACATATTGAAGTCGTGCGTCGAGTGGTCGCCGCGGTGGAAGCACTCGCGACATATCGACATGCAAGGCGAAATGCCGCACGTGCGACATCTGTACGCGACAACGCGCGGGATCCAGACTAAGCCGCATTTGTCGTGTTTGTCGTAACTCCGGACTGTGGACAAAGGAGAACAGCAGTTAGTATACCATTAATTTTGATGAGCGAGGTAAAGTTCAAGACTGCGGTCTACAAGTTTAAGGTCGACCTGAACATAAGTGTTTCCCATAACTTTTAACCACATGTTAATTTCTAGCTATAATTTTACTCCCTGTTATATCAGTACAGCTAATAATTTTACATTACAATTGTATTATGTTGCACAAAGGCATTCAAAGTATACTCAAGTACTGCGATCAACATTAAAGTACCATGTTAGCCTGATCTCTGATTATGAAACATTATGCAAATTCGTAAACACGTGTTTCCGTAATAAAGTTGATTACAAAACACAACAGTTGATAAGGAAAATCCGTTGATATTTGACCAACGAAATCAATAAAGGCAAATTCAATGTAGGTACGTTAAAATATCCTGTTGACAAGCTGTAAATCAAATCAAATCAAATCAATAACCATTTTATATCGGACAACTTTAATACTGCGAATCTATAGTCATGAGAGATGATATTGTGTATTCGAACTCCTTAACTGTAGTAAACCAAACAAAACTATGTAGGTGTGTATATTTAAAATTCTGCATTTGCACTTAAAACTGCAAAAACCCATAAAGTTAACGACCAGGTTGGAATATCAGTTTGGAATTCAGTATACACAAGAGTTAACAGACAAAACCAAGTCTTTTTTTCGGCTGCCTACATATGGCAAGCAATTAGCAAGGCCTGATACAATTTCTTGGAAAAATCATTTCGGGGAACTTATCTTCGGCCATTGTAAGCTTAACTGCAAACTAGACAGAGAAGCCCCGGCATAAATCAATAGGAGTGCTTTAGTCTTTCTAAGTATAGACCAAGTCTCCAGTAGCATCAGACCTCGGGGTTGACCTAAAATACTTTTTAGGTCGAACTTTTCAATTGCTGCATTCTACACCCGCAGTAGTCTAGTTTAGGCAATAAACTTAGAAATACTGCAGTGCGATATACGCTCTATGCATATGGTTCCCAACTGGCAATTAGATAATTCTACTGACCAAAAGTACATATTGGTATTTCCACGGTTAAAATGACTAAACGTCTACAATATTAATCACTTACAACTCCATTTTGAATGTTATTTCAAGAACTATATCTTTAATAATTGTTTTATTAACATCTGCCAAAAAAACCTCAACCAACAATAGCTGGTCCCACCCTAGCGAAACAGCCGAGTCATCTCATGTCTCATTACAATGTAGTCATTAACGTTTTTAAGTCCTTAACTAATGGAATTCTGAGTTGTTGCTATGTGTGGAAAGATTTGAAGTCTATGAAGGTTTTGATATTCTCAAACTAGACTGGAGTCTGGAGAGTATAACGGCTTCCATTTTCACGGTAAATCGAATATGTCACGATTATTTTTAAATGATTATTCATTCATCGATAACAATAGTCTAAAATTCTTGGTATAGTTAAACCATTACCAAAATAACACGAACTTTGCCTTGTACAAAAAGCTGAGCGCACAGAATGCACGGCGCGTGAATCGGCAAAATAATGTGCGGTTCCGTACACATACCATGATTCTACATGGACTTAAATAAGATAGCGAAATGCTATTGAATGATGGTTCTAAACGTCTTGGAACTGTCGCCTATACTTCCAAATGATAAGACGACTGGTTTCGCGAGTCGTCAGGGTCAACTTCCTGACTGAATGGATCTTTGATCTCCAGCTAATGGCCCTAATGTCTGAAGGTCAACACAGTGCGTTAGCATCGTCGGGCGCCGTAGTAGAAATAATCTCAACGTATCATTCAATCGAGAAATGCACGAGAAGTGGACGACTATTCTGAACGTTTGGCAAAATATCAAAAAGAAATGACTACAACGATTTCTAGGTTTGTTGGGTATGATATGAACCCAGGCTATATTTAAAGAGGCGCTCAAGTACAATAAACAGACTCATCATCATTTAATTATTCTATTAGTATCTGCTGCGACTGCGCCTCATCTATGTTGTTTTTTTCTAAGAACACGCAGTTCAGAAGAATTCCACGTTCATGGAAGGAGTAGGTTTACAACACGATTCTAAATTACTTAATATAAAATACTAGCTTATGCCCCCGGCTTCGCTCGCGTGGAGTTCGGTTATTGTCCCACGGGAACGTACTACCGGGAGAAAAAGTATTCGATGTGTGAATTCAGGTTAAATTTCATCCAAATCCGTTCAGTAATTTTTGCGTGAAAGAGTAACAAACATCCATCCATCCTCACAAACTTTTGCATTTATAATATTATTACTAGCTGATTCCCGCGACTTCGCCCGCGTGGATGTCGGTTATCGAGACCTAAAGTAATCATGAATTTGATCCTGTTCCCGCAACAAAAACTTGACAAATTATATACCTTCCTCGAGAACCACTCTATCCATTGGTGAAAACAGCATGAAAATCGGTGCAGTTGTTTTTGAGTTTATCGCGAACAGACGCGGCGGAGGACTTTGCTTTATAATATGTAGAGATAGTGATAGTGATGTAGTGAAATAAGTAAGATACGCTGCTCAACTAAGTTCTTTATATGATTTATTCCTTGCTTCGCCGAGGGAAACCCAGAAGCCGTGGCGTGATGACCAGTGGTCGGAGTAGGTAGAGCTGTTTTTGCTACTTGCGACATGCGGACATAACATGGATATGCCAAATATTTCCCGGAATCCCGGGAATTCTCGGAATATTTCCTTGTGCAATAATTAGTATTGTGTAGTAAGTATTTAGTATTGTTCTAACAGTTTTACTTAATTCATTCATATTTCACGAAGCTACTTCTAACAACATTCCAGGATCCCTGTGTGCGTATATAAATAAGTATATACTGTTTGGGTGCTCACCTACTACCTGCTCATAACTGCCCACTTACCCATATTAACTCACTTAAATCAATCGACAATTTCAAAATCCCGGGATTTCAGAGGCATATCCATGTTAACATCAATGTTTGCGGTCATTCACCCCAAACAGCTCTACCTACTCCGACCACGGGTGATGACTAATAAACATTATGATGACTAAGAGGTGATTATGGGGGATTGGCTAAAGAGGGCCACAGGGTAGGGGTAAAAAGCAATGGGGAAGCTTCGCTTAGTAATGAGACTTCTTTCTTTATCATGTGGATAGTGCCTAACCTGGTGACGGAGTTTTAATGCCACCCATGGGCCTCTGACTTGGTACAGGTTGACAAAAAATGGAAATTCCCTGCACCATTTTTTTGGTATTTGATGAGCACCATATGAAATGATAAGCTATATTTCTAAAGGTTCACAAGACAAATGATTAGCGTTCCTAACATTTAGGTGACCGCAATCTCCGGACCTAGTTTCGAACGCTGCCAATTTTCCGGCAACATTGGTGGCTATCTAGCTAGTGGTTGCATTTTTAATGTCAGTGGAGTAGAGAGCGACTAATTTAAGGTACCTAAGGGGTTAGACAAGTGGACATTCCTTTAAAGCAATTCACATTTCGACAACGACAACTACGAAGCTTAACAGGATTGATTAACGCTTTTCAGTAGCTTATACTTCATACTTTTTAGGGTTCCGTACCCAAGCGGTAAATCGGGACCCTATTATTAAGACTCCACTGTCCATCTGTCTGGCTGACAGACAGCCAGGCTGTATCTCATGAACCGTGATAGCTAGACAGTTGAAATTTTCACAGATAGAGGGGGCTCCCATACATGAAACGTTTTTTTTTTCGGTTTTTGGTAGGAGTTTCTTGTATGGGAGCCCCTTTAATTTTTTTTAATTATCCTGTTCTACCCCACTGCTGGGCAAACGCCGCCCCATTAATTACTAAATAATTTATATTTTTATTATTATCTGTGAAAATTTCAACTGTTAACTGTTTCAACCGTGTGTGCCGGGTGACAGATAGATAGATAGCCAGAAACGTGTTTTTTTCGGTTTATTGTACGGAACCCTTTGTGCGCGAGTCCGACTCGCACTTAGCCAGTTTAGTAGTTATCTATCATCGCTATCGATTGATAGAATGTCACTTTGTTAATGACCCTCAGCTTAGTTCACACTCGTTTTTTTTGGGGCATTGAATGTATTCGATGGTCCAACAGTTGATGTTTGATATCAAAAATATCAGATATTTTTATAAGCTTTCAAGGAATGTGTAAGCAAAATTTATTTGGTACCAGACAGACATTGCCTGATGTGCAACGACTGATATTTTCGACACAAGAAAAACACTTTCTTGGAATGAAACATACCAATCCAATTTTATCCTGTTTCTCACAGTTTACGATGTCAACAACATTTCGAAGTAAATCATGTATAATATTGAAACAGACAAACACTTGCTAACGTACACCGATAGCATTTAAACATCGATGACGAGATAACTTAAGACTACCCTAGATCAACCGTAAAATAGTTATTAGAAAAAAAAGGAACAAACATAATAAACTCATAAAAGCAATTAATGCGCCAATATGAAACATTACGCCACATTAGTAGCCAGCAACAAGGCGTCGCATCAATAACTACGGCCAGCATGCGCGCGCGCAGACGGTCGTATTGATCAACGTTCGTTGTACACATATAGGTGGTTATTGCCCTGACCGTGACGCTGCTGACGCTTTGGGCAATCAGTGATGGGTTGACATCATTTCATCATATTATATATGTAGAAGAAGTGATTTTGAAAGGATAATAATTACAATGGATTTTTTTATCCTAGACAACCGGTTACACGTAATATACAGAAAAAAAATGGCGTAGCAAATTCTTGGCTAGATAAAAATAAATGTGTTATGTGGAAAATCTAGAAGGTTCAATCTATAAGCAACAAGGTTGTCAAGTATTGGGGAAATCCCAAAACAGTAGGCACAAGACCAAACTAATTAATGTAACAATAAATTGATAAAAACAATAGTAAAGGCATCGCAGTTGGGTTTATCCAAATACCAATACATTTGCAATGAGTTTATCGTAAATGTGGAATTTCAAAACTAAGATTCCACAGCCAGAAAGATGAATGTTCTCTGCGTTACATTGATAAAATAATACTCTCTATCCAACGAAGATTGACAGATTGACCAAAAAAATAATTTGCCAGAGCTCAAAAAGGTCAGTCAGAAATTGTTTTTATAATGAACATCCCAAGTTAAATCCAGGAATGAAGAAGTTAATCTAGGCATTGTTCCATAAATATCCATGTCTCTTATATAACAGAAACAAAGCGGGTGCTTATCTCAGAGCAGGGAGGGACACGGCACGTGGCTGTTGGACCGCGATCAGCTGTTAGACGGGGTCGACGCCCGCCACGGCCGGTGAATAACACCGTCCGATACGAAACGCACCGGTGTCAATGCACTTGCTAAGAAAACTGGGGTCGTCTCTAAATGTGCGGGTAAATCAAACTTGCGTACGAGATGCGAGTACCAAAAATGGTTGTCAAATTGCTACGTGAGTCACCCGACGGCGTGCATGAACGCATATATCGATGCAGTACTTACGTCGTTCTTTTTGCGTATTAAACTTGAGATCAGATGAAATTGAACACTGGGTTCGAGTACCTAATTGTTTCAATTGTGGGCAATTCAATTCAATTTCAACTTTATGAGCGGCGTTTCTACCTCTTGGGTCTGAAAGCAGAATTATTTTGCCAATATTTGCCTTTGGCGTTCGCCTGACAATTTGCGAACAAATGCGAAAATTGTACTCTGGCATAAAATTTTTGCCATTTTTGAATATTCATGTTTGACTTGCGAATCGTTTGAGTTTACTTCGCAAATAGGTCTGCCAGGTTAACGTTAACTCAAAATGCATAAATTACATATTTTAGGTCGTCAAATAAATGTTTAAAAGCTTAATCAAGCGGAAACGTCATTTGCCTTGTAAAAATAGATCTTTTCATCTCCGCCGCAAATACCAGAACACAATTTCTGAGGGCACAACAAGGAAAACCGCTTGACATCAGCCACAATTTCAAAGAAACTTGTTCTTATGGCTTTAGTAAGAACAAAAATGTAACAAGTCGTACTTTTTATAAAGGAATTTATCCCGTTCCTCCGTCGTGTGAACCAGAGGACCATTTGCGAATACAAAAAAAAAAAACTTGCGTATGTACGAGTAGATATGAGATCTGTGGCCACGTAATCATGACATTCGTGACTGAGATAATACGGTGAGGTGCAATGATGAAGTAAGAACTTGACAATTTTCCTCAAGTAAGTACGTGAAATAAATTGAGGACAGTACCGGAAGATTACATGGATTGTAACCCAGAACAGGCACCTTACATAAGATCCTATTGCAATCTGTGTTTTGCCAAGTGTTGTATGATGTATACATGGTGTAAACAGACTCTTCACGAAGCCGTTAACCAAGCATTATGCACATCAAACTAAGTAACTTTATGCAAAAATTAGTGCTGGGAAGCGACTTTTTTTTTGGGCTGAAAAATAATAATATAATGCTGATGAATGGATTGAATAGTAAAGGGGTCCTGGAGGTGTTTAAAGTAAAAAGCTTACATTAAAAACAGTTAAAAAAAAAAAACTTGTGAAAAAGTTGGATCCTTGACCCCCAATATCTCCGTAACTAGAAGTTTCCCAGGTATGGTCCAGAACAAAAAAATTATCGCATGACGATGCAACGATGGGGAGAACAAGTGCCTTTCGGCTTCGTTAAGAGTTAGTAAGTTTATAGAATAAACATTACGGACAAGGGAGTCAAGTTTGGAAGAAGAAAATTGGGCAGGCGAATGATAATATGGTCAATTCGTCAAGGCAATCGTCGCAATTGCATCAGTCGTTACTTCTGTCTAGGTAAGAAACTATCTTAGACTTTAGAATAATGCATCTTACTTTGAATACTAATGCAATTTAGGTGCAAATATTGAATGAGTAAAGTGGATCTGTGCCATAATCATGAGGTAGGTCGTAAACCATGATTATAGGCTATTCAGCTGTTGAGTGAGGGCAATTCATTATTCATTCGTTCGTTGAATATAAACAATAGCTCTGTATCCACTTGAACTAGTACTGTTGACTGTTAAGTGAAAAATTATGATCTGATTAATCGGGTAGGCAACAATAGGAAAGGTTTTGATACTCTAGAACCTAGAGTGTTTTAAATAGTATACTAAAACAAAACAATCTAGAGATCTATCTAGACTCTAGATACAACAATCTATCTAGTCTCTAGATAGATCTCTAGATTGTTTTGTTTTATTGCTTTTAGAAGGTATTTAACGATACTGGACATCTGACATGGCTCTCTGCTTCGCGGCTGGAAAATTTGCATGACTTGTGTGCATCGACTCGCCCATGCACAAAAAGTAGATGTAGCACTAAATGAGGCATATAACAACAGGGTTCCTAAAACCAACACCAACCCACCCGCAGGTATAGCCCCCTTGGTGGTAAGTAGAGAATTTGCCTGTGCTACTGAAAAAGTAAATCAGGAGAAAGACAAACGCTATGTACTTTACGGGGCGTAACGAAATCGAGGAGCAGATCCATAACAGTTTCCTGAAATAACAGTAGCCCTGTTGCGGGCTTGCGGCACAAATAAAACTGTGGCTTCTCAAACATCCTCAACACTGAAAGTTTTGTGAATGAGTTTCAGCGCCATACAACAAGATCGTAAACCACCCACACGGTACCGTGGGATCATGATCTTGCAACAAAGTATTTTAGGTCAACCCCGATGTCTGATGCTACTGTTCTATACTTAGAAAGACTAAAGCACTCCTATTGATTTATCCCGGGCTTCTTTGTCCAGTTTGCAGTTAAGCTTACAATGGTCGAAGATAAATTCCCCGAAATGTTTTATCTAAGAAATTGTATCAGCCCTTGCTAATTACTTGCCCATACGTAGGCAGCCGAAAAGGCAAAGGCATTTAAGAGCGTTAACGACTTACCGCATTTCATACAACTTTAAAGTCGTTTTTTTTTCGAAATCATTGAACTGAAAATGTCTTTAAAAAAAAAAGATAATGGAAATTTCTTTTTCTATGGAAAATTTTGAATTGGTCTAACTTTACTGTTAAAACTATTTTTCGAAAAGTCTTCTGTCTACTTTTTAGACCTTATGTATCCTGCTCTTAAAATCAATTTCATTAAAATCGGTTCAATCATTTCGAAAAAAAAAAGAATTTTGAATTTGTATGAAATGCCGAAAGTCGCTAACGCTATTAGAGGCATTTCACGGTAATGTAGCCAATTCAATACTCAACAACCCCGTCTTGGTCTTAGCAAGAGATGGTTCAACAAATTTGAGTATTTGTTTATTATACCGAAACAAGAATAGCTTGTTTTGTCTGATCAATACGATACGATTAAGTTTAGAATATTTATGACTGAAGGCACGTAATATGTGTTCCAACGCATGTTGGTGCGTTCTAAGAACTTTTGGCAGTATTAAAAAGTAAACAAATGCCTAAAGATCTTTGTCATACAGATGCTGAATCATGGAAGCTAAGGCAAAACAAGAAGCTGTAGCAGTGATTACTCACAGTTTGATCTGATATTTTCGAGGATAAGTTATTTAGGGATCGTTCGATCACAGTGATCACTTAATCACAGGCGTAGGAGTCGGTGAATGAATTTATTGCTCCGAACGCGATGTAAGTTGCTTGTACGTTTATAAATAAAAAATCTTTATGGCCTACGTGCTGTCGAAAGTTAAATTTATGGTTCTTTTGTCTGATTCTGTGGACATAGTGCGGAAAATTTGGTCGATATGCTGCAACAAAAAAATGTTTCAGGCTTTTTGTTTCACACAAATTGCAAAAACGCCGCGGTTGGGGCAGTGGCTGAGCGATTGACTGCTGCGCTGCGTGTCGCGGGTTCGATTCCCGCACGAAACAAATATTTGTATGGCTTACAGGTAGTTGATCCGGGTCTGGCTATTTGTGTATGTGAGTTAACCCATTCAGTGCCCAGAACCCAGCATATGAGTCGGAACAAAAATTCGTTCGTTCGCACAACCCGTATCCGTAGCTATGGACTCGGTAGTCGGGTTCTGGGCATGAATACAAGTCATCTATAGTTAATTATGACGACGACTCGGCTACGGGTTTTAGGCACGGGAACGAAATTCACGAAGTTTTTGTGAAGTACTGGGCAGTGAATGGGTTAATGTTTGTAAACGCACCCACGATACAGGAGAAAATCTTAGTGTGGGACAACGTTTTTTTTTTAAATAAAATAAACAAACTTAAATTGCATAAAGTACAACTACGGAAATTCTAATAATGCAAGTCAACATGCCTATAACGACTGCATAGAGCTCTTATTTATCGTATCAGACATACCGAGGGTAAAGAATGCAATACATCTGAAAGACGAATTCCAAAGGGGTTATTAATTCATCAGAATTAACTCAAGGTGGTTTGCACATTCGATCCACAAAACAGAAGCAAATTTTTTAAGCACGTTTTAAAATTTTCCGGCTCAAGGGCTGTTGCTCCATGGTAAACTTTAAATAGACTGTCCTATCAAACCGTAGGTACCTAATCCACTTTTATTTTTGGCTTGATCATTTCTGACGTGAGATAAATGATGTCGGCAGCAAGTTTTTATTACCAGTCACGCTTGACGTCATTCTATTTAGCATTAGTTGCTATCATATCATATAATATGATATGTGAGGCCTAATAAACTTCTATTAAGTTAGTTTCGATCGTCTTGCAAATAACAGCCTTAATTTGTTCGCCATACATTCATTTCTGGTTTTAAAAACTGCTGATCAAATACAGTCATACTTTAAAATTCATTCGTATCTCCGGAAAACCAAACGTATTATATTTCTCGCCTTTGTTTTACTATGTGAAAGCATTCAGGATGTTATTCTTTCGTTAGTGCGCGAAGAGAGCGCCTCACAAATGATATTATCGTTTATGTTAAGCTGGCATTTAGGTCAAGCAAGTCAGGTGCGATGACATTGCGAGACAGGTGGAAAAAAACAGTTTAGTGGCGCCCTCATTGTTTCTAATAATAACTTGCTATTATGATAATATGTGTATTATTTTTAATAGTCTTGGCTTCGTTTGGTAATTTAGTGGTTAGTTTAGTTAGTTTTAACGTTTTAAACTTTAGTTTGACCAGAGTGACATCTGATGAGAGTCTTAAGTTATTAGGGCATTTTCTCATTCCCTGGAGATTATGTGCATTTACTTCAACAGACAAATATTCTTACTTTTAAGACCAGCGAACGTTGGTATTAAAAGAAAACCTGAACCTCCGAGCCACAGAGCTTGGAGATGCGATTGCTGCTAGAGGCGGCATTGTCAACACTTGTATCGTGTCTCACACTACGTCACAAATTATGCATAGAAAGAAACTGATGTCTTCGAATGACGTCCATGACCAAAATTCAGCGCTCAACGCATTTTCGGTGCCGCGAATTTTATGAATTCTTCCATCTCTGGACTCTGGCAGCGATTACGTACTCTATGGCTCTATGGTACCGCACAATAATTGCCGCGAGGACCGCCGTCTGATTCCGGCCTCACGGACCTAAGACTTGACCCGGCAGAGGTCTGAGCCAAGGTCAAGGTTCCCGCGTCCAAGATTATGCTAACTAGTTCCCGAAAACGTATTTTTTGCTATACTTGTTTGATTTTGTATTATGTATGTTTAGTTAACATTATACGGTCAGCTTTGCGATATTTATATAATATTATCGGGTCTATTATGTTTTAGAGAATCTGGCTGAGATACTGGTATTCAAAGGAGTAGGAATGTTTACCTGGTACCTATATAGAGATTAATACTTTAATCTATGTAGTTAAGTTAGTGGAATTGATAACGAACTATCCATTATATGCAGGAATAGTGCCTAGTGCCAACTGACTTTCATCACAAGATGTTTGTAGGAGACTGTTTTTTTTTTTTAATTTGGAGCAGTTTCATGGACGTCATCCAAATAACCTGCTTATAGCTTCATTTTGTTGACGAAAAATATTAGGTACGCCTAAACACAATACAAACACTATTTATCGTGGAAGATCTGCGTCATGTGGAAATCCAAGAGTCAATGAAAAATAAAAGCATTAGGATGTGATTATTTGTACACAATAAGTTGTGGTAGACTGTTAAGGACTTAAACAAACCCATAGCACCATAGGTACTACTATGTAAAACTACATTCTTACGAAGAAATATTTCTGATTTCTGATGCAACATTTGGAGATACCATACAGATGGGAAGTTTCCGAAATGAAATTGCTTTCCATGGTATAATCGACCACACGTCGCGCGTCCTCGGTGGTTACACTTTGACCTTGAGCTGGCCTAGCGTCGCCGTACTACGCTAGGCCAGTTTTAATAGAATATTCTCATTCTAAAAAAAGCCAATACTGGTTTCCTACCCAATAACGTGTGGCCTTCTGTACATTCTCAAATAACCCAATCGAAGTCCTGTGTCATCTACATCGATTTATACAGGTATAAGTCAATAATTGTGAGTCTAGCCTTCTGTATTGTAAGTCACCAATGCATTCAAAACTTTCATTTAAATGCGAATTCATCAGGTTATATTTACGGACAAAGTAACTTCACCTCACGATGTACGAATAAAAACAAAAATAACTGCTGGCATCAGCTGTTTATTTATTTATTCGTGGAAAAGATAAGTTATTTTTGAGAGATTAGCTAGTTACGACTTCGTAAGAGATGAGATGCATTTATGGTTCAGTTTTTGGTCACAGACGGATCCATGCTATCCTGGCCATGCAAATTCGATAGTCGAGAAGCAGCGATCTAAGCCGGATGCCCTGAGACGTCCGCCTTCTGATATTAAATATGAGGTGGTCATTCAAACGAGTGGATTAAGACCCGCTTGTTTTTTGAGTATGGCGAAATTTCGCTTCGAAAGACCAATATGACAACTTTGAGAACTTGACAAAGCAGGATATGAGAGTGGACTTTCGTAAAAATCTTTCATTCGTCATCCCCTAATTTGTCAATTGTCGTGGGAGCCAGGCTGTCTCCAGTGATGTCATACTGTAAAAACCTAACCACGGAGTCACTGCAGATCATACTAATCAGCAGATTCTGCGTAGTAACAGAGACTTAGCATATTATCATGAATTAATGACGTAATCAGACGCATTCGCCTGCTTGTGCATACAATAGTTTCTTTAGCATTTTTAAGGACAAAGAAGGAATTGGCCGCGCCATTTTCTATCCTAACTATCGGTCAAATGAAGCATTTACTTTACACCTTCCGGCGCATTACATAGAGTTCAAAATATCAATAACAACCAAGAATCCGAATTGGAATAATTTCGAATAATTATCATAATGAAATGTTATATTAGGTTTTTTCCTAAGAACAGAATTGCGTTGGTGCCTCCAAAATGCCTAGAGGCTAATGTGCGAGGTTCAGTTGTGCGGAAAAGATCCTTTTTGATCACGTGACCTGAAGTCGATTCTAATCCATACTAAAATATTAATATTTAAACACCCTCATTAGCCTATACTTTATGTTCTTTGTCTAAGTACTTAATTTTGTGATGTAGACATTGTTTGACGGCTCCACCAGCATGGAAATACGTGAAACCTATATAAGTTCGTGGCATTCGCGGCAGTCAACCCCGTGAGTAGGCGCTACGGCTTTGCTAATTCCACAGCTCTAGCCTTTCTTAATCATAGCTCGTTTCGATACGAGAGAAGATGGCTTTTTTAATTTAAGGGTCGGCCTCCAGGCTGTGCCTCTAGGTGCGTCGGAAAACTTATGAATTTTACATACGCGCGCGACTGTTATCTGACCTCCACTATACAACTGGTAGGAATTACCGATATTCTAATTTTAGATAAGAGTGGCGATCAATACTTTAGGCTGTAAAGGATATCGTAGGATTACTGATTAGATTTACCGAATCCAATCGTGACTTTACCGCATTCTTTAAAAAAAATTTGTTCACCACCAGCTCAGTGCTGTGTCAGGGAAAACACTGCCCCTGCAATACGACATTGGCGAGAGAGCTTCGGAATCAACATTTTTAACGAAAAGCAAAAAAGAGGCCCGCAGAGACATAGTCCTCTAGTCTACAACATAACTGTTTTCAGACCAACCTGACCAAAAGGTAGGACCAATAGGTCTATTTACAGTTATATATCTATTACCTCATACTGTAGTAGGAAACATTCAGCATATAGACAATCACCAAACTTTTAATAATAATCATTTCAAGATTGTTTACCATAATTGATACACCTCCATATATATGTAGGTAATTATGAATCATATATGACAAGGTTTTACAACATCTGCGTGACATTGGAAACGCCAAAATGGTCAATGATGGCGAATGATGCAGGTAAACATACCTACCTGTTTACTGAGGTTACATATTGACATCATATTATCTACCTTTTATGTAGCTTTGTAAGACTATTTATATCTGATTCATCTGTCTTTGTACGGAAGTAGTTTCTACCATGAATGAGAGACTTCAGGGCTTGCGGAGTCGGTCTACGTTTGAACTGCAATCTAGGTTCAATATTGTAGCTTGGGTGAGGTTTTCAGAAATAAGAAAAACTGCACTGAAAGTGACAACGGACTGAGTGTGCAGTCATCAGTAGCTTGAACTACTACACCGTGGCAGTTTTCTAGTGGTCTTGAATTCAAAATATGGAGTGTGCATAGGGCGTAAGTGAGCTGAGTGCTGCACTAACAGAAGAATCAACAAAAAGACAGACTAACAAAAGAAATCTGTTATTTTGTTGATTCTTCCGTCAACAAAATTTGTTTGTTCGATGGTCATACTACACGTTGTGAGATGTTCGGGTTGTTGTCAGCCTCCCTCGAGTGTCACCAATGGCCCATCATAGAGACAGAAAAAACCTTTAATAACTACATTTCATGCAGAATTAAGCTTGCAATCAATCAAGATCTGGAAAACTGTTATTTTGGGATAACCACAGGTTTTGTTCTAGCATGAAATTAACATTATTACTGCTCAAATATTTTGTGTCAAATGGTTATTTCTGGTCTAAACTCATATGATCTTAACAGGGTTTCTTAACTCAATAAAGAAAACCTAGAAATATAAATTTCTATTCAGATAACTATTGCAACCAAGTTATTTAATGTTAAATACTACACAGAACAAAATAGTTGCTGTTTACAATGATTGGAACTAGATGGAACCCTAATTAATGAGCACTTGTGGAACATGCATGCATAATGTAATCATGTCAATGTCAGCCCATATTTACATTAACTCAATTATATTTTTACCAAAAGTAATGTTCCGCATCCAAGAGATGTTAATTTAATTGTTTTCATTCCGTAACTGTACTTAATTATTAAAATAAAGGCAAACATTTCTTTTATTTATTAAATTGGTAGCATCCATCAACAAATGCTCAAGAGTTGATACAACAAACAATGGAAGGTCACGCGGCGCTACAGCTTCAATTACTTATAAATACTACGCAATTGGTACAATAAAACTGTTATAACTTTGTTCATAACCTACAAACTATCATAGACGTATTTTGAAGAGTACAGTTAGATGCTAGAACCCACCTATTGTAGCGAACTCGTCCGGTGTTCTCCCACCGGCCAACAGCCACCGGCACCAGTCTATGGTCTCCCACTCATCGATGGCCTTGCTGGGGTTCAGCAGGACGTCCAGCAGAGGACCCAAATGCTGTGGAGAACCGTTCTCACAGTCCGCGTGTATGTATGCGGCTGCACCTCTTTTACCCTTCTTCATAAGAACTTGAGCAGTAGAATTCGACATTTTGACACTTTGATCACCACAAAATCTAAACAATTAAAAACACTAAACACATAAGTCACCATATATTTCGGTCACTCACGGAAGAAACACTATTTCAAGTTTTACATAAGGCAATGAACTGCAGTCCGTAACGACGTTGTGGTATAACATGTTTATAAGCCACGAACACAATTTTGGCAGAAATTACACTAACGCGAAAACGTTGAGATTGAAACAATCACCTAATATTGAAAATAGATAAATATAACACCGTTTTATTGAAAATATGCAATGCAGAAACAACTCGGCCATTCGTTTAGTGTTCTCAACGCAAAAATATTCCTTTATTTCAGTGTCGTGCTCGAAAATTGTTTGCCAGGATAAAAAAAACTAATTTTATTTCACAGGCAAGTTAGAATTACTTTTTTTTGAAAAAGCAATACCAAAAAAGTGCCGAACAATTATCTGTCAAATTCAAAAACGTAACTCTCTCTCTTTCTATCTTCACTAACTTTTATCTCCCTCTCATTTTCCGTTCGCCTCGCCCGCACACTTTCCGTAACACTCTCGTCATGCATTCACCAGCTTACTCCGTTTAGCGTACGTAAAGAAGATTTACTTCAAAAAGATTACCTTTTGAGACCTACACCTACATTGAGTGAAAATACACAAACCCTCACATTTATCTACACAATCTCCCTTTATTGTAAATATTTTTCGTAGATCTTTAAAACTGCGGTGCAACCGAGTCTAAAAGATTACACGATTTAGCAAAATAAAGATAACAGTGCCAATACAAGCTTCAGCTGTTTTTTTGCTACGAAATTTGTATTGAATTATGTGTAACCATTGCAGTTTTGCTTACACCTAGGATTCATTCATGCGTGCGTCTTTGTGATTAGAAGTTATGGATTTCATTTCTTCGTCACAAATTCACAATGGATTAGTAGAATATTTAATTAGACAATATTTAATTAGAAGAAGTAGCTAGGTGTGCTGGCGTTGGGTACATACAAGTATCAATTTCTGCTTACTAGAGTTTTCCTTGACAAGTTTTAAAACTTCAGCTACTCAATTCAGAAATCAGCAATCCACATAGTTTTTTAGGTTTAGGCTCAGGCATGTTACTACTAGAAACGAGAATATCAGCAGATTGTTTGGTGTAATCTGTAATCTAATTAACTTATATGGCAATTCCAAATAGAAAATCAGAAAAAATAACATTTACAAATGGCGGAATGTCATTTACACGTGCATTTTGTTGGTGTTGTGTTCTTTTACAGAATTTAATAAACGTGCGTTCAGTGCCTTGCTTTGAAAAGTGAATAACAATTCATGACATACATTAAAATAAGTTAAACTGGCTCTTTATTGTATAAGTCCTTGTTTCTCGTCTGAATCATAATGGGCGAAGAAAAAAAGGTTATGTTCCATGAGATGGAACTCGACGATCGGATTTTAAAGGTAAATACACGTAAATCATTTTTATATTGCTATACTGATAAATACTTTGACTAGCAGTCCTGTTAATTGGCCATTTAAAATCTAAAAAACTCGATAAGCTAATAAACACATGGTATTTTTTTTTCAAATGTGCAGTTGTTTGTATGCTGACAGCATTATTTCCGCAGGCGATATCACAGCTGGCGTGGCCAGAGCCCACGTTAATCCAGGAGACTGCAATACCACTATTATTAGAAGGCAAAGATGTGTTGATGAGGGCTAGGACTGGTTCTGGCAAAACTGCCGCTTTCACAATACCTGTAATTCAGAAGATATTGAATTTGAAAAACACAAGTACACATCAGTGTATCAGGGCTCTAATATTGTCTCCAAGCAAAGAGCTGTGTGGACAGGTGAGTTGTGCATAATATATTTTTACACCATGATATTTTTATTTACTGCTCTTTAATACATATTCCAAAATCCCACAAAGTTGAGAAAACTAAATTATTTTACAAATATGATATAAATGTATACTTATCAGTATAATATTATTTTCTAGTCTAACATTTCAGATAACCTCCGTAATAGGTGACCTAACAACTAAATGTGCAAGAGAAGTGAAATGCATAGACATATCCTCTAGCGGAGACACGCCAACACAGAAGGCGCTACTGTCAGACAAACCAGATATTGTTGTGGCCACACCGTCAAGAGCACTGGCTCATTTGAAGGCTAATAATGTGAGGTTGAAGGAAGATCTAGCAGTTCTGGTTGTCGATGAAGCTGATTTGGTATTTTCTTTTGGATATGAAGATGAAATTAAAGAATTGTTGGGGTAAGCTTATAATATGATAAATACTGCTTGATTCTCCATACTTACCACTACAGGTATTCCTAGCCCCTAGTTATAAAAGGACTTATAATAAACAATGTTTCGTTTTATATTCTTTTTTTAATATTTTTGCTGAGTGTATACAAATGCTTGTAATAATTAAACTTCTACCCACTTTTAACAAAAAATTAACTATTACATTTTTACAGGCATTTACCAAAAATCTATCAAGCAGTATTAGCTTCAGCCACTCTCTCAGATGATGTCCTGAGCCTCAAGAAGATAGTCCTCCGTAACCCGGTCACACTAAAGCTGGAGGAGCCAGAGCTAGCCCCTTCAACACAGTTGCAGCACTATCATCTGTTTGCAGAGGAGGATGACAAGGCCGCCATTTTATATGCTCTGCTGAAGCTGAACCTTATCAGGGGAAAGAGTATCATCTTTGTGAGGACTGTGGATAGGTGTTATAAGTGAGTACTTTGGTTGTTAGTATTTTAGTAAGCACACAGCAGGTCCAAACTGCAGAAGACTGCGGAAATGGAGAAATCGTTAGGGGAGGCCTTTGCCAAGACGCTCATACATCTCGGAGTTCAGTGTAATCCTAACTTATTAATAAATGCAAAAGTATGTTTTTTACCTTTTTTTTAACTGATCATCCTGAAATTTTGCATATACGTATTTAGGTGTACAGAAATGGACATAGAGTACCTTTGCTGTAATGTTCTTATGGTAATAGATGGTACAATGGCATGTGTACAATCAGAATTGATTGTCAAATTCTATATCATCCCAAGCAAAGCCACGGGCAATAGCTAGTTAATCAATAAAAGTATGACAACAGAGGAGTTTTCAGGATAAAAGATCTAATGAAATTGAAGCATAGAACTTAACTCTGTACTTATTTATCCTCCCACTGGAAGGCCATACAGTAAAGACGCCAATGGTGCAAAAAATAACTTCAGCTGCTGCTTTCCTTCTTTACTGTGCGCATAGGACATAGTAGTTAGTTCGTAGTTCTACCTTGTTCTCTGTTCTTCATTGCAAATAGATGACAGTATATGCCTCCTCTTATCTTATGAGTTATCTCACCAAGTTCAAAACTTGTCTCATAATTATATTGTTTTCTGCACCTCGTCTTGGAAGAGGTATTTTGCCGCAGGGAGTGATGTTCCGTTTTTACTAACACAAATGGTATATTATCGTAATATGTATGTTAGTCTGTTAGGTATATATATCTATATGGCCGAAAGTTGCCCGGAGAATAAATTAATGTAATGTTATGTTATGTGTATTGTCCCTTTATGATTTCTCCAGCTTGTCTTTCTTTAAATTATTTTCATCATCTTATAATCCGAGCTGTACCCAGTTTGGTGTGCTGTGTTTACTTAACTTCATTCTTCACACTCTTGTTACAGATTAAAACTATACCTGGAACAGTTCAAAATAGGCTCATGTGTTCTAAACTCAGAGCTTCCCGCTGCAGTCAGATGTCTATCTGTAGACCAGTTCAACCGAGGGAGGTACCAGATCATTGTAGCGTCAGATGAGATGGCACTAGAGAAACCAGACGGTGGTATAGTACCTATAGAAGAAAGAAAGAAGAAGAAACAGACTTCTAAACGTAAAAAGGACAAAGAATCTGGTGTTTCCCGTGGAATAGATTTCCAGCATGTGTCCAATGTGATCAACTTTGATTTTCCATTAG
Organism: Lycophotia porphyrea; assembly: GCA_950005105.1. Lineage (NCBI taxonomy): Eukaryota > Metazoa > Arthropoda > Insecta > Lepidoptera > Noctuidae > Lycophotia > Lycophotia porphyrea. Next base: position 1,549,601 of record OX465396.1, read on the forward strand.
ATGTGAACTCTTATGTGCATAGAGCGGGAAGGACAGCTAGGGGGAAGAATCAGGTAACAACTTAAATATCCTTTAGTAGTTGGTTATAAATGTATTTCAAACGCAACTTAGGCAATTGTGCCATGTTAACTACTGGTATTTAACATACATTGGGATAGGCTGGAAGCAACCCCAACATGGGCGGGTAAGGCACAACTGATGCACCAACTATGCAACTTTATCTGCAAAACAGATAGTGACTTTTTATTGGGTAGATCCTTTTCAGCCTTTAGAATAGATCCTTACTTTCTATGAGAGCCAATAATGTGTGATAGCTGCAGTAACCAAGCAGTTGATCACAATAAATTATTCTCCCAAAGCCATTTCTAATACTTTTTATTGTTTACAGGGATCAGTGTTATCATTTGTGTCAATAAAAGAAAAGCCATTGATGGACGCAGTGGAAGCACATTTATCAAAAGGTTTGAAGACACAGAAAGTTCTACAGTAAGTGACAAATATTTTCATGAGTAGATGCTTTCTCCTACCCATTATATCTACCTGATACTATTTTGTGTGCAAAAGAGACCATTGTAATGAATGATTTCAATACTAGTGTAGCAACATACTTACGTATACCTATAAGCATTCGTATTAGAGGAGCGCACACAGCCGTCCGCCACCGTGCGCCCGCGCGTACTAAGCTGGCCGACGACAAGAGAAAGGAATTCGGAGTCGGACTCGCTCGCTCGGCCGCTGTATCATTGCGCTCGTAGCTCGAAGGGAGCACGGCACATACTACCGCCATTACCAATTTGTGTTAGTTATTAAGTTTGTACCCTTATTAATATTATTTTTGTATTTCGAAATGGTATATAAGCCGCGCCTTAGTATAAACCTATAGATCGTTATTCGCCTTCTTATTTGCCACACCTACCATCCTCCAAGCTAAATTAGTGACTCCAAACACTAAACTAGCATAACTAAAGTTAGCGTATTGCAGCAGGAGAACAAGTACCCAAGGAAGTAAAAGAACTGCAAGAACCTTTTTTTTCTTTTATTTTTTTTCCATTTCTTGATCAGGGCATTCGATTTGTCTGACTTATCGCGCTCACGTGCTTACCCTAAAAATGTAACCAAAAGACATTGAATCCTATGAAAACTCTTGTCTTATCGGTTCATATTACCCCCAGGAAGTACGAGTTCGCCCTGGAGGAGGTTGAAGGTTTCCGCTACCGGTCGCGAGACGCGTGGCGAGCCGTCACCAGGATAGCGGTCAGGGAGGCTCGACTCAAGGAGATCAAACAGGAACTGCTCAACTGTAAGAAGTTACAGGTGAGAATATCAAGTTTTCGACTCTTGTTCAATTCTGAAAAAGCAGTCGCTGTCGTAAGAAGAACTGCATACACGTATTCATATCTCCGGTCACCTCGGAATGCCGTCCCGAAGGACAAGAGTGAAAGAAGAGAAAGTGTACCTGCATATACTATCTCCTGCGTCGATGGCATTTCTTTGTATTTATTTCGAAGTCAATCAAAAATAAATATGTATAACGATCCGTCATTATATGTCGTAATCGATCGACGGTTTAAGCAAACGCAAACTGAAAACGCAAACGCGAATTTAATCGACACTTATTCCACATGATGAACAACTCTTGACATATCATATTGATGAACGACTAATCTTCTCTCTGACAATACTCCACCCAAACATCCTTACCTCCCAAAAAGTCTTCAAAATCGAACTCGGCGTTCTTTCTAGGGCTACTTCGAAGAAAACCCGACAGACTTAGCAGCACTTCGAAGGGACAAAGCACTACACACAGTTAAAGTACAGCAACATCTGGCGCATGTACCAGAGTACTTGCTACCTGCTGCGTTGAGGAGTGAGGAGTCAGTGGAAGATGAGCAGGACGGCGTGGCGGCACCGGCGCCCGCGCCGCAGAAGAAGAGGAAACAACATGGACAGTATGGCAGTGCGAAAAGACATAAGTATCAGGTGAAATTATGTGCGATTTATTTGAGTTTCGGAGTTGAGATGAAGCACTATTTGTAGATGCTAATGCAGCCCTTTTTTTCCCGGAAGGGAAATCATCAAATGACTCCTCCCGCTCTGGGCGGAGCGGAAGGGAGTGTCAGACTTGTTCTGACTAAAACCCATCCATGTTCCTTCCTTACCCTTTGTGTTCCAGGGCCGCGATATCTCTTTCGAACAGTCCCGCAGCCCTGGTAGGCTGCTAATGCAGCCCTTAGCTAAAGAAATGGTTTTCGTTGCAGATACCATTTCAAACTGTAGCAACTAGTGTCAGTTATATCTTCACGTTATGTCTGTTTTGCGCTTGCTTCCATTGGTGCCTTGGTGCCAGAGAGTGGGCCTTATCCGCCACACTGGTTGGTGGATATCGCATGTCTTCGAATTTATAGGTCTTGGACATGCGGTGTCGAAATACATTATTCAAATTAATGTAATAGCGTGGGTTCGAACCCATGACATAGGATACGTAAGTTGGGGCCGTTAACACTGGTCGACCACTGGTCGACCCTTGCGGGGCTCCACTACTGTTTTAGTACAGCCTGTATAGAAAAAAAATGACTCCCAACAGGTTACCGAATACTAATCTTTGTTCAACTTGTGTGTTCCAGGCTCGCCAAAGCGATCCCCTGAAGAGTTTGGACGTGAAGACGAAAGCCGCGACCACCGCCGACACGTAGCTGAAACCTTGTTAGTATCCAAACGGATAGATCTTTATATTCTGACATACATGATTCATGTTTTTATACAATGATTTTATACCTGCCGTGTTAAGGTTGGAAATAGGAGTATGTATAGTAAACAACGTCAATTTAATTAAAGTAAACGTTATTATTTTACTAACAGTTATTTTATTTTTGATATTAACGAGTTGATGTTTCGGTAAATTCAAGATTTGAGCTCGGTATATGCTCTGATGATAAGAATGATTTGGGGTGTAAGTTTCTAAATGTAGAATTGACTGAATTCTGCAAAAATGCTGTTCTAAAACTTTTTCTGTCGGTAGCAGTGGAAACATTGTTTACTAAGCAGAAGTTTAACTGGCCACGTGTTCTATTGCCTCATAAGGTGCATTTTGAAAACGTTAATTTCTTACCAAAGCACATCTAAAGTACATCTAACTGTTGTACCTTACATGTATAAGTAAAGCATGTCTCATGTTGTGTTTTTCTTTCACACAGTTCGCGTTGGTGATCTTCACGAGATATTTAGTCTTTACCATCGGTTCGGTTAGTACTGTCAATGTTACAGTGTAGCATTGATGAAAATAAATTATGAATTATTTTCAAATGTGGTTATTTTTTATTTTTATGGGGTTGAAATGGTCGTTTTTGTGTTGTAGGCCTTTGTTCTGCACCAATTAATGTGTTGTTCAGACATGCGCAGGCGCGTTGGCGTACAGTTGTAAAACTTTAAAGTAGGTACCTACTTACTATTTGAAATTGGGATATTCAAACAACCGTGTGGTATATATACATCATTGCAGTTGCAAAACGTATTCTGTTTGAACAACATTTGTGTGTCATGTAAATTGTTCCTTTGTTGTCGTCTTGTGGTAACCTCGAAAATTAGCTCAGATCTTGGAAGTGAATAAACGCGAGTTGGTGGAATAGAGTATACCGAACGGTATAAATATATTGGATCCGATCAAAACGAGCATAGAGAATCATTCCTTGACTTGCTCTGTCAAAGTTGAGTCGAAGAACATAGAACAAGAAAAAGTGCCGCCACTGAATCTTACAAGCGCACAGCGCGAATCTGAAAGTCCCGTCACTAAATGCTTGCTTATAAAAGTAGGATAGGCTTAGGGTCCTCGCGCACTATGCGGCCACGACCATGAATTTTGGCCGTAGAAGCTTCGACCGGGAATAGAGTTTGGTCGCACGACCGGGCGTCCGACTAGTTTAGTTCAAGACCGACCGGTCCAGCCAAAAGTCGTGGTCGTGCCTGCGTAGTACGCGATGTCTCCAAGTAACACTGCAGCCGTCAGCTTAGGGAATAGCCAAAATTGGTCTACTAGCGAGTGTAAGTTAGCAGATTTTATTTCAGCTTTATTGTTATAGCTTAAACTGTTTGCATGCCTTTAGTGTAAGGATCATTTTAAACTTAACATCTATATATTGTACCTACTTTCTGTGCAAATAAATAACTATTCTATTCTAAGGTCTGAAGCACGGGATATGTCTCGTGAGGTGAGCACGGTGAGCACATTTTGATTCGGGTCCCACGGTTGCTGAGCCTAAATTACTGTTGTTCGTTTGAAATAAATTTACTTAGAATTGAGTGCAAATCCTAATAATTCTAAAGTCTGTCGACTACTAAGCTTTTATACCATCAAAAAAAAGCTTCCAAAAGTTCTAAAGGTCGAAAGGCTACCCAAATACAAAAATACGCTAACTCCCGCCATTGCTTTCGACCTAGCAGCTCCGCAGTACTGCCACATAGTCTGATGAGAATTTAGGGTCAACTCACACCGAAAGAGCGGCGAAGGGCACCGAAGCGCAGCGACCCGCTCGCTCGCACGGCGCCGTTTATGGAATTCGCCGGAATTCCCGCGGCGCCGCGGGCATCCGCGCGACTCGTTCGAGTTTCTCATGCGATAATAAGTACATATTATATTAATGAAAATAAAGTTAAAATTCATATGACACTGAAACTGCGCTCCGCTTCGCTGCCCTTCGCCGCTCTTTCGGTGTGAGTTGACCCTAAATTGTATTGTTTCCTTTTAGACAACCTAGTTACCTACACAGCAGTAACGTAATTATAGAAGTGCAATATTTCCTATAGGTGCTATTATTTTCATATTTTTGGTTTCATGAGTAATTGATTGAGTAGTCTCTAGATGCATGTTCAATGATACGAATTATTGCTAGAGGCTTTGATGAGGTGACTTGTTACGAACTAAGGTCCAGCTTTAGCTCTGAACCGTTATTTGCTAGATCGAGAAATAGCTCGTGCTACCGAATGCATCGTCGGTGTTGCCGCGTGCGATAGCATTCCTCCGCGTCTCGATCTAGCAAATGACGATGTTGAGCGACAGACAAGGATAGGAGCATAAAAAAGCGAATCCGTGCTGCTAGATGAGGTTCAACCCTAAGTACCATCAGGGTGGACACCTGCATTCAAACTTGGTCATTCGACGTTCAGTGTTTTCATAGAACGATAGCAAATGTACTTTTTTTTATGAGCCTGTTGTGTCCCACTGCAGGGCAAAGGCTCTTTCCTTTTTTCCAGTCATCTCTGTCTAGAGCTATTTCAGCGCAATCCTTTAGGTAGCAGTCCAGCTCATCGCGCCATCTACTTCTGTATGTACTTGCTAAGCTATTTAGTATTTATTTTTAGATGCGAGTAAGTAGACAAGTAAATATATTTTCTTTAGAAAACTTGTGTGATTTTTTTTATCTGGGTACTTTTTTGCCCAATATCGGTTTCTTGTTGTTTTTGACGGGTCCCCCAATTCACAATGGGAATGTCATTACCACTTCATCATCACTAGGTACTCCTCGTTTGAATGATCGTGTAGATAGATACGCCATGTTCCTTTTTCTCCAAAATGAATAAAAAAATCATTCATGCCATAATTATCTGCGAATGTCATTCCAAACATAACCTAAACCACTCGTGATTTATATTTTATTGCTTGCTTTATAAAGGACCGCGCAGAACGCTAGTCCAACTACCAAAAATTACACGTACGACGTACCCCTATTTAGGATAGTCACAGACGGACTCCTCCCGGCCGCAGTGCAATGGCCGGCGTCCGCCCGGGGCAACCGCCTGCTTGATCACGGTACACCCTACGCAAGGTTAGTATGCCGGTGACAGCCATGCACCCGCTTTTATACCCGCGCCGGAGAATCTTAACACCGACTTCTAATTGTTTAGGCATGGTGACATCTGTTATTTCTTATAGGAATCATTTTCGTGTTACCCTTGGTGAAAATTGGTGTTCGATAGATTTTCTAATTTTTTCACAAATATTCATTTTTATAAATTAGGTCGATTTTAGAATTATTTTCATCGATCTGTTTGATAGCATACTAATAAGTTCGTTACATTTTTATTCATGGCACCATCTACCATATTACATGGCATGGTGGATCGGGAAAATTTAGAATGGTCCTGTCATATTCCTGTCATAAAATTTGTCGATGATGTAAATAAACTCCTTTGAGTTTTATTAATGTCTTGTGACTTTATTCTGCCAAAGCCCACGACTTTTTTATGAAGTGTCTCGACCATTTAAATTTCGTTGCCTCCAATAGTCTCTCCAATGCAATTTGCTTATAGATTTGTATATTATATATATATTTTTTATTATAAGATGGGCTTGCTCTTGACCTCGATCCCGCCTGATGGAAAGCGATGGATAAGGTCTTGATGGAACGAGCGTGCCCAAGATGCCTGTTCACTCTTGCTTTGAAGGCAGACGGGTTAAATGTGGGAGGGAACACAGATGCCTAGAGTTCCACACCTTGGTTGTACGCATAATAAACGTTAAATTTTTTATATCGAACAGAAACAACATCTCATAAACCTCTAAATTTTATTACTTGCATTAAACATTCTGGACTACTACAATTTTTAGACAAGACTAGTAAGAAATGCTACGTTATACAGATTTAGAATATCTCTTTTTCTTGGGCGGTTCTTTGATGATGATCTTGGAGTCGCTGAAGGCTCTCCGGAGGGTGAGGGCTTGCTGTCTTGTGGACAAGTTGGTGGAGGACTGTAGGGAGGAGGACAGAGGTCTGTTTAGGTAGTAGCCGTAGGGACCCATCTCGCGACGTTGCCACGGGCTGGTTGTGATCCTGCGGAATGAAAATGGGTATTATTATATCCAGTTGATCGCTTATACTCTGTCCAGGATGATGGGATCCGCTGTAATAAATGGTCAAAAAGATTTTAGTTAGTTGGCAATTTCCCCGACCATAGCTGAAGAATGAGCAACAGCTTCGTCATACTTTACGATGTCGAAAAAAGAATCAGATTCATTCAAAATTATGACGCCTATGAGCTTTATAACATGATCAGCGTAAGGTTCCAGCTGCTGGGACACAGACCTCCTCTATTTGGGAGGGTGTGGACTATAATTCTAGCCCGAAAGGGTAGTAAAAAAAGGAATGAAGTTTTATACCATATCATGAGCGGCGGCATTTCAGGTCGCGGCCTTGTTTGTATGTACACAGCCAATGGCGCCACCCCGCACATCCATATCATCCACTGCTGCATCATTTTGCAGCTCTCTATGTCATCCTCTGCCATTACCAATGCATTATCCTGGAAAAGTATGATCTTCATGGGGAGTTAGGTTGTAATTTTGATGCACAGGCTTTCATCCCGTTGGCACTTTTAGGGTCGCCATCGATCGATAGTAGAATGGTCGTTTAGTCGACGTCGATCTATAGTTTCTCTTTTTCGACTAATCCATTCTACTATCGAGTGGTGTGGTAACACCCTTAGGGTGCGGAACTCGAAAAAAGGTGTAACTTGGCTTGTTTGAGGCTCAGTCGATAGCAAAAGACAGTGCGCAAAACAATAGTGCTGTTGTATCAGTCTTACCGAATGGTATCGTATTTCCCAGTTACTGGGTTGTGTAGGTCAGATAGTCAGCCGCTCCGTGTTAAATAGTTACTGGTGTGCCTGCAGTAGGTAAAGGCTGACTGGTAGAAAACGCCTGTGGCATTATGTCCGCCCCTGTACTCTGTGCTTAGTGCTAAATAAATAAATACCTACAGCTGGATCCTGTTAGGCTGGAATTTGGTCCCAACAATTGGGAACAGGCTAGGTAGGTGACTATGAATAGTGCTGTTGTATTGGAACGAAGGCTAACTTTTTAAGGCATTGCAAGAAGTTTCCTTCAATCCTAATTAGCTTTAAGAGCTAGTGTAAAATAATCTGCAAAATCGTTAAGAGTGTATATTTCACTTACATCAAAACAATATTGCACGATGGTTTTTATGACCTGGACGACCATGGTCCAGAAGTGCAGACTGTATATCACCATCCATATGAATAATAGGTGCTGCAAGAAACAAATTAAGAATAAGAATAATTAATTTAAATAAGTATTACAAGTGTACATTTAGGCGCACTCGTGTTATTTGCTGAGTAGCAGCTCGGAGTTTGAACTGTGCCCGTTTGACGGCAATAAGCTCGCCTCCTATTACACTGGTGAAATGTGGGTGGATAGGTACACCTCTGCCTAACCTCCCGTAGAAACAAGCGTGATGTAATGTATGTAGGAATACAGAGAATACCTGTAGAACGAGTTCCCAGAGCGGCACCCGTCGGAACACAAAGCGCCTGAAGAGCGCGGCGAGTATGCGCTGCGCAAGCGCCCCAGCGCCCGCCGCCCACAGCACTGTCGGCACCACGGATATCGCGCCCTCTCCGCATTTTGCCCACTCGAATAACTGCGACATGAATAACCTTAAAATTAACCACAATCAATCGCTGCACGCAACCCTCCAGCGATGCAACCGCGTTGTCTCCTGAGTGATCACAAACTCAGGGTTGCTACTGAGAAATTTCTGATGGAAAGACCCATGACCTGCCCGACCTGGGAATCGAACCCAGGACCCCATGGTCAGTAGAAGCGCTTGCGACCACTAGACCGAATATGCAGTCTGACTGGCGAAATGTGGTGTACTATATCGTAGAGGATCCTCTGCCTGAATCTTCGGGCATTACAGGCGTGGTGTTATGATAGGTATGTATAATCATTTCTTTAATTTTTCAGTCGGATGTCATAGGACCGAAGCCAGCTATATGAGCGTTTTTTGGTGCCATGCTAGGTAACAGTAGCGAAGGGTCAATTTTTGTAAGAGGTAAGCTGGAGTATAAATCTTTTATGTGATTATAAAGGGTGTAAACACTCTTAACGAAGCCGAAAGGCACTTGCTCTCCCCGTCAATGCCATCATTTTTTTGTTCTAGATCATATGTGGGAACCTTCTAGTTACGGAGATAGGGGATAGGATATTTGAGGGTCAAAGTTCCAACTTTTTCACAAGTTTTTTTATAAATACATGTTTTTAATGTAAGATTTTTACTTTAAACACCTCCAGGACCCCTTTACTATTCAATCCATTCATCAGAACAATGTTTTGAGTGCGTTACATTGAGTTCTACTGTAAAACGTGATATTTCAGCCCAAAAAGTCGGTTCCCTGCACTAATTTTTGCGTAAAGTTACTTAGTTTGATGTACATAATGCTTGGTTAACGGCTTCGTGAAGAGTCTGTTTACACCCCGTATTATTTGTCTATAGAGTACTGACTGTGCCAATTTTCAAAGGCAAGCCGGTAGGAATCGTGTTCTTTGGAACCTTCGCCACTGCTTGATAAAAGTTGCGTAGCTTGAACCGACAACTTTGCAGTGTGGGGGTTTTAGGTGCTAGGTTGCAGGTGCTGGGTGATCTGCTTCTGCTTATGTATGCGTCTTCTAAATCGTAGATGACCTGTCGAATCTCCTGTTGACTAGATGACCCACTGAGCCTAATTTATCATTCCACCCTTGATGCCACGAATTGATGCCACCATTGCCTACGGATCATCAGTCTGTTTGCAATAATAATAAAACCATGTGGGTTCGTTAGAGTACGTCTGCACTAAGCAGAACTCTTACATAGATTTAGAGCTTCGACCTTAACCTCTGCTTACCTCAATCCCTTCATTTTGCATGTAACTCCATATTGAGGTTTCCCACATTACAATTTTTTAAATCCAAATAGTTGCTAACGAAATTTAACATTGGGCTTGTGATTTTCTAGACTTGATTTTTAATTTATACAAAAATGTTATTTTCTATGTCACCATGATCGTTTTGACATTTTACCACTCATCATTTGCGTCAGTCGAAACTATTTGACAATGATTTTTTGAACAGGGCTTAAGTAGATTGGTAACTTACTGACTCTGGGCTTGTGGTGGACCTCCTTTATCTCACTGTTAGTTAGTGCGTTAGGTTAGGTAGGTGCAAAAATATGTACAATGTTACACATGTTTACAAATAAATATATCTTTATCTTTAATAACTGAGACTCCCGCCTGATCACCACTAAGCTAATTTTTGATGCACTCACAACATGAAGCGATCTCTAGCCGGACGGAGCACTTCCGCATGATTCAGCCGAAAAAGGCAGCGGCTTTACCTAAATGATTCAGAGCAGATTCGGTTAGGGGAGATTTGTCATATATGCCTGTTGCTAATCTTAACATAACGTAATTAATAGTCAATCTGTAGTGATATGTATCGTTGTGACTGATTATAAATGTGCCAAAGGTTGCCTTACAAAGGCTACGCCGTCACGTGTTTATAATTATGTTAACGGAAAAGTATGTAATCCGTCATTGTATACAATTCCTAGGAAATGTGTACATTTCCTAAAATGTGTAGGAAATCTATGATATATTTTGCAATATGCATTTTTCCTTGGAAATCTATACATTTCCTAAATAGCGATCGGAAATGTATTACATTCTTGATGTTCTTATTATAAGTACAATAGCGGTGCAAAGGGCGACAACACACAGTCGAGAGCGTCCATCGTACTCCTATCTCGATTCTCAGCAACTCCCATCCAGCCACCCTGCGAAGATCGTCTCTCCCCCGATCCTGAGGATTTCCCACCTTACGTTTGCCGCTTCGCGGTCTCCACTCAAGAACACGTCTACCCCAACGGTCATCGGACCTACGGCTAATATGACCGGCCCATTGCCACTTCAGCTTATTTCGGTATTCTGTGAGCTATGTCTACAATTTTGGTTCCCTGTCAGATCACCTCGTTCCGGATACGACTCCAAGCATAGCCCGTTCTCTCGCTCGCTGAGCGACCTTGAATTTAGGGACCAGCCGTATCGTGAGTGTTCACGTTTCGGCTCCGTAAGTCGTAACAGGCAGGGCTCCCTAGAAGACTGTTTCTAGGCTCTGTGGAATACGCGCTGAGAAGACACGACGAAGTTTCCCAAATGCTGCCTAGCCCAGTTGAATTCTTGTCAGTCTCCCTCTCAAAGTTATTCTTACCAAACTGCAGAGTTTGTCCCGAAGTAAACATTCTCGAACAACTTCGAGAGGACCGCCATTGACAACAATAGGCTGGGGTGACATGTTCGTTGAACTTAACCTGGGTTTTGTCCAAATTCACCCTGAGACCCATGCGTACCTATTGATTTTATGAGTGTTTTATTTATAATATTTACAGAGAGCATTTGTTTTTATACATTTCCTAGTGTCATCTTGGAATTGCATACAATTCCTAGGAAATGTATGTATTAAAGAATCTTAAAACATTATTTTACACTTTTCCGAAGTAAGTTCGGAATTGTATACATTTCCGGTAATATACTTATATATTAACCGAAATATTTACTGAAAATTAGTTAACAAACTCTTACCGAGTTTGTTAACTAACTCAATCATAAAAAAGATAAAGTTCTTTAATTAAGTAGTGAAGAAATTAACCTTCACAGTTTTGGTGCTGGTGGTACGGAACCGTTAGTGAGTGAGAACAAATCGCACTTACCTGGATTTCTAGCTTTCCTGAGGTATATCTTAATTTGTTAAATGTATTATTAATGAAAACACCATTAATATGACGAATATTTTATTATTGTGATAGTAGCAAGATATCTTATTGAATGAGTGAGTCGAATGGAAGCTGACCGATGTTTCTCCAGGGGCAGTCTTCAAAGCTGGTTTTCCTTACGCAAAGAACTATGGATGCTGGCGATGGGTGTACCTTTGCAGGTACACTGCGCAGCCTGCAGGAAAACAAAACACTTCAGTAAAGCACCAGCGTGGTGGGTACAGCAAAATTAAAAAGCCTTGTTCGTGGAATTGTGTTTGGATCTATCCAATAATAGAACATATAACTTTTGCATACGTATGATTCGACGTCGATTTCTTGCATAAATCTAGAAATAGTCAAAAGATGACCACTGTTGAATTGGCCGCCTATTCAAATTTACAAAATTGCAAATATCCTTATCTTAAAGGCCACTAAGGCATTACCACCACGCTGTCCTGTCATTGTTGGATGTGTAACGTTCAGCATTACATAGGTCAGGATGAGATGCCGAAGAATCTTTACAGTCTTACCGATGGAGCCAGTTTTACGCGATACCCAAAATATAATGACATTTTTGGGGCTCATAAAACTATGCTTTGAAAATGTAATTTATTTTTATAATAAGAAATGAATATTTTTATGGGTCAGGGTCAGAGTGAACGTAGGAGGAGCCACATATTAATTAGAAAGATTTTTTGTATGTTTATGTTCGTTTAGTTAAAGTAGGTCGGCAAATGATAGTGTGTCGATCGACGGTATTTTTGTCGAAGTATTTGCTTTTAATATCTGTCATTGTGGGCCTTTAGATCACATTTCTGTCCAAGAATGCAAACTCGCCTAGCTCACGGTCATGTCACCTGCGCTACACCTTGTTCGCGACGGGGATTTTGGGATTATGTAAGACAGTCCTCGTCCACCATATCTAATCACTTACTTTAAGTTCCTTTCTGAGTTTCGCGATGGCTTCCGCAGTCGTTTCGCTTGCTTTTCTAACGAGCCGCACGTTGAATTCTTTATCCGATTGACTGATAGGCCGTGCGGGGGATATATCAACGCTGCTTGCACACCTGCCGCCGCAGAGGATTTCGCTACAGGCGGCACTGACCAGGACCGATGCTTTCTTAGACGGCACGCTCTGACTCTAGTGAACAACGCTATGTCTAAATATACGGTATCTTACAATCGAATAAAATATGGACCACTCTTTAAAATGAGCTTGTTCAGCCAAAATGAGGAAATAGTACTCTGTCAAGAAAGTACCGGGAAACGATCAATAATACACAAATTGTTAGTTTTTCATCCAAATTTATTTTATGGCCTTCAAAGTATGCTCCTTCAGAAACAATACACTTCCGCCAACGAATAATCCAATCATCGAAACATTTTTTTAACGCCTTTTCCGGAATTGAGTTCAATTCTCGCTGCGAATTCTCCTTTATGTCTTCTACCGAATGAAAACGGGTGCCGCGAAGTGATAATTTGAGGAAAAAGAAAGAATTCGGCTGGAGCCATATCTGGTGAATAAGGTGGTTGCTAGATGGTATTTGTTGAGTTTTTGGTCAAAAATTCGTTCAAAATGACGGCCTTTTTTTTTACGGATGGGAAATCATCAAATGACTTCTCCCGCTCCGGGCAGAGCGGAAGGGAGTGTCAGACTTGTACTGACTAAAACCCATCCATGTTCCTTCCTTGCCCTTTGTGTTCCAGGGCCGCGCTATCTCTTTCGAACAGTCCCGCAGCCCTGGCAGGCATCGACCCTTGCGGGCCCCTCCCTGTTTGCTGACATCTCTTTGAGGCGCGCGTGGAACACGAACGCGCCGTCTACACGGCCACTATGATGGCCTTGTGTGAAGGCGCATTATCGTGGTGCAAAATCCAAAAAAAAATCTTTCCACAAATCTGGCATTTTTCGTCGAATTTGCTCTCTTAAACGCCGCATAACGTTAAAAAAAAAATTATTTATTTACTGTTTTACCTTCTGGCAAGAATTCCGAGTGCACAATACAGCGATAGTCAAAAAAACGGTCAACATAACTTTGACTTTTGATTGACTGTGGCGTGGTTTTTTCGGTTTCGGAACAGTTGGAAAGCGCCACTCCGAAGCTTGTTGACTAGTTTGCATGTCAAACTAGCGGCTATCCCTCTCAAACTTGAATGAGGATTTTCAGTCGCTATTTCTCTCACTTTTGCGATGTTAACTTCAGTTGAAGACGTTGATGGCCTACCAGAGCGAGGCAAATTTCATCACATCTCGACCGCTTTTGAACGCTTTGTACCTCTCATAAGCACGTGTTTTTGATAAAGTCGATTCACCGTAAGCCTTCTGTAACATTTTCAGGGACTGATCCGAACACGAAATTCCATTGGCGATGCAAAATTTAAGAAAAACTCTTTGTTCGATGTTTTGTCCATTATGAAATTATTCGCAATACACACTAGATATGATCTAACTTAAAACGGCACTGTATTTAATCTAATTAACAGATGCAACCCAAACTCCGCGCCAAAATGGAAAACAGTTGTACCAATCTAACAAAAAAAAAAACAAAAATTGAATTTGGAACCATAAACAAATCATACATTCCCGATACTTTTTTGACTGAATGTGTGTTGCTGTAGTTTATTCCGAATTTCCAACTAAGCAGCCAAATAGTTTGGCGACAACATTCTTCATTCATCATCTGCCTAACGTTTTCCCAACTATTTGGGGGTCGGCTGCCTGTCTGACCTCCCCAACCCAGTTAGTACTGACTGGGACATGATACCCCTTGGTAAGAATGGTTGTCAGACTTTCGGGCCACTGACTACCTTTAACGACTGTCAAAGGTCCATAAATAAAAGCCGTCACCAACGGCTTAATGTTCTTTCCGAGGCACGGAGGAAACTCTCTATGTAATTGGTGGTCACCCATCCACGGACCAACCTAGGCAAGCGCGAGTTAACCTGTAGATCGACCCGAGCGGCTGTTATTATTTAGCCACGAACTCCTCTTCCACAACAACAACAACAACGACAATGTTCTTCATTCACTTGTCTGAAAATGAGACTAGGTATTACATAAAAGCATGAAATTTCGCACAAGAGGTCTTTGAATAAGAAAAGGAAGTGGATGATAAAGAAGGATTTTTGAAAGTTCATCCTCTAAAGAGGTTGAAAAGGGAAAGTTTGTATGAGGAGGTTAATATTTTGTCCGTATTCTATCCGATAGAGCTTACTGGACTTGTGTCATTGTTTCTATGGCAAGCAGTCTTGACTCCCTCAGTAAACAGGTATTAAGTTACTGTTAGCCTATGTTATCCCACTGTTGGGCAAAGGCCTCTCCCCATAATTTTCAGTTCTTTCGGGGCTAATACGGTCAGTTGGTTTTGTCCAGCTCATACCGCTATCTTCTACGAGTTCTGCAAAGTCGCCTCCTGGCTGTGTCAGGGTGCCACGTAGTGTATTTTTTTTTTTTGAAATTTTATTGAACTAAAATCATTACGTAGTGTAGGCCGGGGTCGATGTTCTCGCACACTCTGGACATGGATTTGTGGCAGTCATGGGCGGCGCAAACCCCCTCAGGCGGTGGTGCACTGCCCCCACGAAGCTGCTGACCTTCTGCATTGTCACGTTGACTGACCGCACTGCTCGTTGATGTAGCTCGGTTTGCCTGCTTGCACCGGGTCAGACAAATATACAAGAATTACGTATAATAATTTCGTAAAATGCGATTTCAGTAGGTTTCTGACTAGGAATACGAGTATACTTTGCAGGTACCGTTGAAATAAAGTTTGTTATTATTGGAAACAAATAAATAAATACGAAATAGTTATTAGACTGACGCATAGGTAATTATTAGTTAGGTGAACTAGATGAGTCATCTCTTAAAAAGTCGAAATGAAAAAGGTCAATAAGAATCTATAAAATCTAATATTCTAAGAGATCAAGTTTAAAACGTTCCCGTGGCATAATTTACGACCATGACGCGAGGGAATTAACGGGCAAAACCTAGTGCCTACCAAATATTCGAGCAATGCTATAAGGCTATAAGCACACCGAAGTGCGAAAAAAAAGTACAATCATCAACCATACCAACCACTGTTCCAAATACGGCAGGTTGAAGCTATGGCAGTAGTTCTTGCGGATGTAGTCTGCGTAGCACAGTGACAGGAACCAGCACACGGTGATGTGGATCTGCGGCTGCTGCGTGCGGAGGAACCTCGTCAGGGGTCCGAGCGCCACTACCTCCGCCTTTCCTCCCAGAAGACCAGCTGTCGTCAACTCTAGGAGCACGCTTGGACTCTGGCGAAGAAATTGTTAAAGGTAGTCTTTAATCAACTTTTACTGCGCCGTCGTGGTGGATTTCGGCTCATCCCCTCTTGCAGAGAGGGAGCCTGTGTCCTAGCAGAGGGAACGTATGGCTGCATATGATGATGAGTCTTGTCTTTTGAAAGCAAGACGGTCTTGCGACAACCATGGAATGAAGCCATCATCAGTGGCAGCCTTGTTCCACCAATTGCTGAGTATAGGGCTCTTCCCTTTTGCGCCAGACTGGTGATGGTGATGTTTCTCTTCTCAGAACGAAGTAGCTATCTCAAAATAATCACCTGCTGTGAAGTTTAAGTAAGAATGGGAAACTTTTGACTGTGTTATAAACACTCGCTCACCTCTCTAATGATCTGGTCAAGGTAGTACTGGAAGAAGCGCATGGAGCAGACCCACAGGTGAACCATCAGGGCCAGCATACCGACCACCATTGTAGACTGAGGAATTTTAAAACTCTATATTATTTAAGCAAGAGTATCATAACTCTCCTTCTGAGCTCGACTTTTTCTACGTAACCGTGTGAGCGAGCGGAATGGTAGATGAGGAAAAAATCTGTCGATGGAATTTTGGCATTCTTATACCTTTAATCTAGCAGTGAGAGGCTCAAAAGTCTGACCACCAGTCTTACCACGGGGTATCTAACTACCCAGTAACTGGGTTGCGTCAGATAGGCAGTTACTCAATATAAAATACTGGTATGCTGTTGCACCCAGTTTATGTCAACTTTAAGCCAACCGAAAGGCTCGACATGATGATGTCTCTAATCTAGTATTATCCATTACATAAAAAGCTGGAAGTACCTATTTATGGAGAATTACAGACATTATTTTTTGTTCTGTCGATTTTCCCACTTTAAAAGACAACACTTACAACCAAGGTTTTCTCCAGCATGTAGACGTTGGCATGGTCTCCGGTGATGAAGATGGTGGCCTTCAGTTCGTTGAAGAGGAAGAGTGCGGCGGCACTGGCGAACACCAGCGTTGGCCCCACGCCCCAAACCTCTCCATTGCAGCTCAACCATTTCGCTATTATCTCCACGTGGGACTCGCAGAGATCCTGCGCAAGTGTTTGTTGGATCAGTTGCTCAAACTGGTCACTTACATGTTAGATTTCATCGCTGCTGATTTTACCGACGGCTCGGTTGTGCCGACACGAATTTGTGTAGCACCTGTGATGAGTGAGGGCACATTTAATACTTCCGTGAATTACTGAAATATCCTTTCAAGAATTACAGGCATGGTAGTATTCTATATAACTATGAAAAATAATGGATAATTCCAAAAATGTATGGTTAAGGCAAAGGGTGATTGTAATGTTTGCAAAGGAGTTGATTTAGAAGCCAGTTTTTAATTTAAGGATCACTTTAAATGCATGGGTATAGCCGTGAAAATAAACGTATGTTGGATAGGAACATCCATTATCAGGCAAGGAGCAAAGAAATATTTCCTTTGGAATTCAATACAAATCACACTTTATCCCATACGATTTAAAGTAAAACTTCAAATTACCAGTACTGCGCAGATGCCCTTTGAGTCCATTTAAATCTTCACTTTTATGCCTTTGATGTTTATTGGGAATAGTTGGGAATTCCATGATTGGGAATAGTAGCGAGCCTTACATATTTTCGGTTTCTGAAAATTTGGTATGATATTTATGGGTCGAGATCCTCGTCATCCAGACGAATAGGTACACGTCGTCGTCTTGATTTTAAACACTTAAAATCCGTGAATTGGAAAGCACATAATATTATTGGCTAGTTTCACACAGATCCTTCCCTACGAGGTTAAGTATTTCTAGACGAAAGCCAGCTTGAAGGCATGAGGTTTATCATGGTTGGATAAAATACCACCTAACATTTGTACTTACGCAGTTTGTATCAAAGTTTACAGATTTGGTCGCCATCCAAACGTAGGGACGTTTTTGCAACAAGACCCCCCCCCTTACAAAACATCTTCACTATGAGAATTCATTAATTTTATTTATCACACTTTTGATTTCATACTTTTGATATTTTTTTGGTTAGATTTACTGAGGCGACCCTCTGACGGATTCAAAATGTGTCAAAATCCAGATGGCATGCGCCGGAGACAAACCAGAGCGTATGCGTCTCCATTGAAAAAGTTTTCATGTTTCCTTGAGGGATTTTTTAAGGAGGTTTTAACTAAGGGCTAATAGGAACCACAATTAGCAGGTTGAGACCCACTTTTTTCTTCGTATCGACGTAAGAAAGGGCAAGCGTTTAGATATTGTACTTTTAGTAACTTCTCAGTCCGTGCCTCGGAAAGCAAGGTAAGCCGTTGGTCCCGGCTGTCATTTGTAGATCTTTGACAGTCTTTACAGGTAGACAGTGGGCCAAAAGTCTGACAGCCAATCTTAACAAGGGGTATCGTGTTACCCAGTACTAACTGGTTTGTGGAGGTCAGATAGGCAGTCGCTCCATGTAAGATACGGGTATGGGCATTCAACTGCATCCAGTAAGACTGGAAGTCGACCCCAATAAATTTGGGAATAGGCTTGGCAGATAATGAGTAGCTAGTCAGTTATTGATTGTTTGTTTGTTGATTATGACAAGATTCCTCGGTCACTGTCTATTGTTACGTACAGTAGATACGTATGACAATTATAAACGGCTAGCGGACGTCACGCGTTTTCACCCGCGTAGTTCCCGTTCCCGTGGGAGTACCGGGATAAATTATAGCCTATGTTACTCGCTGATAATGTAGCTATCCATTGCTGAAAGAATTTTTCAAATCGGTCTAGTAGTTTTTAAGTTTTTACGTTACATACAAAAATACAAATCTTTCCTCTTTATAATATTAGTATAGATATAGATAAAAGGGTAGCACAACGCTGCATAAAGCACACCACATGTATTCAGCCTGTAATGTTCCCACTGCTGGGCGACAGACCTCCCTGTTTGTGTAAAAAGGTTAAAAAAGAAACAACGTTGTAATGGTTAAACAAATGGCTAGATGGACCTGTAATGGCTGGTACAGGCCCAGTCTACACATCTGTCGTTTATTCTAACACATACAACCAACGATTACGTAGCTACGTGTACATACAACATCCACTACACATCAACTTGAGTACATTTTCAATAAACAGAGAACAAACGTATAAAAATAAATCAACAAATATCGTAAAATCACGTAAATATAGCTCTGTGGGTATATGAACTACTTTTTAAATATATTTTTTATAAAAACACTTAATATTTTATTGGTATATTATATGCTATAAACTGGAAGGAGATTAAGTATTTTATTTAAATGTTTATGCATTTACGACCAATTCAACTACAAATTTAAGTATTTTTACTGATATAATATAATTTTCATATTTTAGGGAAGTATCTAAAATGTTATAACATTGCTAAGTTGGGTGAATATATTACACCCTTAAGACTAACATGAGGATGATTTAAAGATATATTTTCCTACGTTTATTTTTGTTAAGCTTGGGAATCTGGATATTCAATCCTGGGACACAAGTTCTGAATTGCTTTACATAATTTTTTTTTTAAATACCTATCCCAAATAATCTGAAACTCCTTATTGTTTTATTTCCATAGGATCTACTAATACATTTGTTTATCTATATGATTAAATACAAACCTACTTCTCAGACAACTATTTGCACTAATATTACACTAGTTGTTTTGAGTTTATTACAAGAAGACCCGAATGGGAGATAATATCTAGAAATAACTCCACTACACTTAATTTATAAAGATCTAAATATGTATGTACCGGTATATCAACATTTTAAATGGTACTTATCTACGAAGTAAAATGTATTGTTTGAAAAACGTTAACTAGAATGAAAACCTATGCATATGATCCCATAACTTCATTTCAAATTTCAAATATTATTTACACATGTTTAATATTAATATCTAGTAGTAAATATATTAATTTCTGCACTCATTGCCCAGGAGTACAGAAATTGTATATATTTTGGTTACCTCTAAATACAAGCATATTTACAATGGGGTTTGCTTAATACTATTTATTCACAATGAAATTAAATATACCATCTGTAACCGAATAAGTAACCATATATTTCTCGTGAAAATCTTGCGAAATTTCCAGACGGTATAAATATTTCTTACATTCCCGCAAATGTTTTATAGTCTGTCCAGCAAACCTTTTTTAAGGTTATATACAAAATACTTATTAAATATATTATATCTAAGTCCATTATACACTTAATAGTATTCGTTGTAGATATTATAAACATGATAATAAAAACACTACTTAATAAATGCTAGTTCAAAATGCAGGCTTATCATAATGGTTATTGATATATACCAATAAACAGGTTTTAGCAATAACTGCTTAAAGCAGGTAAGTATTCGTTTAACTCTTCCTGAATTCTGACAATTTTTTTATACATACCTAATATATTATAGACGAGACGATTACATGAGTATAACTTACTAGTTAAAAGTTCAATTCATCCAAAATTCTTATAAGCTACCAAAAGCAGATATTGCTTGCTTAAAATCTACAACATTACTTTCATTATTATTCTTAAATGCATATAACATAACTACCGGAGTTTCTTTTCAATTATAATACTACAAATAGCTTTCATACGATTTTCGGCCGCAAAACTGCTTATCAATGCAATATAATAATTATGCATAGTATGGTTGATATTGCAGAGTTTAGGCAGCTTTGCAGAGGTCGTGATGAATTTAGACAAGCCACTCGATGGCTGGCTTAGTGTGAAGAGTTGCTGAGGTGTAGGTCTGGTCAGGTCACAGGTTGCATAGTGTCGGGTCCGTTGGCGGTACCGAGATCACTTCAGGTTCCTTTATCGTTTTGATGCGCTGAAGCAAATGAAAAAGGTAAGTGTGGTCATTACTTAGAACAAAACATTAATTCAAAGACCAAACGCTAGCTCGACTTGGGAAGAATTCTGTTGATTTCAATAAAAATATCATATACATCTTCTTTATTTAGCTTTACTTTGTCAAATAGAATATCAATCACGCGCGGTAGCTAAACCCAAACATGCGTGTGTTTTTATAAAATTATCAATTAATTTTGTAGACTATTAGCCCTTGACCCATGTTACTTGGGACTTCGGCGCAACACGTGTTGTCCTGCCATCCCCCTATCAACCGTCACGCTATCATCATCATCATCATCAGCATTATCATCTGCCTCCAGTCTAGTAGTCCGGCTTCCAGTCTAACCGGATGCAGCTGAATACCAGTATTTTACATGGAGCGACTGCCCATCTGACCTCCACAGCCCAGTTAGTACTGGGTAATACGATACCCCTAGTTTAATTTCTTTTCTGACACAATCCAACTATATTTTCTATAAAGTTTTTATAGACTGTAAACCAAAACGAGCCCACTCACATGCATAAAGCTGCCAGGCGTGATCGCAAATTTGTAGATGATGTAGAGCGGGATGCAGGAGACGGTGGTGCCGGTCATCACCCAGCCGACCGTGATGGACCAAGGCGGGTACGCGTACTCGCCGCCCAGCATCTCCTGGTGGGCCAGCACTGAGACGATGAAGAGTACTAGCAGGAATACTGGACTGTGGGCGGAGAGAGCGGATTAAAGATTAGAGATATGTTGTAGTAGCCAGGTTGCTTTGGTACAAGTTCTCTGTTCAATGAAGTGTCCACGTCGTGAATCGTGATTTTAGTCTATTGTTCTTTTTAGGGTTCCGTACCCAAAGGGTAAAAACGGGACCCTATTACTAAGACTTCGCTGTCTGTCCGTCCGTCTGTCTGTCACCAGGCTGTATCTCATGAACCGTGATAGCTAGACAATTGAAATTTTCACAGGTGATGTATTTCTGTTGCCGCTATAACAACAAATAATAAAAATATAAATTGCTTAAAATTTAAAGGGTGCTCCCATATAAGAAAATCGTGTCGTCGTTTTACAAGATGTGGAGATTTGTGTATTACCAATTTCCACGAAATACTTCTTTGAATAAAATATTTTTCTTATTGTATCATAGAATGGTGAAGAAAAATTTACGTTTTTTTTAGAATCGTAAAACAGATTTTTTAAAGACATGACCATGATAGTTAGATAATTTAAGAAACTGGAAGAAACTTATTTCTATAAGAAATCAATGATCTAAACTTTAGATTATTTATTTTGCATTTCACATCACCGCACCACGTAACCTACCAGTCCACCCAACTCACCTGATATAAGACCAGCAAGCTCTCCAGAACCAGCCAGGAGTGTGTCCAAGCATGGTCCTGACGTCCTCTGAGAACCGGTCCACGCCGTACACCCAACAGACTCCGGCGGCCTCCGCGAACACCACGAACAGGATCGCCAGACCCGGTCCATACACGTTGAGGAGATCCACCAGGTATACTCCGCCCTGCAAGGAAGTTGCGATAATCATTCAACTGATTCAAGGTACAATACCAAAGGTAGCCGAATAAGCAACCCGCAGCGATACAGCCGCTAAATGGGTATGGCAGACCAATGGGCCAATAGTTACTATTTAGGTACCTAGGTAATTACTGTAACAAAAGATTCCAGTAGAAAGAGACCTGTTGCCGTTGTCCTGTTCTCTGCTTAGCTAGAACACCGCAAGCTGCAATACTGTCAACCGACATAGACTCTTCGATCATAAAGGCCGTTTATTTACAAACCCTATTATTGCCATTTTTGAAGTGTGTGCATTTAAATCGCCATATAGGTAAGCTTTTGTGAAGTTAGGACCACCCATTTTCGAGTGCGATCACGGTCGCAAGCAGATTTTTAATTAAGAAGGTTTCAGTAGTAGCTTAAAGTGTTTAATCAGCGACGATAACTCATCCATTACACAGGAGGTACCAACATAACTGGCAAGTGTGGCCAGCTATAAACCTCCAGCCTATCCTTCCGGAAAGTACAAGCACGATGTTAAGATATATTCTAGGTTACCTATTTGGGACAACTCCAGTAATTGTATTGTCGTCACTACCCTATAAACCAATTCCTCTCACACCTCAGTAATGAATACAGGGGCGAAATAAAAGCAAAAACAAAGCGTCCTAACACCACAGTGAGCGAGTGTAGTGCCCGGTCATCCCGTTGAGTGATGACCATGAATTATGCAATGGAATACATTCACGCAGATAACGGAACCGTAATTTATTAGTGATACCTGTGTTGTGTTCTTGGGGGTTCTTTCTTAAAAGTAATAGTAGTGATGTTGATGAAGAGTTACAGATGATGTTAGTTGGAGTTTCTTCTGAACAAACCTTCTGCCTGATGGAATTTCTCGTCGACGAAATTGACGATCTCCCATACAAAATTTTATACTATAATTTAATGGGATGAATTCTTTTCTTAGTGCTCACCTTCTATGCCCAAAATGTCATGGGTCTACAGTGGTATATAGACTGTGCGTTATCAGTCTATGATTGAATTTAAGATGGAAACTTGCCGTTTGCAGGATATTACCCAACAATCCCAAATGGATTGGCTTTTCTCAAATTACACGAAATCTAGCCTAATGAAATTTCTAGCCAACCATTGGGCGATTACAATAAATGTCCAAGTTAAAACTTAATTTTTTTTCTGAAACAAAAGTAATGCCTGTGGAAAAAAGAAAACAAATAAAAATAATTCGCGTTATGATGACTCAAAAACCTGCTTACAAGAGATTTCATCAAAACAATTGTCTCAATTTTCCCAAACAAATAACAATTTACTTGAGTAAGCTCACCCTGGTACACGTGGTCCTACATTATCCATTTTGGTCCGGTCATGAGTAACGGGTAACCGGGCGCCGTATGATGAAGCAATAACTTTTTTGTGCTGACTCGCCCCGACCGTAATCTTTCACTTACATTCCTTGCTAAACGCTGTCTTACCTAACTGAACAATAATGTTACCGAGTTTTATGGTTATCGAGTAGCAAAGTTACTAGATAGGTCGCTGATAGCATGTAGACTTTAGTTAGACAATACCGTGGTCTGTAACACAGGGCTACGTTGCCTTACCGCGGCCCTGGAACACAAAGGGCAAGGAAGGAACATGGATGGGTTTTAGTCAGTTCAAGTCTGACACTCCCCCCTTCCGCTCTGCCCAGAGTGGGAGTAGTCATTTGATGATTTCCCATCCGAAAAAAAAGGACTACCTTGCCCCAGGTTCAAAAACAATGAGTCTTTGAAAGAGTATTACCTACTAATTGAATTTATGAAAAAAATCCTTGACAAGAACGACGTTGAAACAAAATTTCTTTCAGAATATGAAAGATCAAAGTTCGTTCTCAAAAACTTATTTTCTATTACTCGACTGAACCATGCACAGAAAGCAAAGCAAAACGTTCAATTTATCGGACCCAGTACATTGGTTTTAAGGAAATTCTCAGATACATATACATATCTGAAATATTAGGAAGCATGGTGCGGAAACCTTCAATGTTTTGTTCAATGAGACGTAACACAACACTTTGTCAAATAGAAATAGGATGAATTTGAAAGAGAAAAGACTGTACAGAATCTGTGCTATGTTACTGTGTTAAAGGATATTAGGACAGCTGCGGGACTGTTCGAAATAGATACCGCGGCCCTGGAACACAAAGGGCGAGGAAGGAACATGGATGGGTTTTAGTCAGTACAAGTCTGACACTCCCTTACGCTCTGCCCAGACGATAATAATAACACATTCTGTTATTAGTTCTAATACAATAATTCGAATAACTTACATAAGTAGTAGTCGGCAAAGCACAGATATAGATGAACACCAGTAAGCCAGCGACGAACAGCTCGCGATGTCGCCCCAGCACCCTCGGGTACTCGTCACATAACGCTGTGGTTACTGCTTCTAGGCCTAAAGAAAAATCCCGATTTTTAAAGTCTGTTCAAGTGTCTGATCGCGTATAGCTCTGCATGCGTCTATTGGCTCGTGAATGTAGTTGAAACTATCGACGACGCCATGTTTTTTAAATGGAACTTCCACAGACAATTTCAAAAATGTTTACCAATATCTGTAATATTTAATTTTGAAATTAATCATTCAATGCTTATTCTTTATTAGGTTAAACTAACTATATACATTGATAATTAAAAACTATTAAACTAAAATAGATAAACTAACAACAAACTGTATCTGTAATCGATGTGAGTACAATTTAAATAAATTTGCAAAAAATGGTGGTTTAAGTAGCATTATTGTTTCGTATGCATTTCGTCGACAAGGTGGCAATTAATACAGCTGGCCACAGTTCTCACTGTAATTCATAATTTATGAGCTCATGGAATTTTTCACACAATTAAGTAACGATCCGCATTTAACAAAATTAAGGATCTGTCAAACCGGTCGTACGGACATATTGCAGTTGCGGCAGCGGACATAAAAACCTTTGAGTGCGTAACATTGAGTTCTAACGTAAACCTCGAAAAAATCTTTTCCCAGCAATTTTTTGCGTAGAGTTACTCGTACTTAGGGCCAAGTTCACCGACAACATAACGGTCTGATTATCTGAAAACAACTGTTTACCATGAATTTTCGTGTTCAAAAAAGGAAGTCTGATGATTAAGGGCCATGTTCAACGACATTGAATTAGCGATAACAGTTGATTACTGAGTTTAATCATCAGATTTGCTTTCGGGAACATGAAAATTCACGGTAAACAGCTGTTTTCAGATAATCAGACCTTTATGTCGTCGGTGAACTTGGCCCTTAGTTTGATGTACAGAATTCTTGGTTGACGGCTTCGTGAAGAGTCTGTTTACACTTTGGATACTTGCTGAAGTATCTGTCAATGTCTATCTCCAGAGTCGCGATCGTAATTTGTCCGTACCTTATTTATCTTAAACCTTAAGAAGGTATCAAACCCCTACCTCCAAAAGTACTATCAAGCCCCAGCGTGATGAGCATGAGGAAGAAGATGATGGCCCAGAAGACGGAGCCCGTCATGGTGGCGATGGCCTCGGGGTACACGATGAACACCAGCCCCGGCCCTTCCAGACCCACCTCCTCAATACTCTTGTTCTGAACATGAGCCATGTAGCTAGAGGGAAGAGAAGTATCGTAAAAGAAAAGAAAGAAAGAAATTTTATTTGCACTTACGACTAATGTGGCGCATAATATACACCGTGATTTTTTAGTCGTCTGACAAAGGTGGTCCACTCAATGTATCCGACATAAAATATCTCTAGGCGTGTTTTTTTTACCATTAATTAAGATAATAGGTACAAAGAAAAATAAATAATACATTAGAATTATGAAACATCCTGTTAATAATGTTTACGTATCCAACAGTAGAACATACCTAACCACCGCATGAGTCGAGTAGATAGATCTTCGCTCGCAACAGAATATTTCAACTACGTTATACATCATAATAATGAATCATTATTTTTTTATCTCCTAAATACCATTTTTTTGTTATGAAGTCATTGGATGCATGAAGTAGGCTACCGTTATCAGACGACTAAAAAGTTACGGTGTATAAAGCACAGTAAAGTCAGAAATTACCAAGTTGGGAGAAGTATGTCGCATCCACGTAAAACGGCTATAGCTGAACATAATTCTGAATGAAGCACGACTACTCAAGAATTTAATGATTGTGTGTCATTTTTATAGTGCAATCAGAAAACCAACAAAAGACAAGAAAAAAAAATTGTTGCAAATTTTTTCAGCATCTCACTTAAAATCAATTTTGAAGACATGTTTGTGGTTATTATAATGTGAAGAGTTGTGGCAATATACCATTGTGCTTTTAAAATTGGGTACAAAACTAAGTCTTTACAACCTACCCCAAAACGGAGAAAATTACAAAACCAGCGAGGAAGCTGGTGAGACAGTTGATGGAGGATGTGATGAGGGCATCTCGGTAGCAGTTGTTGTTGAACTTGTTGTAGCTCGACAGCGCCAGCAGGGTGCCGAACCCAGGACCCAGCGAGAAGAAGATCTGTGAGGCTGCGTCGATCCACACCTATGAGAGGAAGTGCTGAGTATGATGGAGAAATAACTAGCAGGTATATACAGATTGACAATTCTTTGGGAGTATGATAGGTAATGTAGGTAGTAATAAAACGATTGTTAGTGGATTCATTTTTTACAACTAATGCTTGATTGAAATGTTTTAATCAAATATGTACATTATTTACAAACTACATTATAAAATATGTAAAATTATCAAAAGGGGAAGAGAATTAAAGGGCTTCAAAAAATTCGTCCTCATCAATGTCTATAGGAAAGTGCCACTAACAATTTGTAGTAGTGACATGTCATAGTCAGAAAATTCAGAGGCAGTGAGTGAAATACATTTAGATTAGGTTCAGGTTCATTAGGTTTCTTCAGAATGTGTTTTCCACTTTTATCGATCATTTTAATCCGAGTATTAACTACAACAACGACAATCAACAACACCAATCGACAATCACGACAATCAACTTAGTTACAAATTGTGACTGTACCTATAGAAAGCTTACCTTAGAATTCTGGAGTTTATGCCACTCTGGCGTGAGATAATATCGTATACCTTCTGTGGCACCTGGCAGAGTCACTCCTCGAGCCAATAAGATTAGCAGAACAGCGTATGGTGCCAACGCTGTCACCCACACCACCTTAACAATTGCAAAACAGCAATTTCAGTTCAGTAAAATATTTAGCAGCGGTGGCCCAGTGGTAGCGACCCTGACTTAGGAACAGTAAGTTGTGGGTTCGAACCCAGGCAGGCCCATTACTTTGTGTAATTTATTTTATCTCCACTGCTCTCAAAATCGGTGAAGGAAAACATCGTGAGGAAACTGGCATGTCCTAGAACCAAAAAATCGAAGCCATGTGACATCTACCAATCCGCACTGGGCCCGCGTGGTGGATTATAGCCCATTCACTCTTATAGAGAGGCGGCCTGTGTCCCAGCAGTGGAAACATTACAGGTTGATGAAAATATTTAGGGGTTCTAAACAATTACGGAAGAAGTAATTTAAATTTAAAGGCTCAGAGTAGTTATTTATATACAGGCTCAAAATATTCTACCTGAGTTCAACGACCCTAAAATTAACGCATCGGGTGCCAACAGTCTTGTAGAAATTCTTCATCTTTTTGTGCATTCCAAAGAAAAGATTACGGTTATGATAAATGAGATACGACAGACTTGGGAAAGTGTTAGTATCAATTTTAAAACTTTTCCAACTTTAACATTTTTTATCTACTTTGACATCAACATTATTTACGTTTGAAACTTTTAGTTTAAAATTCTAAAAAAAATCAAAAGCAGAGTAGATTCGGTACTTGCCTGAAACTTATTTCAAGAGCGGGATTGATTTAGTTTAACTGATTCAGATTACAAAATCACTAGTAATAAGCCTGGTGACTTTTCAAGAAATGAATGATTGCTCTTAGTACCTAAAAAAATAATTTCTCGCCTTGAACCCAGGAATTGGTATAGAACCTATTGAAAGCAACATCTTTATCTATCCACTTACCTTGCCCGCACTCCTGACTCCCTTCCAGAGTGAGAAGTAGACTAGCACGAACACTCCGAATACGCAGAGTGCCAGCGACGGCTTGATGGGGCCCATGTAGTCCAGACCATTGGACCTCTGCTGTTCCAGCACGTTGCGTCTAGGTAGAGAAATGGAGTTGATATAGTGCAAGCTTAATTCTGGCTGCGTATACTTGTACATAATTATGTATAATACAATGTCTCATCTCCCTTCTCTATGCATCACTGAAATCCACAACCAAGCAACTGACAGCGTAAACGGCGTGGCCATCCTGATCTAAATTAATTTAGTTATCACTACATATCATAAAACAAAGTCCTCCACCGCGTCTGTCTGTCTGTTCGCGATTAAACTCAAAAACTACTGCACCGATTTTTATGCTGTTTTCACCAATGGATAGAATGGTTCTCCAGGAAGTTTTTAGTATATAATTTGTCAAGTTTTATAAATCAATTCAGAAACAGGCCATTTGTTAAATCACTAGAAAACATCATTAAGTTGTAGTCTTACTCAAAGAACTCCTTAGCAGGAGTGGAAGCGTTGGGGTTGGTCTGCGGAGCAGTGACGGGCGAGCACAGCGGTGTGTTCCACTCGTTGTTGCAGCTGGTCCAGGGTAGCACGGAGTTGATGGAGGAGATGGACGCGATCAGGTAGTACACCGCCCAGCCGATGATGGTGTTGTAGTACATGCCCATGTAGATGTCGATCATGCAGATCGCGTAGCCCACGCCTGGGGATAGAAAGATTATAGATTTTCTGGTAGAAGGAAAAGAAAATACTAATTATACCTAACAATTGGATAAGACATGGTGCTCTGACCCCAAATGAATTTGGATAAGGGCAGGAGAATCATGAATAATTATAAAAAGTGTTGGGAATTTGGACGAGACGTGTGGGGGGTTTTGAGTAGCTTGAAATCTCCTTTTACAAGTCTGTATAACTTTCCAGGCTTTTTACTTATTATAGTTAAGCTAGGATTCATATAATTTTTCGTTTTGTGTTTTATCACCTCATAATAAAATGAACAGGACAAGAATAAATCCTAAAACGACTACAGGTCATTTCGCGAATAAGTCCAATGTCTACTGAGCCACTAGCAATTTTACAAAGACAGCATAGCAAGTTCAGTCAAACACTCTACCATCATTGTTTCCAAACAAGTTACACCCTTCATCAACCTTCTTAATTAAGTTTGATAGCTCCAAAACCAATTTCCCCGCATCTTCGCAAACTGGCAATAAAACAGCATTCATCCATTCATCATCTCATAATAAATCTTCAAACATTCGAAATCAAATTAATCAGTGCAGCGAGCGTCAATTTTCGCGACGCAAAGTTAGTTCAAGTTGTAGAAATCAAATCAGCGCCATCTGTCGTCGCGGGTAATCAAATGATATCGCATCGCCTCCGCTAATTAGTTTACTCGATACGAGATGGCGTTATTCTCAATCATAGCTCGGATCTACTGCAACTGTTGAATCGGTTTGTTATACGGCACAGAAATGAGGTAATATTGTTAGCGATAGATCTAATTTGAGTATTGAGTATCTGTTTATCTGTATGTTAGTGTGATCGCACACACAGATTGTACTGACAGTGATATCTATCCAGAACTTTAACAAGATTATTATCTAGTAGAAATAGACTCTGTCTTGTGATGCACCTTTTTGTCGACGAAAATCTGGGCCTATGTGAAATAAAATATTTTGATTTGATTTTGATCCTGACCAAGAGATAGTAAACCATTCTGCTAAAAGAAGTTTAGCAACAGACTTTATAGTTTTTTCCACACCTAATTAATGGTTTTACTCCTACTTATCATGACACGAATTTCAACAAATAAGTTCATAGGTATTACAACCATTAACACCCTTACACTAGCGCAAAAAATAAACGCAAAAATCATACACATAACCATTTCTCACTGTAACAACTTCCTATAAAAATAATAATACCCATTCTCCAATTCGCGAGCCGAGTTGTACCATATTTGACACGCAATCAATCTAGGGAATATTGCCATAAACGTCGTCGTCGAGAGGGCGGAGGGCATCCCTCTGTTATCGAAACTTCGGAGGGATGGCCCTCGGGCTGATAACCGTGATCCACGGCCGCATGTCATTGTGATAAAAACGTCGTAAACTGGCATGATGTGTGAATCTTTTAAATATTAGGTCAACTTTTGTTGAGATTTCAAAGAAGGCTGTGTTAGTGGTATTATATATAGTATAATGTGTTCCCGTAATTTTTTAAATCGTACCAAACAGAATTAAAATTTGTTTTATTGACTAACTAAGGTATTCAAGGGCTGCGGGACTGTTCGAAAGAGATACCGCGGGCCTGGAACGCAAAGAGCAAGGAAGGAACATGGATGGGTTTTAGTCAGTACAAGTCTGACACTCCCTTCCGCTCTGCCCAGAGCGGGAGAAGTCATTTGATGATTTCCCATCCGAAATAAAAAAAAAATCAAATTAGTAATTAAACAGTAGTTAAGGTATTTAGTTAGTAAAATAATAGTAATATTGTTTTATTTTTTTTATAAATGTTTTATTAATAAATTATAATGCTCTAAATTCTGTGACGTAGAGCGTATCTCATAAAGCAAAAAGTTGGCTTTATATGAGTGCATTATAAGCGCTTGCTTTGAGTCTCAGACTCAAGAAGGATATCGTGTTACATGTCATGGTCATTATTAAATGAACCAAGTTCAGGTTTATCCATCTGTTATATCCGTCTTTGTTATTCAAAGATGAAGTGTTTGAATCTATTCTAAACTCTACTATGTCCTTAGAAAGTATCAATTTCAAAGGCATGTCAAAGGCACGGCGTCGTAATTATAACATAATCTAAGCCTTAATTGGATCGGTCAATAGCGAGTGTTAGTTGGTCACAGAGTTTAGACAAAACAACGTGTTTACAGTACACAGTGTAAACATTAGCATAATCAGCCTATTAAGTTTCCAGAACGCGGACACAGACCTCTCTGTGAGACCCAGGTAAGCCACCCACAACGTGGTCCCAGTGCGAGTTGGTGAATCATCATCATCAGCCTATAATGTTCCCACTGCTGGGACACAGGACTCCTCTCTATTAGAGGGAATGGGCTATAATCTACTACGCGGGCCCAGTGCGGATTGGTAGATGTCACATGTCTTCGAATTTTTGGTTCTAGGACATGCCGGTTTCCTTACGATATTTTCCTTCACCGTTTTTGAGAGCAGTAGTGATGAAATAAATTACACAAAGTAATGCGCCTGCCTGGGTTCAAACTGGGCCACCGCTGCTCTCAGTTGATGAATATCTTTGAATATTTGGCCTAGAACCCAAAAACGACGCTGGTGATCATGACCTCGCTGGCCAACTGAAATTCGACATAGTGTAACAGAACGTCACACCTGTAATCACCGTAGTTAGGCAGAGGTGTACCTATTTATTACAACCATATTTAATCATTAAAGATAGTCTAGTAGTGTGACCGTCGGACTGCCAAGTCATAGGTCTCGAGTTCGAACCCTAGACCCACACTTTAGATTTTTCAGATTCAGGCGCGTATTGTATAATTATCACTTTCTTCGGTGAAGGAAAACATCATGAGGAAACCAGCAGAATGCCTGAGAGATATTTCTCGACGGCATGTAAAGCCAAGTCAGAGGCCCATGGGCGGCATAAAAACCCTGACACCAGGTTAGGCACTAACCACGCGATATTGAAAGACCCATATTTCATCACTTATGTAAAACCGTCTCGAGCCTATAAGATGGATTTAAAAGATTCCAGAAAATACTTTTTAAGGGTATATCTATTGAAACTCCCGTAGTCAAAAATTTAAACTTCAAAATGGCCCGAAGACCTTTTATAATGACAAAAAAAACTTATTTAATTTTCAAAGACATACTTCGGTAAATTTTGCAAAAGAAACTGCGAAGTCTAAAGATGTGATGTGATTGGTCAAATTATGAGTAGTGAGCATCTACCGGGACTCGAACTTGATGCAGCCAATACGACACGGACGGAAAAATAAGTGCGGAAGAAAGTTAGTTGGGACGGCGGATTGATTTTCAAGTCAGGAAGTATTAAAAGGTCTCTTTAAAATGTTTTCACTTTAAAAAAAATTGAATTAAAGTTTATAATAAGAAGATCTTACAGGTACTTTATTACAAGCGGCCGACAAAATCTAACATGTGGTAGTTATTTTGGGTCAGTTTTGAATTTGAACAAGAATTATTCTATAGAAATTATATATTTATTTATTTAGTACATGGAGGACTTACAGCTAATAAAAACAAACAAAAAAGGAAACCATAGTCTCCAGAAAGCCAATTACAAATCCTCACGTATAGACTTATTATAATAAAAAATCATGGTATGAGCACAAAAACAGAAAACACACCGCTTTCATCAAAGTAATAGAATATTAATATTCAATTTGCAACTATATGATTAAAAAAAATACATATATAAAGTGTGTAAACAGACTCTTAACGAAGCCGAAAAGCACTTGTTCTCCCCGTCATTGCGATAATTTTTTTGTTCTAGACTATACCTGGGAACCTTCTAGTTACGGAGATATTGGGGGTCAAAGTTCCAACTTTTTCACAAGTTTTTTTTTTAAATACATGTTTTTAATGTAAGATTTTTACTTCAAACACCTCCAGGACCTCCTTACTATTCAATCCATCCATCAGCACAATGTTTTGAGTGCGTAACATTGAGTCCTACTGTAAAACGTGATTTTACAGCCCAAAAAAAAAAGTCGTTTCCCAGCACTAATTTTTGCGTAACGTTACTTAGTTTGATGTACAGAGTGCTTGGTTGACGGCTTACAAATACAAATAATATAACCAACCGCACTATATTCACTTATTTCCACTGTATTAAGTGGCATTGGGGAATGCCACTTAATACAGTTCATGGGGTTTTCGAAATATTCATACACCATATTCAAAGGCTACGGTAAAGTCCTACGTATTAAGATCACAATCTAGATTGGGCGCCGTGCACCTACTTCGACGAAATCCTATGAAAATGTTATCATACTAGTCTACGATATATACAGATACGTAGTGAGCATACTCTATTGTTTCGTAGCACCGTGCTACGGCGTAGCATCGTAACAACGAACACGAATCGAAAATTGTTTGAAAGTGACTATAATTGAAGAAAAGCTCATAATATAGAAAAATTGTTTTCATTCTAGAAACGAATTTTTGTTTTTCTTGACATTCATTAAAAATTAAATAATAAATTAATTAAAAATTCATAAAAAAGACGCGTCAAAATTTTGTAGAGTGAAGCGCATCAAAGATATTTTTCAAGTCTTTGATTACAGATACACTAAATGTAAAGTAAATTACGAATCATTCTAGAAACAACTCTATCTTTTTGCATTATTATTTCTCGTAGACTCGTAGCAAGATTGATATATGTTGCTGTTGTTGTATGTTTTCTTTCGTAAAACGAAACATTGCTTGCAACTTTGATAGAAAATTATTTTAGAAAATAATCATTCTAAAAACCAGGTCACCATCAACATCTTTTTGTCTCGACGTTTCGTAGC
Source organism: Lycophotia porphyrea (assembly GCA_950005105.1). Lineage (NCBI taxonomy): Eukaryota > Metazoa > Arthropoda > Insecta > Lepidoptera > Noctuidae > Lycophotia > Lycophotia porphyrea. Next base: position 1,583,492 of record OX465396.1, read on the forward strand.
ACTATGCTACGACGTAGCCTCGTAGGCGCGTAGCAAGATTTTCGTAGCCGTAGACAATGACATGCATGAATTGCATCAAGCATGAATTGTAAAAGTGTTACATTGAAGAATCACTCAAAATATGGTAAAAACTAGTCTATGTTTTGAGTCGACGACAGCCTAGCCTACTGCTAGGTACCTAGGACGACTAGACGCAGATCTGAAAGCTGCGTGATCTGCTCGGCAAACATTTGCGCTGCTCTTCATTGACTCGTCTTCTATATCAACTTATATGAATGTCAGCGGAACTTACTAACCTGTATGTATCGATATGTTAGCTAAGTTCAATGAAAGTTAGGTAAGATATTTGACTTTGAAAACATCGAGTGGAGAATAAATACAATTTTGTAGTGAGCCTACTTTTAACTCAATATATTTAACTTAAGTTTATATATTACGTTTTCAAATCAACATATAACATCACGCCTGTAATCCCCGAAGGATAAGGCAGAGGTGTACCCAATAGTACACCCACATTTCGTTAGGTGTATGTTTAAGTCCCATGTAATAGAGGGCAAGCCTATTGCCATCAACCGGGTACAAATCCGGACACCGTGGCTGCTACTCAGAAATAAATGTTGGAAAAACCCAATAAAAATTTTCCCAAACCGGGAATCGTACCCAGGACTTTATGCTTAGCAGTCGCGATTGCGACCACTAGAGCAAAGAGGCAGTCGTTACATTTACAGAGCGACACAATTATTGTAGTTGATTAGAAAATAAAAACAAAACATGTGTGCAATTTACACGTGCTAGAAGTGAAACCTTCAAAAATTTTGGCTTCAAGATAATCACTGTATAATGCTTCCTATCTCATTTTCTCCCACGTTAAATCTTATGAATTTATGTGTTTGTCTGTTTTTACTGACGCTTTTTCGTTTCATCGACTTTCAAATCACAACGATGCTACAGAAGATTTCACTTCAAAAATTCTTAGTGCATGGTTATACTAATGGACACATGACTATTGCTTCATAAACTTCCTAAACACTCCTAAACTGATAAGCTATCAACCGGCACTCAATCAGAAGTCATTCCTACAAACAGAGGCCAGAGGCCACAGAATCCGTTTCATACATTTTAACTAGCCATCCACTCAGCCCGACCATTTGTCCGGTGTTAAAAGCATTGCCTCCTGTATATTTATAAGTCGTAAGTAATGTCCGATAGTGCACGGACACCCCCGGACACTCCCGGACACTCACAGACACTTGGAGAGCCGACGTTTACACATGGACGCCAGATTTTCGTTTATATTGAGTTTGGGAAACAATATAGGTAGTGGGTATGAAGGCTTTTGTTCTGTGGCATACATACATATATTAAGAACGGGTTACGTGAGGAAACGAAGTTGACAATGATTGTTTTTGCGCATCGCGTATTGAAGAGAGCATTCTCAAAACTTGCACAGTTTTTTCTTTCTTTGTTTTCTTTATTTACGCTTACTACATTAAACAAGTACGTGTTTCATAAGTTATAAAATGTATATTACAGATTTGAGTATTTAATTTTGTTTTAGCGATAATAGACTGAAACAAATATTAATTATTGTCATTAATAAGATGTATCTTAGCAAGATTTGTAGATGATTTTCTCTGAAACGTGCATAAAAAGTAATTACTTATCTCAGAAAACTAAATAAACGAGACATGAAAGTGTTTTTCATTTCCAATCAACAATACTCAATACTGATTGTTGATCGGTGCTGCCCCCTAGGGACACCTCGACAACTCTCTGTACTCCTGAACAGTATTGTTCAGTGGTAATATCTTTGATTGGTGCGGTATCCATTTGCATTAGTTTTTTGCCAACAGGGAGAGGTTTTATGGAAGTTTTGATGGGATATAGAAAATTGTGATGTTGTTCGAATTGTAGCAATCTATTAACTGAATTGGCCTATCAGCTGATCTGCAATCAGATAAAAGTGAAAAGTGAAAGTGAAAGTGGTACTTTGTATCAATATACAAAGTACCACTTTATAACTAGTTCAACTTTCATAATCAGGAAAACGGTCCTTGTATTTTCAAGATAACGTTAAGTTCCTATATAGTTGAAACGATGAAACGTATCTCTTGAATAGAAAACTGCATGTTCAGCTCCAGCATTAGGCCTGGACTCCACCAAAGTGGAGATGATCGCACATGTGCAAAGCGAAGAGGAGAGGATATGCGTAAAAGCGAGGGTGTATCCACCGAAGATGTGCGGAGATGTGCAAAGTGGGGAGGAGAGGAGATCAACAGTTCACCACTCACTGCACGCCGCTCACATCTCCGCGTTGGTGGATTTTATTCTTTTCAATTAAAGGGTTTGGTTTCCGCACTTAGTCCCTAAAGGTGGACCATTGTGCGTGAGCCATGGTGGCCGTTACTCCAACCAGCCCACCTCCCTCCAGAAGCAGATCAGACTTCCCGGTTTTCTCAGGGCATCCGCGAGGGATCTCGGTGTTCCAAGAGTCTCCTCGCGGATCTAGGTGACGCGTTGGTGGAGAGATTCACGGTCAAGCGAAACGCGAGCGCGTCTTTTGTCTCCGCCGTCGCTCTGCAAGTCTCGTTGCAGTGACTCGTGAGCGCAGCAGGCTCTTAACAACTTATTTTATTTGTTTTCTTGTGACTAAAGTAGTCGCTGAAGCTGTGTGCTGTCGTAAGAAGCGTGTCATCAAAGGTTTATGATATTCACGATTGTATGATTGAAGACTCACCCTTGAGCGCCGGACAGATCCTCTTCCACAGCGTGAGGCAGCCGCAGCGATGGTACTGCCCCAGCGCAAGCTCCATGAAGAACAGTGGCATTCCGCCGAACAGCAACATCACGCAGTACGGGATCAGGAACGCACCTGATGGCAAAGATGGCTTTTAACTAGTTGGAAATTTTCCCAGACGGCAAACCCTTTACCGAAACAGGAGTTCCTACACCTGTTTCGGTAAAGGGTTTGCCGTCTGTGTGATCCACCTAAATATGGGGTCTTCCGTGGGTTCCGGCAAAGCTTTTGCACCAGGAGATGTCCCACTGTTATTATTTGGCATGACAATACGATATATTCCTTTTGGGCCATTTATGGATTTATTTACAGACATGTTGAAACCTTTTATAGAAACTGTAATATCAGAAATGAATGAATGAATTCGTGGTGTTCAATTATTGGTGTATTGGTATGTATGTACAGTTTTACATGCCATCAAACAGGCTTTTTCATCCAATATATAAAAGGTACTCACCGCCGCCATTTTGATAGCAGATGTAAGGGAAGCGCCACACATTGCCCAGGTCCACCGCGAACCCCACCACAGCCAACAGGAACTCTGCCTTCTTGGCCCAGGTTTCCCGCTCCCGGGGCGGGGTCAGGGACACCACTAGGGATCGGCTCTTCGGCGGCTGCTGGAAAATGTCTATTACTAATAACTGATATAATAAATAAGCAGCCATAACTCTTTTTTAGTTTATATCATTTTGATATCATTTAGTAAAATCTTTGGCCACTCCTATCACCTGTCATTATCTACCGTGGTGACTGTATAGGTGGGCCACCTTTCTAGCCAGCCAAGCTCCTCTATTCTGTGCGTTACTTCTAGGAGTACAGACAGGGATCTCCAGTAGATGCTGTAGGTAGGTTAAATTGTCAGGAGGTCTTACATTGTTCGTGGTGGTAGGCGGGTCGGTGGTTGGCGTCTCTGACATCTTGGTCTGTGCTGTTGTTGTTGGCGAAATACTTACATTGTTGGTGGTAGCAGGCGGGTCGGGTGGGGGCGCGGTGGGCGCGGGCGGCGCGTCCGAGGGCGGCATCTCTGACGGCTCGCACTCGCCGCTGCGCCGCTCCGGCCCGGGGCTCTCGCCCTGAAACGGAATCGGGTTTTAAACTGGTCCTTAGATACTGGCAACAATTAAGATTTAATACTTTTTGAGAGATGCGTCTGCCAAGGGGAGAATAAAAGAAAAAAACGTATTCCATCGACCCCAAGTAACATTGGATGAGACAGGATGATGAAACAAGTTTCTTCTGTAAACATCAGTAACAGCTAGCGCCAATTCGGACAGGCCGGGTAGTGTTGGGGAGCGATCTGGGTTGGAATATGTTGTGCTGTGACCATACACTTGTAATATGTGTTATATTTTACTGTCTTTTTCATCATCATCTGTCTAGCCTTTTCCCAACTATGTTGGGGTCGGCTTCCAGTCTAACTGGATGCAGCTGAATACCAGTGTTTTACATGGAGCGACTGCCTATCTGACCTCCACAACCCAGTTAGCATCTTTTACTATATTTTCCATTGCAGCGAATTTTCAATCACTTGTACCAAAGAATTCTATGCAAAACTGATCTAAGCTTAATCAGTAGTAATCATTATATATCTAATGGCGGTTACGCGATATTTTTTAATATTTTACTAATTTATGAAAAATACGAAACCATTCTCAATTCTTACAAACAACACACACGAAAACATTTCCCAATTCAAAAACGTAATCCAAAATTATTTACCACCAGAATTTCTCCGACAAAATTCTTATTTTTTTTTTGTTTAACGAGAATCAAGGCTTTTCTCAGTACATGAGAGTTGTAAAATACCAGTATTTATGTGTGTACGAACAATTTGTCGTATTTACTGAACAGGCGTCCGCAAACACGATGCCAGCCAGATTGCTGGGTAAATAAAAATAATTAAAAGTGACCCTTGTTGGTAGAGGCCCCGCGGTTCTCTAAGACCTCATTATTGACGACGAAATAGAAGATTACGTTCGGTAAACAGACGGCCTGAAGTTAGCTTAAATGTTTTGTTGATTTTTTTAAGTGAAATATTTGTGTTATTGAGAAACTGTACTAGCACTAACTTTCTGACTGTCCGACTCTAAAAAATGACTGTAAGTGGTTTAATTGAAATGAATGCTTTGAGTAAGAACATAATTAAGTTCTAGAGAAATATAAACAGATGCTGCGTGTTTCTAAATGGGATGCTTTTTTTTTCTGATGGGAAATCATCAAATGACTTCTCCCGCTCTGGGCAATGCGGAAGGTATTGTCAGACTTGTACTGACTAAAACCCATCTATGTTCCTTCCTTGCCCTTTGTGTTCAGGGTCGCGGTATCTCTTTCGAACAGTCCCGCAGCCCTGGCAGGCATCGGCCCTTGCGGGCCCCACCGAAATAGCATTCCCCATAAGCTACTAACTTCAATCTTTTTTCTCTATAAAACTAATCCTCTAACAATGTCCGCCTGCCTTGAAGAAAATCAACTCAATAAAGTGCCAATATAAACCACAGACACAATTGATTAAATCACCAGTACTATCCCACATCAGGATCAATTCTCAATCTGCCCATTTTCATTACCTCGCCATTAGTGTAACAAGTGGCGCCCTCAATCATACGGCGGATAATTGTCTGGACTAATTAAGAGCCGCCTTCTTGCTCGTCAAAGTAATCCGATGTGTAAAATGTTAACTGTTTACGCGTTGCTGGGTTTTGAAGAAACTGTTTAATGTTTTTGCTAGATGTTAAAAGGAACTGAAGATCACACAAAATAGGAGAAATGAAGATGGACTTAGTTTGTGTTTAAAAATGGTTTCTTTTAACATTTTTTTATATTATTTTTGTGATCACCCCTGTATTATTAAATGCATTTATCGGCGCAATGTTTTGAGTGCGTTACATTGAGTCCTACCGTAAACCGTGATTTTTCTCCAAAAGAAAAAAGTTGTTTCCCAGCATACATTTTGCGTAGAGTTCCTTAGATTGATGTACAGAAGTGCTTGGTTAAAGGCTTCATGGTCTGTTTTTCAGAAATTAATGAAAATATGTTGTTGTATGTCATCGTATAATGCATTTCTTTATCTAATCTCAAATTTTCAAAACGTTTACGATGAATTATGCTATAAAATGTTCTACATTGAAAATCGTTCCCAGATTTTGTGGTATAAAAACATCTTGGTAATATTCGACAAGCAAGACCGTCAGCATCAAAAACTAATACTTGTAAAAAGGGGTCGTACTTAAAAATAAAATGCAAAGCTCACACAAAGGCTCCGCAAACGCGTACTTTATGAGGTATTCTAAGTTTATCGCCGATAAAACGGACGGTAGTCACCATCATTCATTGTGAACGAGTATAAAGATACACATTAATCTGTTAATGTGTAATTTGGGTGCTTCGCATGTGAATACGCTTCGTTTTGTTGGTAATACGATTTAAAAGAGTGCTCACAATTTAGTTGTATTCGTGTGATTTGTTCTTGACATTTTCTGACTTGCTCTTAGATAAACAGTTTTCACGTTGTCTAAAGTAAGTTCGTGTGTAGGGATATTTAAATGTCTTTGACTGACAAACCCAAGATTAAAATTGTTAGATTTGCCTTCATAGCACTTATGTCGAGAGGAAACAACCCATACTGAAGAGTGAGCTCACACTTCTTGTATAATTTTGATGTTTCTGTGGCAATCAAGTCAATTGTGTGTGTCAGAATTGTCGAAACGAAACAGAAACCCGACCAGCTATTGCCACGGTAGGACTAGTCTTACATTTTAAATTTTATTCATCATATATTTTTGCTTCCGTACAATTTTCACGGGTGATCACTGAAAACCAGCGCTGTGCTGTGGGTACTTTAAACTATAGCGTCTCACAGTCGTCATGTCGTTTTTTTTTTCATGTCACCTATCTAAGAACACTTGGGTTATCAAGACGAATCTAACGATATGTAAATTAAATAAGTCCGTGCAGCGGTTTGGAAGATATGAGGTTATAAAGAATATTACATACATACAAGATACGCGAAAAAACATAACCCTTCCTTGGCAGTCGGGTAAAAAGAGACAGACACATAAATTCATAAGATTTAACGTGGGAGAAAATGAGATAGGAAGATACAGTGTTTATCTTGAAGCCAAAATTTTTGAAGGTTCCACTTCTACCACATGTGAATTGCACACATTTTTTTTTGTCTCGTCCTATTGAATGTATAAATACTTGTTATGCGTTGTGTGTTTATTGTTTATTTTATTTTTTGTCATTTTGTATGCACGTCATGTCCCTGCGACAAATAAATTTTGCTTTTCTCTTAGTGCACTTCATCTGTTCTGTGTAAAATGTACGTATGTGTATATGTGATGTAGTTTATCCATCTGATAAAGACTTGTCGACTTTTATGATTCACACAGACACAGCCGGATGGCCTTCTGTCACACGAAGTAGCGGACAACCACACAGCAATTTTGATAATTCATTGAGTGTAGCAAAACTTAACAACCTCCGATTCTGCTGAAATTCTTGCAACATTGCCAATAAGGATACAACACAGTTTAGTCTTTAATACTATTTAGAGTGAAGAGCGTAATTTCGACGGAAATTGATAGGAATTGAAACAAAAAGAGACATATTATAGCCCATTGCACCAAAATTATGTAAGCTCCTAAATAATGGTATGTCAGTTCTCAAAAGATACGTCAAAATAATAGGAGATTAGGACGAGATTACCAAAATGATATTTTTTTCCAATGGAGTGGCACGCCATCGGGAAATCAATTAGGAGATTACCAAAGCTGTCAAATGCCCAGTGTCTGATTTGAGTATTTGATTATGGAATTACTTAAATTCTGATTAAGAGGTTTCTTTTAATGTAATGTACAGTCGAAATTAAAAAGGTATCATCATCTACCTAACCTTTTCCTAACTATATTGGGGTTGACCAGTCTAACGGTATGCAGCTGAATACCAGTATTTTACATGGAGCGACTACCTATCTGACTTCCACAACCGAGTTTATACTGGGTAATAATACCACTTGGTAAGACATCAAAAAGATAATTTGAGTAATTCGGAAATCAGCAATAAATCTATAATTACGATATCAGTGATCAGCCATTCCAATACAATTAGGTTAGCAGATGACAAATAACATGAACATTTTAAAAGTCAAGTCAATGAATAAATCAATTTGAATATGTATGAATAGTATTTAATTAATAAAACAAAACGTCTTCTGTTTACTTGAGGTACTTTATTCAAATCAAGTTTCGTTTGAATTTAGTCACTTTACGAGATTTGCAATCACTTTCAAGATAGAACAAATTTGTTTTGTATGATGAAACATTTACGGTTCTGACGGGACTTAATATACTGAGGGGTGATCGATATGAAGGAATTAGGTAACTGGGTGGCCTAAGAGCGGTTTGGCAATCATAAAAATCATCATCTGCCTAGCCTTTTCCCAACTATGTTGGGGTCGGCTTCCAGTCTAACCGGATGCAGCTGAATATCAGTATTTTACATGGAGCGACTGCCTATCTGACCTCCACAACCCAGTTACTACTGGGAAATACGATACCCCTTGGTAAGACTGGTTGTCAGACTTTTTGGGCCACTGACTACTTTAACGACTGTCAAAGATCTTCAAATGACAGCCGGGACCAACGGCTTAACGTGCTTTCCGAGGCACGGAGGAAACTCGGTATGTAATGGGTGGTCACCCATCCACAGACCAACCTAGGCAAGCACGGCTTAACCTAAAGATCGACCCGAGCGGCTGTTATTGTTTAGCCACGAGCTCCTGTAATGTGTGTTGGCAATCATAAAAATATGAAACAATAAATCGTGGGTATTAAGATGTGTGTAAGAAATGAGGTGAGATTACTTGAGAGGAAGAAGAAGATATGCTAGGAACAAAACTAGGCGAAGCTATACATACAGGGTATAAACGAACTCTTCACGAAGCCGTCAACCAAGCATTCTGTTCATCAAAGTAAGTAACTTAACGCAAAAATTATTGCTGGGAAACGACTTTTTTTCTTGGGGTGAAAAATCACGTTTTACGGTAGGGCTCAATGTAACGCATTCAAAACACTGTGCTGATGGATGAATTGAATAGTACGGGGGTCGTGAAAGTGTCTTAAGTAGAAAAAATACATTACAAACATGTATTTAAAAACAAAACTTGAGAAAATGTTGGAACTTTGACCCCCAATATCTCCGTAACTAAAAGGTTCCCAGGTATGGTCTTGAACAAAAAAATGATCGTAATGACGGGGAGAACAAGTACCTTTCGGTTTCGTTAAGAGTCTTTTTACACCATTTATAATTATGTAGTTACTCTACATTTTATTAATTTCGGTAAAACCATTATATCTCTTTTTTTCTCTTAATTAGTTTTCTCTGTCAGTTCCTACCTTACACCATCACCCAACGTGCCCAAACACACAAGTTCAGAGGGAACTACTCTGTCTGTGCTGGTCTCCACTCTCTGGAATTTAGAGGTAATTGCTTTCCCACTTCGAATAAATGTTAGTTAATGTTTTTTACTGCCAAACGTTAAGTTGGATGGTTGTGGTGATAGAATCGTATTGGTTGCTTTTGTTTGTGTTGTTGACTTTAGCGATTTTTAATTCTTCTTTCATTACTGTAGTTAGCTTAATTTACGAAACGTCCGACGGCCAATACATTTTTCACTTATCCACTATCGTTATCTATGAAAAATTCCAATCGTTATAATTTTTTCCTGAATTTGTCCGAATACATGGGTGCGTTTACAAACATTTGAATTCACATACACAAACAGCTAGACCCGGAACAACCAACTGTAGGTCATACAAATATTTGTTCCGTGCGGTAATCGAACCCGCGACACGCAGCGCAGCAGCCAGCCGCTGTGCCCACCGTGCCGTCAAATAACCAAACAACCCGTCAGGCCGTGTCGCATTATGATCCCTATTACAAAGTACTCTCTTATAGATTGTGTCAAAATTTCCTGGTCCTTCAAGCTTTACTAGCAAATCCCAGTCATGCATAACGGATCATGTGTGTCGAAGGTTACAAGATATGCCAGTCACTTATATAAGTAAATAGCTTGTAGTCAAAGATACATTTCTCGTTTGATGTCCTTATTGTCTTTATAATTTCATAGGCGATTATGTGTCCCAGTGTTCATACTACCTCGGCCATCCGTTGAGTGAGATAGACTGATTACTGAAAGTAAATTGTTTGTCTGACAGTTTGGTACCTTAACCACTGTACCGATCTTGAAAAAATTTGTCAAATTTTTAGCCTGGTTCTTGGGACGTAGGGTACATTTCGACGACGTGATTGGTGCAGTGGCTGAGTGATCGACTGCTGCGCTGCGTATTGCGGGTTTGATTCCCGCACGGAACAAATATTTGTATGGCCTACAAGTTGTTGTTCCGGGTCTGGCTGTTTGTGTATGTGAGTTTAAATGTTTGTAAACGCACCCACGATACAGGAGAAATTCCTAGTGCGGGGCAAAGTTTAAAAAAAAAAAAAAACATCCTGGAAGAAATACACGGATTCGAAACAAAGCGACCGAACATTTTTCTGAATTCGATATGCAATTTGATAACACATAATATGTAGAACTTCGATTCCGATGTCCGCGTTCCGTTCATACCTTGTCCCGAACATATCGTGCCCAGCAATGTAAAGCCCGGGCATGGTATGCGACATACCGGCCGGACTATGTCGCTTTGTGACACAGCCCTAATCAACACAGCTATGCTGCTAACTAGTTTTACGTTCTTTGTCAAGGACAGGAGCATGTCCTTGAAAAAGGCATTTGGTTACAAGCACAGGTTACGAGTATAAACAAAAATTCAATGGTTTGGGTTTCTTTGATAATTTTAAGAAAGGTACGAGATTCGAGCTGATAAAGGTTTTGAAGTGCGTGATAAATCATTGAGTATAGGACTTTGCATCAGAAATAATAACGTACAAGGGGTTTGTGTTGAAAAACTTATTGTTGTGAAGAAACCTGTTCAGTTTGTGGCCTTAAATATAACCACACTTCGCGCACGAGCGCTTCGCGCGCGTGATTGCAAGTAAAAATGAGGTTAGTGGTGATCAGGCGGGAGTGACCTCGATTGTACATATAGACGTGTTTTGGAACTTTTTAAATCAGATAGAAATTATGAGTTAGGTTATATATTTTATAAAAAAATCTAAGAAAGAGTCAAGTGAACTAGAAGCTTGAATGAACTATTGCGTTGAAGAGACAAGTCATCTGACTAAGGAACTATTTATTGAATTTCTGGCGGGAAAGTATTGAACTCTCCGGAGTGTAGACAGAATATTACACAAAACTTTCTGACTTTGATACTGACACAAAGTTTTTGACTTATATTTTTGGAGTCAAGCCAAAACACGCCTTGCCTTTTCACTTAACTTTTTATGGGTGGTAAACTAAATCTTTTTAACAGGGAAAATATTTTAAGATTTCAATGGCTAGTAACTATGAGCCTTTTAATTTATACAACAAGTTTGCCGTAAAACCACAGGCCACTGTTCATTCCATAGCAATACCTGCATCTCCACAGTTTGAAGCCTATCCTCCAAACTTACCAGAGAGCGATCTACGAGGATCTATGCGCAAGTTGTTATCTAAACGACGTTACGAACTGTATCCAAGTTGCGATGAGTCTGTGCGACGCGGTCACCCTCCCTGCCTATCTACGCTATAGGGGGCATCAACCTTGACCTTCCTGCAAGGGACTATGAGGTGTAATGATGGAAAGTATGGAACTTTTGCCAACCATTCACAGGACGAAACTTCACTAAGTTTAAACAACCGAACGTCATATAGGCAAATATATAGACTTGAGCGCCTATAAAGGATGTCGGCTACAATACGAAAATAAATTAAACTGCGTATACCTCATGTTCTGTCTACATACAAAAATTCAATCGAATATATCCAGTAGTTTAGTCACAGGACATTATTTAATTTTCTACATGATTTAGATAAACACACACATGTTGCCAACTTGCTACTTCAAAAACTTTTGCCATATTCGTTGCGTATAATTGATGCAAATTCCAATGTTTAGAGATCAATCCAAGAGGATTCAAGAGGATTTCTCTTCGCGGCATTCAAATTTGGAAAAGTAGAAACTACAGTAACAAAGTTTAATAAACTTTAAAGTTATTGCAGAGTCTATTATAGTAAGTTAGGCATGTTGATGCGAATACTTTAGCTTTGCATGTCTTGTTTATGATATCGTGTGTTCCTTCCAAAAGATTATAATTATGCAAACATATGTTTGAGGAATTATAATTAAAGTATGTACCTATGTCCTTGACAATCAATCAACTTTTTATGGGAATGTACTCTGTAGATGTTATCAGTAGAATATAAGTACCAATAATAGTTATTATAATGTCTCGGTTTTAGTTTGTTACCTATCACTTTTCTTTAGAAGGTTATGTACTGTAAAAACAAATAATTTTAAAAGAGTAACCATGGAATTACTTGCCGTTTCTTCTTCTTTTATAATTGCTCGCTAGGCTTTGGCTTTTTTTGGCTTTTGAAATAAAATATTTAGATTTTGTTGAAATTCCTACTTGAGTTTTAAATAATAATTAACTTGTAGTAATGTCTGAAATGAGAGTTTCAACATATTATAAATCTAGTCAACGATGTGTCCATATTCTATGCTATATTTTTTAGCAAGATATCATTACCTCTTTGCATGCCACGCTGGGCTAGTAGTCGCAAGCGTGACTGCTGAGCATGAGGTACTGGGTTCGGTTCCTAGCACGGGTAAATTGTAAATGGGTTTTTCCATCTAGAATTTCTCAGTAGCAGCCACAGAGTCTGGTTTTTGCCCATTGATGGCAATAGGGTCGCCTCCTATTACATGGGACTTGAAAAATAACTAGAGAAATGTGGGTGTACTATTAGGTGCACCTCTGCCTATACCTTTGGGTATTTCAGACGTGATGCTATGTTATATCTTTGCGTCAAAAATAAATGTTTGGCGCTTTGAAAAGTGAAAACATAACAAATCCGTATTAAAAAAAAGAACGGCAGTGTTCGACAAATGAAATCGCTTGCAAAATATTATAACGGAGCAAGATAATCCCACTCAATATACTCGCTATAAGAGTGCGCATGGTATAAGCAGATTACATGTTGTCAGGCAGAATTAGATGTTTTGACGATTGTGACTTAAAAATTGTGATGATACACATTTACTGACTTTAGAGTATGTCTGTGATTATTACTCGTACACTGACGTTTAAATATTGTGCACTTTTATACCCATCAAGCAAACTTTCTATGTAAATCTTAAATAACCTGTCATTAGGATTCCTTAGAGTTTCCCTTCAGTTTGCTATCAAACGTTACGCCATCTAGATAAGTAGAATTAATGCTGTGGAAATGCGTTCCTTGCGAAGCATGTGTGGTGTAACTCTGAATGATAAAGTGAGGAATGAGGTTATACGGAAACGTTGCGGCTTAAAAGAAGATGTAGTGACAAAAATTGAAAAAAGTATGCTTAGATGGTTTGGTCATGTGGAGAGGATGAGTGAAAGGCGACTAATACAACTAAAGGTATTTACAAGGCAGATGTGAGTGGTAACGCCGGGAGGGGACGCCCTAGAAGAACATACGCTGACTTCATTGGTGAGGTTCTTCAGAAAGGTCAGTTGCGTAGTACTCGCAACCGTGCGTGTATGACCAGATGTATGAACGTGGACGAGGCAAAAGGAGTATGTAAGGATCGTAGCAGGTGGCGTTCTGTACTTTCTGCCTACCCCCATGGGAAATAGGCGTGAGTTTATGTATGTATGTATGTTACGCCATCTTTAAATTTTTTAGTTTCATTATCATTAACACAAATCATACCATGTGTTGTGAGATGTTTTTACACCTTTACACTGCTCACTTTCTTCCTCAACAGTATCTCTTATCTCTATTGATAAACATCAAAGTCTTTAATTGACCCTTTCAATAGTCAATAGCGTCGAGATCAAGACGTAGTTCATAAAGACGCCAGGTCCGACTGATCAGTGATGTAAGGAGCTGGTCAAGCGCACAAAGCCCTTTCATCCATGATAGATATGGAAATGTTCTGATTTTGAATAGTGCTGTTGGTGGCGGTTTAATTCGCAGCCTGCTTGGTATAAGAATATTAGGTGTTCCGTGTGTTCTACGTCATGAATTATGCCTGTCCCAATTATATATTCAAATCTTACCTAGCAACAATTCTAAGTACTCGTTTACAGGTCACAAATATTTGCATGACTTACGTATTCTTTGAAACATATGGGAATTTTGTATATTAAGCTACGCTACGGAAACGCTACGGATGTGCTACAGAGACGCTACGAAACCGCTTCGGGATAAGATGAGGGGTCGCGATGCTTTGTGTGCTCTTATTGATGCTACTTTTTGCGGCAGAATAATGCTGTTATTATAGTTCTTAGATATAAAGCCTACTGTAGACTGTTTACAAAAGTTTTCAGATTATACACAATGCGTGGTTATAATGGAAATATACCAGTCTGCTACAGGTAGACGAAACATGTTTACGACATCGTCAACAAATCAAAGTGACTCTTTCCTCTCAATTGACCTTAAACGCTGGAAACCTGAACAAATCCAGTGGAAAATCGAACAGTAAAGGGCAATGAAACTCGACACGCGGCAACGCGGCCTAAGGTACACAGTTTACTGAAATTAAGCCAAAATAACTTGCTTAACAAAAGAACAAAGTGAACAAAAGAATGCCGCCTATTCCAACATTCCCACTTTTGAACAAATACTTTCACAATGATTTTCATTTTTCTGTGTTTTTCTGCGTTTTTTTCACAGCTTTGTGGTTTAAATGTTAAATGGCTGGCTGTTTGAATTATGTTATTTTGTTGTGACGCGACCTCAAAAATAGCTAGGGCGGACTGGATACCAGAAGCCTTGCACAGTAATGTTGTCTGTAAAATGATCACATTGTAAAGACGAAACGACCAGTTTTAACCGTGCATCTAACCTTCTAACGTTACATAAGGGTCAGTTGGTGACAGACTTTCTCGGTTCTGATTACCTGTAACGACTGTCAAAAGTCTACGACCTATGCTTTATGAAACACGGGGTACACATCCCATCCACGGATCAACCTTGGCAAACGTTGCTTAATCTCGAAGATCGATGAAACATCTCTTTTGCAGTTGACCGATAGTGAAATCCAACGACGACATAAGTTTCCATTCGCGTATAACCTTAGACGTAACCATTGATAACAAGTTAATGAGAATAATGGAAGAATTTCGCTCAGAGTGGAAAGTTCTCATTTCTAGCAAGTCTTTAAAGTTATAACACCTACTTGGCTAACCTTCGCCAGGGACGGGTAACAAGTAGGAAGCGATTTCTCGTCGGCCTTGAGAATTACTTCGTACAATAATTTGCAAAGATGTGGAGTTTCAAAGCGTTTTATCTTAGTGATAGCTTTATAATCTTAAGATAAAATATTTTCAATGATTTAACATTACTGATAAACTTTTGGTAGAATTCTGCATTATGTTTATAAGAGACAAACATTTTCCATGGGATTCCACTAGGCTTCACTTTTGTTTGAATAAAAATTATTCATTGTTCTCCCTTTCTTAGGCTATGTCATTGTTTTAATATGTGTTTTCAGACACAATGATTTCTTTTTTCAGACTCTGTAGATCAGACAAATATTTCTGTGATCGAATGTACCGTACTAACATTCAGACGGAATATTGCGACACGCGGGATAAAGTTTAGTGTACGCTCTCATTGAAAACCTAAAAAAATAGTTTTGCGGATTTTACCTAAGCATAAATAATTTACTAGCTTAGGTCCGCGACTTCGCCCGCGTGTAGTTCGGTAATTGTCTCATGGGATCTTACTATCGGGATAAAAAGTATTCTTTGTGTCAATCCAGGTTATAAACAATCTGTATTGCAAACATCCGAATCCGGTCAATAGTTTTTAAGTGAAAGAGTAAAAAACGTCCAGACATCCATTGTATCCTCAACAAAATTTCGCATTTATAATATTAGTAGAAAGAAGGATTTGGCTATAAATGAAGCGTGTATAAAAGATAGATTCTTGTTTAGTTTCAGTAACAATTCAGATGTAATATCAATATTTCTTAAATTAGGCTGTGCATTAACATTATTCCCCTTCATCACTTCTTAGAACTTTTAACCGAGAAAAGAGAGTGACGTATAAACTCCTCATCAACACGATGTCTCTTCGAAGTCATGAAATCTAATCTACAGGTTGCAGTACTTTAATAAAAGTGGAAACGCGCCCTAACCTTGCAACAAAGATTGCTAACTAGCTGAAACTTTTAACTGTTCCAACTTCACATTTCTATTTCCACTTCCAACTCAACATCAACATTCACCATTTACCCGTGAATCGCACTGTTTCAAAATTATACTTTAAAATCAGCCACTGTCACAAGTCAAACAGCGCGAGACATAAAGAATTTCAGTTGAGATTGACAAGCAAAGTGAAACCGGCTGCAAGCGTCTGTTTGTACAGCCACTGTGTCAAGTTGAACTCGCTGCTCGGAACTTTTTTATTATTTTTATATGCTTGCTGTTGCCAAGTGCTTGGTGGTAGGCTGGGAGTGAACTTTACAGGTTATTCTGACATATCGATGAGACATTAACATGCATTTAAGATTTAAGCATGATCAGCCTAGCCTAGCCTAGATAATAATCACGGAGACTGAATATCTGCCCCGCCGGCACAGTGCGGTTTTTTTGAATATTACATTTCTTTGAATTTGTGGTTCTAGGACATGCCAGTTTCTTCACTATGATTTCTTTAGCCATTTTGAGAGCAATGTCGTGATGAAATAAATTACACAAAGTTTAGTGCCTAGGTTCAAACCCCCGACCCAAGCTAAACCACTACGGTTCACAGGTTTCAAGTGATTGGAAAAACACTGCCAACCGAATCTTATAAATATAACCATTTTTATCGCTGTTTCTGCCACGGACATATTGAATGTCTAAGACATATTGAAGAAATACAGAGACATTTAAGACAATCTTCGAAGATAAGCCTTGTTTATGCGTAAATGATTTGTATTTGAACATTCGACGGTTTACGGTTCCACAAACGCAACAAGTGCGACGGCTCTCGGAAGCGCGACCGAGCAAAATGCTAATAAAATGTCTGATATTTAGCTTGAATATTGAGATGTAATGTAGCGGCAACGGTAATACTATCATTAGCCTTATAAATGGGATGTTTACTATGTTTATTATTTGTGTTTTAAACTGACATGGTCACTACCAAGTCATTTTAAGAACTTATAACGGTTTCTTTTTTGTATGATGAATGGAGTGTGATGTAACTGGTAGAATGTCAGCTCTCGGTGCTGAGTAGTGGGTTGAACATCCGAAGTGCGCTTATTATGTTGGTGTCGCCTATTGTTTTTGAAAAAAGATGCTGTGTTAAGTTTCTTTATTTCACTGTAGTTTCAGTTCCATTTGATTGCTGATTTGGTTATAAGTACAAATATTGAGTGATTCGTTGGTTGTGATCGCAAGCGCGACCGCTGAGCATGAGCTCCTGCGTTTGATTCCTAGGTCGGGCAAGCGTTTATCCATTAGAAACTCAGTAGCAGCCACGGAGTCTGGATTTGCGCCCGGTTGATTGCTGGCAATAGGCTAGCCCCCCATGATGTTAAATGAAATGGTGACCGGCGTGACTGCGTCAGGTTTCAGTCATACATACCGATTTGTTTTACGTTTAATGAATCTACTGGCTCTTACCCGCCTGTGTGGAGCTAGAAATCATCTAGAACGCGTACTACCGGGATGAATATAGTACCATTCTCCTAGCCCAATTTTATCGAAACCCGTTCAGCCGTAAACGTTAACTGACAGACATTTACTTCCGCATTTACATTTTTTTATTTATATATTCCGTATCAAGTATGGATTTGCAACTGCTGAATTATATCTAGCGGACATTTTAAAAGCAGAAAGTGAGTATTTGTATACCTTCATGTATTGAAGCTGAGGATTATTTACTAAAAGTTCAAAGATTAGCTTTTTAATCACATACTATGAACACTCTTTTACTATGTTTGCGGTTAATGTATGTTAATTGTTTGCAGTTTGCACTGCTCCTCGGAAATGTGTTGATTCTAAAGATTGCGAGACCAAACGAGTGTTGACACTTAACTGTGCAGTACTCAGTGGTTGCTACAGGTTCATAGTTAAGAGTCTTTTTCCTTATATTGCTTTAGACGAAATGTGAAGGTAATTCCTACATTACTTTTACTTCTGAACAGGTGTGTTTAATCCGCAAAGAGTTTGTTTCTATTTTTGAATTTTGAATGTTTTTTTTTAATCATAGATAGCACTTTCATTATGTCACAATGCTGAATCGTGGGGTTGAGATTCTCCGCGATTTAAAGACCTTCCAACTAAAGATCAAATTAAAATATCTTGCTCTGAAAGTTATTGTTTTATTTGTGTACCGGGAGATCATTCATTATGAAACGTACAGGTGGAAATCAAAAGGCAAATATATTTTGCAGAGTTGGATTAAAATGAGATGATCTAAGGGTAGAGTTGTCTAATTAAAAGGATTAGTGAACTTTTCCTTGAGTTAATAAAGGATCAGTTCAAAGGTTTATTTTAAAAACGGTGAGTTTTCATATATAATTAGGAGAAAATTATTGCTATTAAAACCTGTACATCAATGGGATTAAGTTGCGTAACAATTTGCGACAAGTACTTAAATATCTAAATGTTAAAGGACCCTTTTCCATTTCTGGGTAGGTTCCAGTTAAGTTAGGAATTGATGACACTATGACGAAATATTGAAACGAGTCTGTTGCAGTTTTATAATTTAAGTATCTGGTGCATACTGCTCACTCAGAACTTGGAAAACCAGACCTGACATCCTATTTATTAGTCGTAATTTATTGGATGATGCTTGCGAAAATTATTAAGATAAAAGTTCAAATCTTCAAAACTACAAAAACTTTCGTTTAAAACTTTAAAACTTTCTCAAAGTCTCAGAAGCACTTACCTTAGGTTTCAGTAGACGTCAGCGCTCCGGCGAGAGAACCCTCATGTCGAACTTCCGCAGGGTTGCCATGACGTGTGCTGTGTTTGACGTCTCCGTTGCCACTGAGGAAGCCAGCAGTGCCAGCCACGATGGCACGGTGGGCGGGGCAAGACACGCCCCCTGCAACAAGTTGCCGCCAACTGCCAGTGCGAAGAATCAACGATGCCGACTGTTTTTTTAAGATGATGGTTGAGGTTGGTGTACATGGGATGTAAGGATTTGTTAGGAGAATAGTATTTAGATGGTTTTATAGATATTTTACTACTTTTTAAGAAGTTTTCGGCGGTATAGTGCAAGTACTTTAATCAACTTAAGCAATAGACCCAGCAGTTGCTCCATGTAAAACTGGTGGTTATAGCTGCATCAGGTAATATTGGAAGCTGACCCAATATGGTTGAGAAAGGCTAGGCATGACGATGTTGACTTTCAGAAACCTTAATCGAATATGTTATTATGGTATTAAAATTAATGCAAATTTTGTTCGAGAATCATCAAGCTGAGGTCGTTTGGTAATTAGCAGTTATCATTTGTTATACATACATACATAGGCACATAGATTCATATCCTCACGCCTTAGCCTCCCATGAGGTAAAAACAGCAGACAGGCAGAAACTATAGAACTATGATTAGTATGGGACTTTCCTGTGGTGATCGCTATAGTGCTATTCTGAAATAGTTATTGTGGTGAATAAGATCACCTTGAAACAGAAATCCACCTTAAAAATCAAAACCCAGCTAGTAATCAATGCTGAAAGATGAGAACTGTCAGCCATTGATTTGAAATCCTGCTCCTGCTACGTGCATTAGCAGAATTTCTAACCAAACAAGGGTTGTTTGGTTAGAAATTCTGCTAATGCACGTGTTGCAAATACAGCCACTGAAACACGCAGGTTTTCAACTGAAGCTAAGAAAAGTTGAGAAACTTAGATGAAGGAATATGTTACGGTACTACTATGTAACACTTGTAAGGGTTAATGTAATTATCAAGATATATGTTTGTATTTGACTTAGAGAATCACCATTCTTATGTATATCTGTTGGTATGATAGTGAAAAACAAGGTAGGTCACCATCTGCCCTGTTTTTCTGTGTAAGGCAATGAAAAACTGCTTTCATGAGCTGAGCTAACAAGGCACGGTGATGGCAGGTGGAGTAAAACTGTGACCCAGTGGCGTCCATGGACTGGAAAGCGGCGAGATGGGCGAAGGACATATCCTGGATGAGGCTGCCACAAGCAAGAGGCCAATAATCAGCAGTGGGTGAAGTCGAACTGTGGACGATGATGATGATGAACTGAGGTACTGGAAAAACTGGGGGATATCCATTTTTGAATTTGTAGGAGTTTCCTACCAGTGTAATTTTCAAACAAGAATGTTTTCAGCTTTAGTATGAACTATAGTACCTGAGTAGCAAGAATGACAGATGGAAGATGGACACAATTGGTATCTCAATGGCAAGGCCCAAGCGGCAAGAGGGCCAGAGGTCGCCCGAGAGAACGTTGGGCAGATGATATAAAACAAATTGCCGGAAAGGACTGGATAAAGCAAGCGAAAGAGAGAAACACATGGAAAAAGTTGAAGGATGCCTATACCCAAACGGGGCCTTAACTTATAAAACATATATTTTGTAATAAGAAAGAAATTAATGCAATATGATAAATTTTAAATTAAATGAAATGCAATGTTTTTACGAAATGAAATGAATGTATACCTGTTACCTGGTACCTATAATTCTGTTAGAAAAAAAAAATGTTAAGTTACCTAAATTAAATGATAAATGTGTGATAATGTAAAATATGTTTATTGAAATTTAGTTTATTACATGTTTAATGAAATGTTAAATGTAAGGTACATCTGTAATGTTAAATAAATTTTACTGTAGAAATTGTAATGTTAAGGCAAATAAAGGCTTAAATAAATAAATAATAATAATAGTACCTGAAATGCAGCAATTACTAAAACTATAGGCCTCCAGAAAATCAACTATAAAAACTATTTCTTTACCACGTCCACTATCCTCTCCTTATCCTAACATCTCACAATAGATAAATAAACATCACGGGCCCGCCCCTCTGTGCTCTTCGCAGATTTGACCAATCAACCGATACGGTCTATAAGTCGAGCTCATCTCTAGCGCGAACTTACGGATAAGTACGGTTTTTCTTCACTCTATGCTGATCGGAAAATAAAAGAATTGCGTCGGAGGATTGTGTAACTGATTTGCTTTGTAATGGATAGTGCTTAGCTGGCAGGAATGATTAGGAATGGGGTTAGTTTACTTAGTGGAGTATTGTTATTTACTCAAACATATATGTAACTACGTAGGCAATGAAATTTGTTGTAACTATGTGTCTTCAAAAACATATTTATACAGAAAATAGCAGTGAAAAACGTCTATAACAGTTGGGGAAAGAATATAATTATGTAGTTAAGCAATTTAATAAGTTAGAAAAGAAGCATTTTTGCTTCTTTTCCTTTTCCTTCTGAAATCAGTGGTGTAGTTGCGTAATACGCTTGCATCACAATGACCGGACGAATTTAAAAAAAAAATTAAAAACTCAAAAGCATTTATTTCAATTAGACCATTACAGGCACTTTTGAATGTCAGAAAAACAAATTAGGCTAAGCTACAGTCACAGACACAAGGCATAATAACTTGTGAAAGTACTGTAGTTGCCCATTCCAAAGCGTAGATCTCTATGGAGAAGAATGGGCAAGAAACTCCATGGACACTCTTTTCAATCAAAATATTGTTACAAAATCTTGGTTACATCATTCATATTGAGATTATACATATATGTGAGAACGATGTAGAAATACGTTCACGTTAAGAGCGAAAAATAATCATGAAGCTCATACATTTTTTTTCAAAACCCGAAATGCGATAGGAAAGTTTGTTACGTAGTGTGTAAGTGTATTTACTTTATATGGTTAATAGATAAGACAGAAAGGCAAGAAGCCAACTACAAACGCATGCATTCAAATTCCGAAATTGTCTCTTTGGTCTAGTGGCTACGACTGAGTATGAGGTCTGGTGTTCGTTTCCCAGGTCAAAAAAAATCTAATTGAGTTTTTCCTTTAAAAAAATCTCGTATATAGCTCTACGCCAAGAGTTTGGATTTGTGCTCAGTTGATAATTAGAAGCTCGCTCCGTATTACTGACGGAATGTTGGTGTGGAAGCTATAGGTGTTCCTCTGCCTACCCAGGAGGTTTAGGGTATGATGTATGTATGAATTTAAATACGACTTACCTGGATGGCCAATCTTTGCACTTCGGTAACACGGATAAAACAACGTTTTCTAAAAATGAAACCTAGCTAGATCTATTTATCGCCCCCGAAACCCCCTACATACCAAATGTCATGAAAATCGTTGGAGGCGTTTCCGAGATTCAGATTATATATATATAACATACATATATATAAGAATTGCTCGTTTATAGGTATTACATGAAATACTATCATAATTTAGAGGACTTATAATATTCGCTAGTAGTACGAACTAGACGCAGAAGTTAATCGCCCAGCTGCCCGCATCTGCGCGACCGATCTGATAACATGTCACAAAACATGACCTGACGACACATGACAGAATATTATTTTAATTTAGTAGACGTAAGTATAAAGGGTTCTAAATCTAATATGTTGAGACAGTGTAATGGGCTCGTTTTGTACGAAAATAGTTCAAGAACAAAACGAATGAACAAACTATGAACGGACTTATAATAATAATAAAATATTCAAGTATCAAAAAGAAACAATAAAAACAGGGCGTCAAGAAATCATCCGGATGTCTGTCAACAGTCAAAGTGCACAGAGGGTTGGTAGCATTGCCACTTTGGATGGCAATTCTTTGACCGAAAAAAGGCCAGCCTTTGAAAACCAGTTTTCTAAAATAGGACAACCTATAAGGTGCAGGGGATTTTGACCTAAAATGTGGATATTTAAAGTTATTGCATTATATTTAACATGAGTCCATTGTCTATTGGTAGCGTCAGTAAGCAAAAAATAATTCAAACAAAACGACTTAAAATTTCGAATATTTATTTGACCATTTCGATGTAAAACCCTAATTTCTATGGCAAAATTAACTGTTTTCTTAACTTTTCCCCTGTTCTCCAAACTAAATTGTTGTGTTTGGTTTTTTTTTGCAGGTCCCCCACAACTACAAGTCTAGCTAGCCTAATATCTCTAAACTATACCTGCTCGGTCTTAAACTAATCATTATCAAGGTTATTCAATTTGTCGGATAAATAACAAAACACCACACTTAAAAAACAAAAGCACTGAAATTAAATCAATTTTCAGTTTCGAACTAAAACGTTGATAAACATCCTTTGATTACAGGTTAGCTGTGATACACATGTACGTAATCGTTTATTGAAACCACAGGGTGACGTGGACTTAATGACATAATTATATTTGCGTTGTATCAACACTAGGCGAACCGATAATTATCGCAAAAGTGCCAGTGGTGGACAACAGTTTTCAATTGTTTTAAGATGGTTTTATTCTAGTCTGGAAAGCGTGAAATAATATACTTTTATTTTTACAATTTACATAATTATCTAAGTATAGCCAAACTTAAAATAATAATAAATAAATATAGAAAAGCATTAAAGGCCATCTAAAAATTCGTGCACATCGCTGTCAACAGACAGTGCCCTGGAGGATGGTAGCATTGGTTGTATGGTAATCTGATTCTTCGACTAAAAAATATTCCAGCTCTCTGGTCACGGGAAGAGTCGACCAACCGATTGGCGATGTCCTGAACTAGTTGGGCACCCCATGGCCTTAGTGTTTCAACCCCAAACGGGCCGAACACATAGCTGTCATTACTAATATACTTAAGTTAAATGTGACTTCTGAAAATAGCGCTTTTAAAACAAAAAATATTCATTTGAATTTTTTCTTGTTTCATACTTTACATTCTAAATGATAAATTATGTTTATTTTGCAAGTAGATTTTTACAAACACTTTTATACGTCATGTTTTTTAAAGCTAGATGGGGCCGTTGTTTCGTACCTGACTACTCTGAGAAGAAACAGCCGAAACAAACTCAGAGGTCATAGTCTCTTTTAAAGTCCAGACATAATCTTAGTTTACTCACATGAGGACTATGCAGATTAGTGTCTGAGATAGCCTTTGGAAGAAAGAACCACACAGATTTGAGCGGACCTGTCCAGTCAGTGCAAGCATTTGTCAGTTATCGTGAGCTCGACTTATAACTCAAGGAGCTCAATAGCTCATTGTAATGTATAAACTATTTAATATTTATTATCTATTAAATAAACAAGTTACACGCTATACATATTCATAGTAGAGGATATCCGTGGTCAATTTGATGTGACATCACATAGCCTTTAACTAGCGGACGATCAAGAAGCTGTCATCGATACCTCATTTGTCAAATTACGATTAGTCGTTTATAAATTATGAGGGTACAGATAAACATACTTACGTACCTGAAATCTTACCGGTAAACATCACGCTAAAGGGAGGGCTTTAGCTTAGACGTAGTCGGGTAAAAAACAACCACAAAACTTTTAGATTGGTTTTAAACAAAATCCTTTATGACACATCTTTGACTCATTTTTAGCTCTCATCTCTCATAGCAAGCAATACTATTATTTATACAATATTATATAATTATTTATATTTTAGGAGCTGTAAGACTAAAACCCCATGGCCGCGCCATTGAAACGGTTGACAAACACGTTACCGCCGATATCTCGCTGAAACAGCATCGCAGACGTCTGAAGTTTTTTGTAGAACACAGATTTCAATTTGTCGAAATATGTAAAAATACAACAAAAAATCCTAGGTTTATATTTCAGGAGCTATAAGACTAAATCCCCAAGTACAATACTCCACAATGTTAGGAGCCTCTGACACCTGCAATTAAGAATTTAAAGCAATTCCGTAATTATTTTTATTCGAGCTTCTATGTTCTTCATTCGGCATTCAAGTCTTGGGATTGAAAGTCAGGTTGAAAATTAATTCCTAAAATGGGAATTTTAGTAAAAAATTCGACATTGTCGGTGACCATATCTCTCACTATTCTGCAAATGGTGGGGTTTTGGGCACCAGAATATCTGTCAGAAACACAGAAACAATTGTATAGTTTCTACTCCGTGTTTTCTTTTATGTTCCTGTTAGGTTGGTAACATTTTTAAGGGTTGTGGTGATATGAGATAATTATATTTATGCACTTCTTGTTTGTTACAAGAAATATAATTAAAATATTTTTTCTGAAAGTTATCACGTATTTGCAAACCAGTGCAACCATGTGTAATAAATGCGACCTGCTGTCTGTTACATTAAAGACCAATCCATCGACTTAACTTTCGACCACAGTTAGTTCCACTTTGACTGAAGTAAGATTATAGCCCATTCCCAGCAATGCACGTTCATAAAGATGGCTAAAAGGCAAAAAATAATTTCTCACAGAAACCAAAGATTTAATTCTTTAGATGTGTCCTTATACCCTTAGAGATATTTTTATGTATACGGTTTTCAGTATAAATGAACTATACAATACAAATAGCATTGTCATAGACAGAAACGTAATTACGTTTTGACAGAATTTAAACGTCGATTCGTATTTAATATAATAGATATTTAACCACAAAAAATCATATTCGCCACTTATAGAATAATTAAAACTAAATATTTACAAAAAATAACTAATTTATATAAAAACAAACTAACTAATTTAATATAAACTAAGTTAGAGCTGGCTCTTTCTCTGGCCAAAGAATTAGCATTGCCATTCAATGTGGAAATGCTGCGAGTCTTCTGGGTACGTTTCCGGATGACAGCGATGTGGATGAGTACTTAGACATCTAAGCGTCCTTTTGTTTATTTAGTTAGTTAATATTCACGTAATCTAATGGATTTAAACCTTTGCAGGAACCTACCTAATCATCCAAGTGGTAGACCTAATGCTGATCTGGGGCGACCTCGCCATGATGACCGGCACAGCGTTCCTGCTGTTCACGAACATGGCCCAAGCAGCCAAGATCGTGAACATCCTGGGAAGGAAGCAGAGGATCCAGAATATTGTCAATACCAGTGATAAGGTGCTTTCCCAAGCGAGCACTGGGGAGGAAAGAGAGATTGTTAAGAGGTACTTGATTAGGATTTTATGATAGATATCAAAGGATATCAGTCATTTCGTAATCAAAAATATTATCAACAGATAGTTGATAGACGAGGTGTGATTTTATTCACATGGAGTATGGAGGAAATTCACACAATGATTTTTAGTCATTTCAGACTTAAACAGCAGTGGGGTTAATGGAGGGTGTTATTATCCATAAGAAAATAGTATTTTAAGTATTAATAATAGTATTTTTTCTTGCTTACATTAATTTTTGCCTTCCATTATTTTCGAAACGTAAATGATGACCTCTCCTTTCGGTGGCAAGGTGTAGGTGAGAAGAAATAAAAGAAAATTAAAAACTCTGCGTATTGTACTTTATCTGTGGTGTTTCGGTTGAAACGTTTTTCCTCTTGTCCTGCGTATGGCCGTCGCTGCTGTGCCGTCGGCATGGGGTTGCGTAGGCTGTTCGGGCTATATTTTTCGAAAAATAGAGAATACTCTTCAGTTTTACGAAAAAAAAATATTTGAGGAGTTGTCATAAATTATAACAAAAGTACCTCATGTTAAGTTTTCTAAAATGTATTTTTTTTATTTTTTCGTAATTCATTTATTTCGTAATGTTTTGTTTTAGCTGTAATCGGGAGATGATAGTACTGCAGGTGTTATACTTCGTACTCACAATGATAACAAGTGTTGGTTGGGCCACCAGCGCTGAGCAGCACCAGCTGCCTCTGAGAGCCTGGTCAGTAGACTGTTCTCATTTTACTTGCAACACTGTTTCGTACCTTATTTTTTTTAGTATGGGAAATCATCAAATGACCCCTCCGGCTCTGGAGGAGGTAGGAGCGGATAGGACGGTTTCTATCTTCAGACAACAATTTAGGTACACAATTTAAAAATTACAAATGGCTAATCGTCCCCTACGCTTCTCAAAAGAATTTAACGTGTTACAAACATAAAACGCAGTTTATCTCATGATACAAACAATATGGAACCTTATTCTTTCGACATCGTCTTTTGTTACTTATTAAATACGCTTTGTTTTAGAGCAATACATTACTTTTGTTAGCCTATTCTGTCCCACTGCGGAGCAGGCAGTAGGAGCTCTTTTCCTGTGCTTCCTCGAACCATCTCTTGCTGTACGCGTCCAATTCGCCTTGCCACCTCTATCTGGGTATTTTAAATGAAATTAAATAAAAACAAATTAGCTCTGGAGAAAAGAGGCTTTTATCTTGAAGTGGGTTCTGCAAGTCCTGCGGGCAACCACAGACCGCAGCGCAAAGCCGTCCAATAGCAACGACAGAACGCAGCGGCTAAACTACTTTTTTTTGTAACTCTGTGCAAACGCTATCGTAAATTCGGCATTTGCTGCCTGTTGCCGTGTACGTACGACGCCCAATCAAACTATAACAAAAAAAAGTGCGTGGAGTCCCTCCGCGCGGAAAAAGTGAAACTGCGTAATGTGACGCATTCACTCTCGCTCTGTCTCTTTCTATTCCCCCGCCCCAGGAGCGTTGAACGTTTAACGCAACAGTGCTTTCATACTCCCTCCATGGTAGCGTTAAACGTTTAACGCAACCTTGTTGGAAGTCGCATTAGAAGTTTCACTTCAAAAAACAAATTGAGCTGATCTCTCATTGTACGGAAAGCTCATACAAAGCGAGGTCAGGTTGTATTGGATTGGTATAGCTTAATGTGTCGCCGTGTGTACATAGAAATAAGTCGTGTAACATACGTGGTTTCCGGTTGCCTTTGGAACTCGAAGAAGTCTACCAGTTTTTGCCTTACATCAGGTACCCGTACGATACGACAAAGTCTCCAGCGCACGAGCTCACATACGTTCACCAAGTAGGGGCACTCCTGATTGCGGCAAACCTGAATGTGGCCAAGGACACGCTGGTGGCAGGCCTGATAGCGCAGTGCAGGTGTCGGCTCAAGCTGTTGGGACATGCTTTGAGGACCTTGGACAAGGGACTGGACACTGAAAACGAGGTGAGTTTATATCAACCTGAACAATGGGATCATCGAGTTTCTGGACGATATAGTAAGGTTAAATTTGAGAGCTACGGAAAACCATGAATAGAAGTACAAGTAGTGCCATGAGTAGAACTAATAGTAAACATGGTAAATATCATGTTTTCAGTGTTAATGAAGACGGTTATAGAAGTGACGTGTTTTGAGCTTTTTTTATTGAAAGGTCAGCAGTTAGTTGCATCTCGTTACAAACAGATGTTCTATAAAGGGTGTAAAAAGACTCTTAACGAAGCCGAAAGGCATTTGTTCTCCCCGTCATTGCAATCAGTTTTTTGTTCTAGACCATAACTGGTAACCTTCTAGTTACGGAGATATTGGGGGTCACAGTTCTAAATTTTTCAAAAGTTATTTTTTTTACTTAAGACACCGTCACGGCCCCTACTATTCAATCCATTCATCAGCACTATGTTGTGAATGCGTTACATCCGTAGTCCTACCGTAAAATGTGATCCCCCCCCCCCCAAAGTCGTTTCCAAGCAATAATTATTGCGTAAAGTTACTTAGTTTGATGTATATAATGCTTGGTAAACGGCTTCGTGAAGAGTCTGTTTACATCCTGTATTTTAAAACGTTCTATTCGATTTACAGAGTTTATAGTTGGATAAGTAAATTGAATAATATGTCTGCCGTAGAATATCAACACACAAGATAATTCAAAATATCAAATGGTGTCATAACCATCTAATCGACATTCAACGTTGCTTAGCCAGAGTCTACAATCAAGATTATTCTGTTTGGTTGAATATACATGTACTGGCAGTAGCTCCGTGAGCTGAAGTACATGTCGATGGACGAATCACAAGGGATGTGTACAAGAAATAAATCCACTGCTTTGTGTCAGTTCATGACTGAAAATTAAAATATTAGTAAAAACATTCAAACATATATAATACATAAAGACGGTCACTTGTGGCGGGCACACTAGACTAGTCAGTGAATGTACATAAGTAATCGTCGAATTAGCAAATGCTTGTTCAGGTAAAAACTAAAACAATACATAGATCATGTGGCGATGCTCGTACAATTCTCTGTACTGTACGAGCATCGCCACATGATAAAAGTATTAATTAAAGGATATACAAATCGGAGCTGTATACGGATAGTACGGGGACATACGGTATCAACATCAGAGTCATCTCTTTTTCTTTCACAAGATACCTCCAACAAAACTGAAAAACGTAGGTTCTCGTAGCGGCATTCTCGTAGAGCGTCTACGAGGGCTACGGTTACACTTACACGAACGTAGTGGCTATGGCTGCTAGTTTCGAAGTTTTATAAGAGATGGCGCTTATTTTAGATTTGTACTTTAAACCTTTCTCAAAAGCAGAGTAAAGTTCTGCCAAACTTCACCTCGAAAAATGTGAAATATGATTTTATCTGAATAAGTATAAAGTTTATAATGGCTTTACTCCGCATTGTTGGGTTTCAATACATTAATTGCTTGAATGTTTCTTTGTTTCTAGTTCGATTATTCCCATTGTGCATTATATGCTTTCCAGTACATGCTAACTCCTGAGCAAGAAAAGACGGTGCAGCTGCGCCTAGGTTCATGCGTGAGGAGCCATCAGGAGGCCCTGGAGGCTGGCAAGGAGTTGCAAGAGTGTTTCTCTGAGCCCACCTTCGCACAGCTTACTGTCTCGCTTATCATCATCTGTGTCACTGCTTTTCAGTTATCGGTGAGTTATCTCCAGGTTTTCAAGCTAAACCCGACTATCAATTAACTGAAGAACTTAGAAACCTAGCTGAAAAACAACTTTTCGCACCTGATGTACCAAAGCCAGTCAAAGTATTTATTTGTGTGATTTTTGGTGAACAGTAGGTCTTATAGTTAGGTTATGGTAACTCAAAAAACTACCCATTAGCCCGGACATACACAATCTGACAATATAAGAATTTAAAATTGATATAACATACAAATTAACAAAAAAAACAATATTTTATTGTTCAACAATCAATAATAATTTTTATAATAAACATTTATAACACGATTAATTATTATAAATAATATTCACAATACAATTAATCAGTCAAGTTTTGAATTGTCAAGTATAAATACATAATTATCAGCTTAATTTGTTACATTTTGTCAAGAAGAAATTCGTCAATGGTATAGTAGCATTTTTCAATTAAAAAGTTATTTAGTTTCCGTTTAAATTGGGTCAAGTTTAAATCTTTAATGTCATTTGGTATTTTATTTAATATTTTCGGAGCCATGCAGAGAATACTTTTGTGCATAAGGGCGGTCTTTGACGCTCTTACACCACCTGAGTCTAGCTGAAAATGTTCTCTAATGAATCAACTTACAGTAGCAAAGAGCAGTAATGCTTGCCTGCTTGCATGCCCCATGCTGATATACCTATCAAAAGCTAAGTGTGTGATATTAAGGTGAGTGATATTAAGCTTTTCATAAATCATTTCAATCTCATGAAGTCTGTTTTATTTAGATGGCGCAGCATGACAACATGGTGCGTCTTCTGTCGATGGGCACCTATCTCCTGAACATGTGTTTCCAAGTCTTCATCTACTGTTACCAAGGCAACCAACTGTCGGAGGAAGTCAGTGATACTTTTATATGCTTGCTTTTAAAGGTTTGCTGTTTGTAGTCGAAATAGTGGAGTGAAAATTGGGTTCAGAAGATATTTTGCTGTAAAAATCGTGGGTATTTGTGTGTTTGTTTTATTTGATAGCTTATTTGGTAGAGGTTGGCCTAATTGTATGTTTAATAGGTGAATCCAGACTCGTTTGCAGCTGAATGTCAGTATTATAAATGGACCAAATACCTATCTGACCTCCAAAACACAGTTACTGAATAATATCAAAATTTCTTGCTGTTTGTAGAGCTCTGAGATATTGGGCGCCGCGTACGAGTGTCCGTGGTACAAGTGCTCGTTGCGCGTGCGCCGCGCGCTGCTCATCGTCATGGTACGCACGCGACGCGCACTGAGACTCACTGCTGGGGGGTTCACTACATTGTCGCTGGCATCGTTCATGGCTGTAAGTTGCAGCTGTAACTATTTGTTCAGATGAGCAGCCCATTATAAAGCAGCTCATTTACGACCAAGTTTTTTTTTCTTTTAAGAGTGTAAAAAACAGCTTTTGGCTCTAAAAGACATGATTAAGAGATCCGCGTTAGCTTAGTGTTTTTTAAAAAAATATTACAACATGTGCTAAGGTGTACAATTTGCGAACGGTTTTTTGTACTTATAACGACTATATAAGCGCGTACATATACGTCCTTTATACAGCTTATACAATAAAAACGAACAGCCGAAATGAATGCTGCTTGGGATTTTTTAGACGAATTTTTCCCTGATTTCCTATTATCCTCAATGAATTGAGTTACATTTGGAAAGAGTCTGTTTTGATTAAGAACACTTCTTATTAAAACCTTGAATACAATGGTGATATTTTACCAGCCAGTAACTATTTCGAAATAAGGCATACATTTACTAGCAGGCTACATATGGTTAAATATGACTTGTCATTGAATATTATTTTTCTTTTGTTTTCAGATCATCAAAGCGTCATACTCTCTATTCACTCTTTTGCAACAAGTTGATGAAAATTAATTAACTGTCGTAGTATTCAATTTTTCAGAATATCATGTTTATGAATATTCAAATATTATAGACGCATAGTGTGGTGAAAATAGTAGAATTTAGAAAACAATAACATTATTAGTTTTATTTTAAAGTTTCCTTTCTATAATATTCCATAATTAAGGAAAGGAAGGCATAATACTTAGTAACAGCAAAACCAGACTATAAACACAGGACATGACTATTAACACAAGACAAGACACATGACCATAAAATTAGTAAATTAAACAAACAAAACATTGAATGAAAATACTTGAACCATAATACCATTTCTAGAGAAACACTACTAGAATATCATCCATTATAATCGTTGACTGAAACACCGGCTGCGGTGCAAAATAATAACATAATTATTTTGCCGTAACATAAAGCAAACTTATAATTATAGCTTGGCTAATAGTTATTCTTGCACGTCTGAAAATAATTATTTACAGACAATATAACACATCACCAAAGAAACGATGAAAGGACTGTGAGAAGAATGATATGGCTAGAAAGGAGGTGACTGCTGAGATGACGACTAATAGAGAATTTTGGAAAAGAATACATTTTGAGCCTGAGATGGATGGATGTTTATTTCTCAATCATATCAGACCTGAATAACAGATATAGATTATAATCTGGAAAAAAAAAATACGTCGTGTACTATCACACGCCGTATTTTTATTTTTCTCACACATGCACATAAAAAGTGCCGCACGAATGAAGCCGCGGGCAACAGCTGTATGGGTAATGAGACATTGAAAATAAAGTTACTGTTGGTAACACGGATTTGTAAAATAATAGTATAGGCAGTATTTTCGTTGGTTTAGTTGTATTTCATTTTATTACGGTAAATGCTGTACATCTAATTGCAGACCACTTACGTACAAAATACTGAATCAGTATACGTCAGTGTTTTGTAAGTGTTTATTAAACGTAATAACTCAATTGGTATCACAGATAATACTATATTTTTGACTGAAATTGTAAGTCTCTTAAGAAATTTACGCCCCTTGGCAGGTGCAGCAAACATTTTGTATGTGATATAAAAAAAAAACTGTCATCATTGGTTTTTAACTACTACAACAAACAGCGCTTGTATTTCTCGAAGAATTGGCAAAAGTGCACCGCACTTCAATAAATTACTTAATACCATTTGTAACCAAGGGAAGAAAAAAATACTGTAACTTTAGTTGAATTCTTCATATTATAATGTCCTAAAAACAGATGATGTAAGTTAAATTTTAATCACGTCACTGCTTTAAAACTGGTACTTATATGCACGAAAACGTTATGAAGGTATTATCATTCCTTTATTTTTACTGCACCTAATCAACCCAAGTGACAAGATTTACGAAAGTCTTAAGAACGAATATCCGCAGCACAATATGACAACTCAAAATGTTATCAATCCCTGCCTTTCAAAGTATAGTCAATAAAAACAACACCATTTTGCCTTATCAGATCAATTCAAAAAACAATTCGACAGCAAACACATGCTTGTACTGTAACCATGGGAATCTTGGTGAAGAACGTCAACAGTTCACTGCGGTTCTGTCTGACCGTACTCAAAGTTGTTGGCTTCCTGACGCCGCGTCCATCAGGAAAATGTTATGGTTTCTTTTTATGGGTTTATTGTTTTACTACTTTCATGTTCTTAGTTGGTAAGTTGGGGCTTTAAACGTTTCTATGGCAAACAAAAATGTAGATTTATATAAATGTTTTTCTTTCTTAGTGAACTTGCTAGAACGTCCTTCAGCATGGCGTTCAAAAAGATATAATAAATAAAATTCCTTGGCTGGAAATATTGGGAGGCTGTTTGGCAACTTCACGCTTATTCGAAATTACTGACCGAAGTAACATAGCCTATGGACGTGGACGCGGCTTCAACCTTGTGCTTTCCATTCTAGGTGGTTTTATAATCGCGCAAACGGGTGCCATTTTTCAAATATGGGGTGACCTCACCCTCATGATCAGTGCATCATTTCTTCTCTTCACCAACCTGGCTTTTGCGACGAAGATCATAAATGTGGTGGTGAGGAACCGGCAGATCCAGGAGATCATTGATGAAGCTGATGATGAGCTGATGACTGAGGATAGGGAGAAGGGAATCGAAATGATAGAGAGGTTTGATGAATATTGAGTCGAAGATATAGGTGTTAAGTTTCATTTTCTATCTTGTGTTAGAGCAATGTAAATATATCAAATATCTGATGCAGCAAAGTTAGCAGCAAAAAGTCAGTACAAGAACAGATGCATGCGGTATTACAGGTGGACAAAAATAAATGTATCCTTATGACTCGAAGATACGAACGAATTTAAGTGGATTTGTAGACAATTAGCAGAAGAGATGCTAAGTAAATGATTTTATGTCAACGGAAATCCACTGGAAGATAGCGAGGTTACGTTAAGGGGAGACGTCCAGCTGTGGACGGCTCTCAGCTAAAGAAACAATTGGTTACGATTGCTTCAGTTGTCTTTGATTTCATATAAATATATCGATCTGTTCCTCATTCTCGTAGCTGCGACCGCGAGACTACCAGGAGCATATGCTTATATACACTGTTGTCAGCAGTCACTGTTTTCGGTTGGGCAGCCAGCGCTGAGAAGAACCAATTGCCTCTCAGGGCTTGGTGAGTATTAATATCCATCCATAGTCCATAGCATCAGCCTAGCCTTTTTCCAAATATGGTGAGGTCGGCTTCCAGTCTAACCGGATGCAGCTGAATACCAGTATTTTACGTAGAGTCCACAACCCAGTTAGTACTGGGTAATACGATACCCCTTGGCAAGATTGGTTTTCAAACATTCGGGCCACTGACTAGATGTATCGACTGTCAAAGATCTTCAAATGACTGCCGGGACTTCTACTACTTCCCATGGTGACCCATCCACGAACCGAACTTACTAAGCGCAGCTTGACCTGAATAAAGGAAATAATAATAATAAACATTTATTTCAGACAAAGTCCATATTTTTTTAGTAACAATGTAACCGTGCGTTTGTTATAATTTAGCGACGAGTGAGCGACCGAATTAATTCTGTATTTTTGTTATCTTTAAATACGTTATTACCTGTTATCATGTAGCAGTGTTGTTACATTTGTCTATTTGGTTGCACTATCGATGTGCAACCGTTCTCATTATTTTCCTACAATCACTGATGTACTTTGAATATTCACAGGTATCCATTTGATGCTACCAGGTCACCTGCTTATGAACTAATGTATGCGAATCAGGTTTGTGCTGGCATTAAGATGGCTTTTATTCCTACTTTTTTATGCTACCTAGGGGCCATCCTTTAATCACGTATGGTTTTTAGGCTTCGTTCACCTTGTAGATACGTCGTGAGGTTTAAGACTACCCCTCCTCCACCCTCCCTGCATCACGTATATTTTTTTAATTGAAAAGATCAGATAGATTTAATAAAAGTTCTACTAATAAAAAACACTTGTGTTTTTCGATACAAATTCGCATGCCCCAAGCATGCGAATTTGTGTCGAAAAATTGTTACAGTATCATCCCCTATCGTGATTTTGACCCCTCCCTCTCTTTTCTAACCTCACGTGCTTAAAGGACGGCCCCTTAGGGTCTAAACCAGCGGTAATAAGTTGATTTCAAAGCGTTTCGTATTTCTCAAACAACACTCAACAGGATTGCTAGAAGCTCTTTGGTAGCTAATGTCAATCCTATACATTTTAATTTTGCCGTAATCCTTATCACCATATAATGTCACTTGGTCTGCTTCTTGTTTACTATGAAAGAGATGGAGCTAGATGTTCTGTGAAGCGCCGTCTCTTTCCCACACTCAAGTGACATTAAAACAATACTGATTTATGAGATCATGTGGCTGCTGTTAATGTTATGTTTTGCAGAGCTCCGCAGTGACCATAGCTGCACTGGTGAACATTTGTCTGGATACCTTGGTGACGTCACTGATAGCGGTGTGTCGCTGCAGACTGAGGCTCGTAGGGCTGTCCCTCAGGAAACTATGCGAAGGAATCACGCTGTCTGACGAGGTACATTTGCTAAATAATAATATTGTTGGAGGTGTTTCAAAATCCCAGGGCTGCGGGACTGTTCGAAAGAGATACCGCGGCCCTGGAACACAAAGGGCAAGGAAGGAACATGGATGGGTTTTAGCCAGTACAAGTCTGTCACTCCCTTCCGCTCCGCCCAGAGCGGGAGAAGTTATTTGATGATTTCCCATCCGAAAAAAAAGGTTTTGCAAAATTTATGGAAGTAAAGTTAGTTAAAAGTATGATTGCGATCACGACCGCAAACCGCAGCGGTCTTAGAAATATTAAACAACAGACCGTAAGGACAAACCAAACTGCAACAGGCGGCAATTTTGCCATTAAGCGTTTCCATAGAGTTGCAGTACGACCACTCTGATTGTCAAGCAAAAATACACAAGCCGTCAACCAAGCATATATGTACATCAAACTAAGTATCTTTACGCAAAAAATTGTGCTGGGAAACGACTTTTTTTTTGACATTATTAATCGTGTGGTTGAAGTTTACATAGAACCCAGTCGTTTCACGGAATTGTACTTCAAAAATTAAACTAAGGCCGACCTGCACGAAAAACTTAACTCAGAGTTAGTTGTTAATACGAGGTTAAATGGACAGTTTATCATACATACATACATACATACATAAACTCACGCCCTTTTCCCATGGAGGTAGGCAGAAACCACAGAACGCCACCTGCTACGATCCTTACATACTCCTTTTGCCTCGTCCACGTTTATCATACAATATTGCCAATTTAACCTCGCGTTACCATTTAACTCTGTGTTAAGTTTTTCGTGCAAGTAGCCCTAAGAAAAAAGAAAGAAAAAGAAAAAAGAAGAGAAAGAAGTCCAATCACACCACTTTCAGTAATGCTTTTAGCTAGCTGGTATTTAATTAATGGCAAAGTTTGTAGTTCACCAGTGAAGTAAAAACTTAGGCCTGTTTACTGATTAATTTTACTTCCCACAGCATCTCCTCACCACTGAGCAAGAGAAGACGGTAAGCTCACGCTTGCGCCAGTGCGTGATCAAGCACGAAGCCGCGTTGAAGACGGCCAGGCTCATCCAGGCGTGCTTCTCCTTCCCAATTCTAGCGCAGTTCACTGTGTCTGTCGTTATCATCTGTGTCACGGCTTATCAACTGGCTATGGTAAGTATAAAACATAACATTGAAAGGGATAAATTTATGGTACGCTCACATTTCGCCATTTATGATGTTAACGTCCTATGTAAAACTTATTACTATCAACCGGTCAAATCCTGACTCCGTAGTAGCTATGAAGTAATGATTGATAGAAAAACTATTCATTTCATTTTTGATAATTAATTTGTTAATTATCATTTTCAGGAATTAAACAACAAGAAATGGGTCCGCAGCATACCAATGGTAACCTACCTCTTGTGCATGATGTTGCAGGTGTTTCTCTACTGTTACCAGGGAAACCAGCTCTCAGAAGAGGTAATAATATAATGTTAATGTGCTATTGAATGAAAAAAGATCTGTTCATATTAATGTGTGTAAAAAAAATATTACGGAGAAGTTTTTGAAGTATGAGAGGTAGAAAGGAGTGGGTTGATATCCTCCAGGTGTTGTGAGGAAAACACGTTGTGACTTATCGTAGTGGACTGTATTGCAAGATTTAACAAGGAGAAAACAAACGGTTGGATAAATTCGAAAAGAGAAAGGTATAGGTAAATAAGTTGTCAATCGCTCGGTGGACGATGACGCAGTGCTGTGCCGGCCGGTGCGCGCTCGCAGCTCGAGCACCCCCTCCGCGACCTCAGCTACCCGCCTGCAGTCACCTGGCGGCGCCGGCGCGGCGTGATATTCTCGACATGCTCCCGGCGTTGATGACTTGTCTTCAAGGATTAAACTGGAAGAGGACAGATGGTATTGTAGGCGCGTCGGACTATTCCCTTCTTCGTCCTTACGTCTGCGACTCTGCATATTCCGTCCCTCCCAGGTATGATGCGACCGAGTGGCCACATCAGTGGTGGTGCTTGTTGCTCATTGAGCACCACCATGGCTCCCTCTTCAAGAGGAGGTAGAAGATATACTCGTTAGAGAATCTATTCCAGAACTGTTGCTTCAAGTGCTCAATGCGCTGAAAACGTTTCAGGCTGGAGATGTTCTGGTTGATGACTTGCGGATGCGGCAGGGATGTGAGAGATCTCCCAATAAGGAAATGGGCAGGAGTTAACGGGTATAGGTCTAATGGATCTGTGGAAGGAGGAGTCAGAGGACGAGAGTTTAGAATTGCCTCAACCTGAATCAGACATGTAGACATCTCTTCGTAAGTGAGATGTGCGAGGCCTAATATACGCCTCAGATGATGTTTGATGGATTTCACGGCTGACTCCCATAGGCCACCGAAGTGGGGGGTGTAAGCCGGAATAAACTTAAAATTGATACCTGTATGTGCCATTTCTGAAGAATAGTCCTGTTTCAATATGCCAGCTATTTCGTTACAGGTGCCAATAAAGGTTGTACCATTGTCGGAGTAAATAGTCTTTGGTTTACCACGACGAGCAATGAACCTATTTAGTGCTGCAATAAAGGCATGTTTTGTTAGGTCTGAGACAAGCTCCAGATGAACCGCCCTTGTGGCTAGACAAACAAAAACACATATGTATGATTTTACTAATCTACATCCTCTTCCTTTGCGGTCGGCTAAGAGGATGGGTCCGGCATAGTCTGTGCCAGTCTCTAAGAAAGGAAACTCTAATTGAACGCGTTCCTTAGGCAAATTGCCCATGATGGGTTGAACAGTTCTACCGCTGAATCGCTGACACTTTACACACTTATGAACGGTTGATTTGGCAAGGTTTCTACCATCCAAAGGCCAGTACTCATGTCGTATTGTGGCTAAGAGTAGCTGTGGCCCAGCATGGAATAGGCGTAAGTGATAGGTATTAAAAATAAGCTTGGTAAAATTATGTTTGCTACAGATAATTATAGGGTGCCTGACATTATAATCATAGCAAGAATTGTCTAATCTGCCTCCGACTCGTATAATACCAGACTCGAGAAAGGGTGATAATTTTTTAAGGCGGTTTTTATTTGGTAATGTTTTACCTGATGAAAGTAACTCGTACTCTTCAGGAAACATTTCCTTCTGTACTGTTTTGATTATGAAATCAGCGCTGTAAGACAACTCTGAATTAGTAAGAGTAAGACTATGATTATGTACCCCTTTAGCACGATTAATAAATCTAAGTACGTATGCTAATAGGCGTTGTAAATGTGAGTAATTAGATGAATTATTAACTAAATTTTGAAATGAATTATTGTGTACATTAGGATTAGTGATAGGTAATGACTGATTGTTAATGGAATGTGACTTTAATAGTTCAGGTAGGATTGTGTTTACATCTGTGTTAGGCATTGAAGGCCAAAGAGATGGGTCTGTAAGTAGGAATGAAGGCCCTGACCACCACATGGAAGATTGACCTATGAGCTCAGCGCTCAGACCACGGGAGACAAGATCTGCAGGATTGTCCTTGGACGGCACATAGCGCCAGGAGTAAGCACCTGTAAAAAAAGTGAAGGTGTACTTATGGCACTATGTTACAAAACAATGATAAACTAGATTAATAAGCACTACTAATTATTGATTGGTGTCATTCTACTTAAATGGGTCAAACTACTTGAATGGGTTGAAATATGACACTTAACTACATTGAAAAGGACAATACGGACTGAAAGTGTATGATTAATTCTACTAGATAAACAAGCTAATAACTATTAGTATGCGATAGGCAGTAATCACTAAGACGAATAGATAGGTACTACGAATGTATGATTCACTGGTCTAATGCACTATCTAATACTCTAGTGGAATGATAGTTAGTATATGAATTATGTACAAATGTTAGTAAGATTATGGAAACATCTCACGAAATCCGTTGACTGCGAGTCCAAAACCCGAACGTTTTCTTGCTTCGAATGGATTGCGATGTTCTTGGGCACTGCTTAGGCTGCTACGCTGCGATGACCCAGCTAAGATGACCTCTGAAGAACTGCTTGCTCCAACTCGTACGCCTCTTCACAAGGGCGCCGAAGATGATGACCGAAGACTGGAACCAGATTCGCACGAAGGGCGAGAAGTCGTCTTGATCTTCAAGTTCTGATGTCCAACGGCCGTTTTCAAATTTTGAAAAAACGGTTGTTACTCCCAGTTACTGGTCAATTACACATCGAAGGACCATAGAAAGGAGTGGGTTGATATCCTCCAGGTGTTGTAAGGAAAACACACAGAGGCGAGACTATCACGTCAATTGTTTTACAAATAAGTAATCATTTGATCATCATCATCTGTCCTTTCCCCAACTATATTGGGTCGGCTTCCAGTCTAACGGGATGCAGCTGAATACCATTGTTTCACATAGAGCGCCTGCTTATCTTTTTTTGTTTTTTTTTTGGATGGGAAATCATCAAATGACTCCTCCCGCTCTGGGCGGAGCGAAAGCGACCTAGGCAAGCGCAGCTCTACCATGAAGATCGACCCGTGCGGCTGTTATTATTTGGCCACGAGCTCGTCCTTCATCATCTTCTGCCTAGCTTTTTCCCAACTATGTTGGGGTCGGCTTCCAGTATCACCGGATGCAGCTCACGAGCTTCTGCTTAATATATAAATAACCATATGAAAGAACCTTATAAAAGATGTTTTAAAATGTTCGTGATTGTTTCGCTTCGGACCCACCCGTCAGAAGAGGTCTGGTGTTGCAGTGGGACCGTAAGAGGCTGGTATTATTTTTTTTGGAGTCGGAACCTTCATGATGTAAAATTTTAGGTTTGAGAAAATAATTTTGGAAAATTTCTAACAAAATAATAAATCTAAACATGTGTTTTATTTTTCCACAGAGTTCAGAGATAGCGGGGTCCGCGTACGAGTGTCCGTGGTACAAGTGCTCGCTGCGCGTGCGCCGCACGCTGCTAATCGTCATGGTGCGCACGCGACGCGCAATCAGATTCACTGCTGGCGGGTTCACCACTCTGTCACTGGCTTGCTTTACATCCGTGAGTCCTAAAAATTAATACGCATATTTACACACATAAACCCACGCCTTTTCTATTAAAGAAACTAAAGAACGCCACATACGATCTAAACATGCTCCTATTGTATTAACCACGTTTATTCATCAGGTTTTAAAGGTACATCTAACCTTTCGCAAAATATTAGCCAGCCAACACAATGATCACCGGACTGACTACCTGACATACCTACACATAGATATTAATTTTACTCATCATTCACAACCCGGCTTCACTGCTGGGTATAGGCTTCTCTTTGCTTGTGCCAAGCTCCACGTTTTTGTGCCAATCTCATCCGGGGTATTCCCGCAATGGCAACAATGTCGTCTGCCCATCTCGCCGCCGGACGACTAACACTCCTCTTTCCATTCCTTGGACGCCTCTCGGTCACAGCTTTACTCCACCTACCATCACCGCCAGGGCCCTGGAACACAAAGGGCAAGGAAGGAACATGGATAGGTTTTAGTCAGTACAAGTCTGACACTCCCTTCCGCTCTGCCCAGAGCGGGAGAAGTAATTTGATGATTTCCCATCCGAAAAAAAAAAACAGGTTCATTGATTGGCAAACCTAATTAGCTTGGTTTCCCGTTCCAGATCATAAAAGCTTCGTATACATTCTTCACGGTGTTGAAACAAGTGGAAGAGAGAAAGTAAAAACAATGACGCGTCGGGGGTGCACTGGACACTGGCTGCTCTGATCAGCTATCATAAGTTTTTTGTTTTTAAGCTTCCCAGTTATAAGATTTAGTTTAATTAATGATTTAGTTGTAATAAACGATGTGTCCGCGAACGTGTGCTATTATTTTTAACCACATAGTCTTAGGGTACCAATACATTAACCAAAGAAAATACATGTCTGGACTATATGAGGAATCATGTAAAAGAAAAAGTGGCTGGCTGGCTTTTACCTGGGCCAGAGGCTAAATGTAGCCATACAACGTGGCAACGCCGTCAGTCTCTTGCACATTACCAGCTGACAGCGTTGAGAAGGAGTTTTTCGATGGCCTTTTATAGTTTGTTGTTAGTTTATTATTTATTGTTGTTAGTTAATAGTTTTTAATTATTAATGTTGTAGTTAGTTTACCCTACCCTAGTATGGTACGAGTATAATACTTTATTTATCGATTTAAAAATATATAGCCGTATTGTCGTCGTCACTTTGTGCATCGTTTGACCATTTTAGATTTAGTACAAAAATATCGGAAAAATCAATAATAAAAGTCCGAACATTTCGAGAACGCCTTTGCAAACCTTTGCACACGTTTTCTTCTTCCAAACGCACTTTAATAGTGAAATTAGTATATTAGTTACTCTAATGTTGTATGAAGCATATTAAAAATTGCACACTAATCAATTAACAGCGTAACTCAATGCAGACCTATTTAATTTGGATACTTCTGCTGTTATGTATTCTGTGGTTTGGGCTAAACTTCCATGTCGTGTAACGATGCTGAAATTGACATAAATTAGCCCCGATACCATCTAGAGAAAGTTCCGATTTGTATCTTTTAAAATTCATCAGAACTGTTCTTTAGCACAGGACATTGAACTGGGAGATGTGCCAAACGTTTTGCGTGTACTCGTTTTAACTGACTACTCGTATTATTCGGTATGTGATGATGCACAGCATCTGTGAGAGGGCGTTGTAACCAAAAAAAAGAAGAAGAACTGAAAAGAGTATTATAGAAATGCTACCTTCTAAGGAGAAATCTATATCTATACATATAATAAGACAGTAAAAAAAC
The DNA here is from genome assembly GCA_950005105.1 of Lycophotia porphyrea. NCBI lineage: Eukaryota > Metazoa > Arthropoda > Insecta > Lepidoptera > Noctuidae > Lycophotia > Lycophotia porphyrea. The sequence continues at coordinate 1,625,883 of OX465396.1, forward strand.
TGTGTCTGTACATTGAATATATTAAAAAAAAAAATTGGGGGGTGTTTAGAAACAGTAATAGAGCACAAAAACTTCTGTCTGTTTGTCTGTACACGCTAATCTTCGGAACTACTCAACGGATTTGAATGATTTTTTTTTGTTGTATAGGTATTAAGTCTGGGCAACATATAGGCTATAATTTATCTTGGAAACTTGAACACCTGATGCAGAACCGCAACAGACCAGCTAAACTATAAGAGATACAAAAATGGTGCCATAGCAGAAATTTTTCCACGTAATGAGCATTTTCTGCTAAGAGAATAAATTTGAAGATCTTGAATAGCTGATGTGGAACTCCAAGAGCCCAGCCACATTATAACATATATAGGAATGACGTCTTAGCACGAGTTGTTCAGACTGATAAGCACTCTCTGTTGACGTATAAAGAATGAAGATGTGGAACACCTGTCGTGGAGCTCCAAGAGCCCAGTTACACTATAATATCTATAGGAATGACGTCTTAGCAAAAGTTGTTCAGCCTGATGAGCACTCTCTGTTGACGTATAAAAATTGAAAATCTGGAACACCTGATGTGGAAATTAAATCTATCACTAATTTCACTGTATTTCTACCAAAGGGTATCGTATTACCCAGAACTAACTGGGTTGTGGAGGGCAGATAGACAGTCGTTCCATGTAAAATACTGGTATTCAGCTGCATCCGGATGTACTGGAAGCCGAACCCAACAGCACTACATATTATAACACAATGTTCTCCGCCGCGTCTATCTGTCGCGATAAACTCAAAAATTACTGCACTGATTTTCATGTTGTTTGCTTAAATAGATAGTGGTTCTCGAGGAATTTTTTAGTCTATAATTCGTCAAGTTTTTGTACAGATTGGCTAAAATATAATGATATTTGTTGGAGGTGTTGGAATAAAATAAGCCGTCTGGGGGAGCTTTCAACGAAAACGCTGCTCTTTAAGATATAACAAAATGATGAATGGTAGAATTGTATATCTTATATAGGTCTCGGGAAAAATCTGCTATGGCTTATGTCTATCTCTTAAGGATAATATACTATATCCATTTTAATACTTTGTAAATGGGCAAACTAGGTTCCCATGAGTTGAGGGAATGGGATCATCATGATTACTTTTGGTCGCGATAAACGACATCCACGCAGGCGAAGCCGCGGGCATCAGCTAGTTAGAAATATAGATATATATATGAAATAAAAAGAAGTATGTAAGGATTGTAGCCATGGGCTGGCTGCGGGACTGTTCGAAAGAGATACCGCGGCCCTGGAACACAAAAAGGAAGGCGGCAAGGAAGGAACATAGATCGGTATGACATAGTCAGTACAAGTCTGACACTCCCTTCCGCTCTGTCCAGAGCGGGGAAGTCATTTGATGATTTCCCATCCGAAAAAAAGGTAAATTATGATACTTACAAGTTTCTAAACGTGCCCATATCTTTCTATCGTGTTGACTCAGGACCTTGATTTTACCTAATAGGTTCTATATACCTCAGTATCTGGTATAAATTTCAACATGCTAGGTCCACCCGTTCCTGAGAAAATCGGTGGTAACACTCGAACAGACAGACGGGAGGGGTCATTTGATGATTTCCCATGCTAAAAAAAAAAAAGATTGTAGCCATAATAGACCTATTATTTAGCCTTATTAGATTCTTTAGCTTATCCATGACAAAAAGAGGCACAGAGTCTGTCTTTGTGTCTGTTATGCTAATTCAAATTAACTTCGAAATCTTGGCAACAAAAATTTCTCTGTAACATTGAAGATAATATCACTCGTACATTTACCTCTGTAGACAGGTGGTCCTGGTCAGGTCATTGTCCATTTGTCTTCCTTTATTACCCTATTATTAGGTTTTCTGCAAAAACATCATCATTAGAATAATTGGATACTTTATTTTCAGCGAGACGCGCAATGGAAAATAAGGAACCCGTCTAGTCCACCTATCTAAACCCCCGTTTTACGAGTACTACCAAAGTATAATAAGGTTGCCTTCCATGTAACTACATATTTATGATGTCTTGTTATCCGATAACCCTACATTATTTTGAGTGTCAATCATTCTTCGTACGGCCTCGTTGCAATATATTCTCTTCCAAATATATTATTAGCACAAAAAGTAAAAAGTATAAATGCTTTTCTTACTCTCGACCTACAGGTGTTTTATCTACATAATTGACATTTTAAGAACCTTTAACATAAGAATACCTTATTCTTAATACAGAACGACTCCAATTAAGGCGATGCTGTTACTGTGCGTTGAATGGCTTGAAGAAATATTTCACGTCAGCAATCTACAGGTGCAACGATTCGGACACCCAGCCCGCTACCCACACCTACCATTTTCAACTCTTTATCAATCTGTCCCTTGGAGGGCTGCTATTAAGAAGTTTTTCAGAACAAATTTTACACTGCTGCGGTATATTCAGTTCCCAGCAACCGATTGAGCTGAAATTTTGCACACACCTTTGATGGCTCAGCGGGAAATTTGATTGAGAAAGCAATTTTTTTGTCAAATACCGAATGAATTTATGCGAAATTTTAACGCGCACCCACATTATGTCACTTTACTTGAAATTTAAAGGAAAAATAGATTTATGAAAGCCAAGAATCTCTTACTATATTTACAGTAGTATTCACTGTGTTTTTTACGATGTTCCAAATTATTTAATAAATCTTGAAGGTGAAGTCATGACGTGTGATCTTAATCACCTGTTTATTTCACAACTATTAATGTTGAGAGTAAGGGATGCTACACATAGGTCTGCCCAGTACATTCTGTTCGACATTATTGCACTAGGTATACTCGGTTCGTGCCGATTTGCAAACTCTTTTCGGTATCTATCATCGCTGAATCGGATCGAGTTGCTAGAATTCGAGCTAAACCAATATGGCCGTCCGGCCTGCGCTGAATCATGCCCACCAAAACATGTATATTGTGTAGACATCTTTGGCTGCCAGTTCTGAAAATTACTTACAAAACCCAGTTACTGGAGTAGTAAAAATAAATGTAAGATGTACTGTTGTTTCAAGACAGCAAAGAGATTTATTTTTGTTAAATGTTTTAATTTACGAGTATCTTTTTATATCCTGAAGGATTTTCTTGGCTTTCCCTGTGTAGGTGTGTATTCGTTGTGTTTTATTTCTGCTACAAGGAGTATCTAGTTACATTAGGACTGGGCTAGCTGCCATTTGTTTTAAAAACATATCATGTGTCATCTGTGGTTGTGAGTATCAAAGTTATGCCTTCTTAAAATAGTGCTAATTTCTGCAAATATTGTTCAGTGAAGAGATCAAAGTTCTACGTTTTGTCTGGTTTATTTCATTATGTGTCGTGTGAGTTACCACTAATTGTTTATGTATAGAGGAGTAGATTATATTGATAGGTCCAGAAGATTGGGAGTAGATAAAAATAAAAGTCCAGTAATAGTATTTTATGACAACGATATCGCTTTATTAGATGTCAAAATGAGGCAGGCGAGAGAGGCGCGCGCGCGGGCGGCGGTGAGGGGGTGGGGGGCGTGTCTCGAACGATCATGCGCACGCACAGCTCGCGCGCTTCTCCCGGGGCCTCGCACTCTCGATACATACTCCACGGTAATAAATAATATAAATAAATATCAACAAGTTACAAAATAGCCTTTGGTAAAAAGATTAGATCACTAAAGTGTATATTTTTTTTTGTTTGGCTTACAAAATTTTTTTTTACAGTTTTTCGTTTCACGCATTCGTAACTTTCAACTGCTATGTATAAAAAAAAATTAGTTACATTTCAACGAAAAATCTGTACAGTCCGTTTTTTTTTCTGTAGTGGAACGTTTAGAAATCTTCGGGCGCCAGGTCGAACCTAGGTGGGAAGGTGCCGAAACCGTCAGCGAAGCCGGGACGCGAGCGCTGGGGCTGCGGATGAAAACATACATTAATATCTTACTCAATGTCACCAGCAAAGATAAACGACATGCAGGACCTGGATACTCGTACATGCCCGGAACTCACAGATGCAAGATAATAACATAATATAATATATATGGGGACAACTGTCACAGGTACTAGGTCTACATCAAGGGGCTGCACTGCTCATAGTGCTGTATGTGGCGTGCAATATATTGCCAACTTACATATTACTCTCCAGTGCTGATTTAGGGACGCCCTTTAACGGACGCCTGAATCAGAGAATGATGCTTAGTATCTCGAATTAGTATTGACGGTTTGGTAAAGACTTAGTGAAGGAAACTCACCGCCGGACTGACTCCTCTCGCGGCGGAACCTGCGCGTCCCTTGCCACGGAATTTGCTGATGGCCTGCTCGGCAAGGTCTGCCCTCTCTTCGGCCTCCTCCAACTCCTGCTGTGCCTTGCGGAACTTAGCCAAGTTGAGGGCGGCGATTTCTTCGGCTTCCTCGATCTGCCTCTTGTAAGTCTTGATCTTCTGTTGCAGTTTGTCGACCAGGTCCTGCATGCGCTCGTGGTTCTTGCGGTCCTCTTCGGCCTGGAAGGTGAGCTCCTTGATGCGCCTCTCGGACTTGCGCAGGTTCTTCTGGGCGTCGGCGTGTCTCCTCTGTTCACCGTCGAGCTCATTCTCGAGCTCCCTGACCCTCTGTTCCAGCTTCTGGATGGCCTTCTTGCCTCCCTTAAGGGCGTTGGCTTCAGCCTCATCCAGCCTGACTTGCAGTTCCTTGATCTGTTGTTCAAGAGCCTTGCGGAGTTTCTCCTGGGTCTGAGCGTGATCCTGTTCGGCGCGCAGCTCGTCGGCGAGACGGGCAGCATCAACCATGGCCTTCTTGGCCTTCTCTTCGGAGTTCTTAGCCTCGTTGAGGAGCTCGTCGAGGTCGGAGTGCAGGGTCTGCAGCTCGGACTCGAGTTTCCTCTTGGCAGCGGACAGGGAAGCGCTCTGGGCGGATAGCTCGTTGAGCTGTTCGTGAGCGTCGCCGAGTTCCTGCTCGGCCTGGCGGCGGGCGCGATCGGCCTGTTCCAGCAGGGTGCGGGACTCCTCGAGTTCGTTCTGGAGGGCGTTGGCGCGACGCTCGGCAATGCCGCACTGTTCGCGGGCATCGTCGCGGGCACGCTGTTCCTCTTCCAGGGCGGTCTGGAGGTCCTTGATCTGGGCCTGGTAGCGCTTGATGTTCTTCTGGGCCTCAGCATTAGCCTTGTTGGCGTGGTCAAGAGCGATCTCAAGCTCGTTGATGTCAGCCTCAAGCTTCTTCTTCATGCGCAGGGCCTCAGCCTTGCCCTTAGCCTCGGCTTCGAGGGAAGCCTGCATGGAGTCGAGAGCACGCTGGTGGTTCTTGCGGGTGTTTTCGAACTCCTCCTCCTTCTCTTGGATGCGCCTGTCGATCTCCTGCCTGACCTGGGACAGCTCAAGCTGAGCGCGGAGGACCTTGTTCTCCTCCTGTTCGAGGGCAGATTCAGCCTCCTCGAGGGCGGCCTGGAGCTCGTCCTTCTCGGCCTCGAGGCGCTTCCTTGCCTTCTCGATCTCGTGGATGTTGCGGCCACCTTCGCCGATCTGGTCAAGCAGATCCTTGACTTCGTCGGCGAGGTTCTTGTTCTCGCGGCGGACAGCCTCGAGTTGCTCCTGGCCTTCCTCGTAAGCACCCTTGAGGCGGAACAGTTCGGTGGAGTAGTTGCGGCACTCCTTCTGGCTGGCGTCGAGCTCGGCGGCGAGGTCGTCGACCTTGAGCTTCCATTCTCCGATGATCTTGTCGAAGGCCTTCTGCTTCTTCTCGGCAGCGTTGGCAATGGCGGTGGCACGGTCGACCTCGAGCTGCAGGTCCTCGACCTCGGTGGAGAGGCGCTGCTTGGTCTTCTCAAGAGCGACAACCTTCTGGTTGAGGGACTCAATGGTCTCCTCTGCCTCGGCGAGGCGGGCCTGGAGCTTGCGCTTGGCCTCCTCGAGTTCCTCGGAGCGTGCAACACCCTCGGACTCGTACTTGGAGCGCCAGAGCTGAGATTCGGCGTTGGCCTTGGAAAGCTGGCGTTGAAGATCAGCCTTGCCTTCGGCCTCCTCCTCGACCTGTTCGCGGATGTTGTCCAGGTCGTGCTCGAGGTTGCGGAACTTGCCAAGAAGAGTGGCGCGTTCCTATGGACAAAAAGATACGATAAGTCATTGCTCATATAAAACTTTAAAATAAGTGAGAGATTTTTTAGGATGAATACATACCCTGGCCTCCTCGTCGGCGAGCCTCTTGGTGTCCTCGAGCTGGGTGGTGAGGGACACCTTGATCTTGGACAGCTGAGACACCTGGGACTCGGCCTCCTCCAGTTGGCGGAGCAGGTCGGAGTTCTCGATGGACAGCTTCTTCTTGGCGGCGTCCAGGTCGTTGAGGGTGCGGTTGGCCTCATCAGACTTACCCTGGACCTCGTTGAGCTGGTGCTGCAGCTGCTTGACGATCTTCTCTTGGGCAGCCTGGAGGATAAGTGTGTTTTAGAATGCAAGTATTGATAATGTTGCATGTTAGTTCTTTTGTAAAAGGAAAGTAAACTTTTGAATGGTTCTTTTTTTTTGTTATTAATATCATTATGCATTTTTGTTAAATATTATTATTATTTGTCCAATTTGGAAAAACAATTCCATATTACGATTAGTAAAATTCATTTTTTTTGTTCATTCAAATAAACCTTAAATAATAAATCCATGCGTTATTATTATTTATTTTTTGAAATGTTATCGTATTACAAGGGAGGTCACTCAAATGTCGGCGGTTTTAGCTTCCATGCTACACCTAATCAAATGAAAGTATTAGTTTATTATGATGAGTATCATTGTCATGGGATGGATTATGTGTTTTCGTGTGTGGTGTTTTGACATTTTATTCTCCTTAGATTTAATAAGCTGCAAAGCGAAGCCCTGTAATGGCAAAGGCCAACAAAATTTTCTTTTCATCCTTTGTACCTTTTCGTTGGACACATGGTCGAGTCCGGCACGAAGGTCATTGACTTCGCTAAAGTACTGAGAGCGCTCTTTCTCAGCCCTGGATAGATAAATAACGACAAAATAATTTTAGTACAATGTCAACAGCCGTCTAACACGGTCGAGGAATGAACAGATAAATATCGATCGTATCACAATGCCATGTGATGTGTAATGTGGGTCGTAAGGTTCCATGCAAGGTACACCCCAGGCGGTACACATGCCTCTACGGACGACATGTTACCTTCTCTCTCGCTACTTGATCGACAGCCCCGCGAGTGTTGTTAAGCTCGTTGTAGCAAGACGCGCGGTCATGCTCAGCCCTGGATGGTTCATCATAGTTCAGTAAATGTAATCTCTATATATAATTTTGACAAATCTATCAATCCCACATGTATCCGTCGACCGATGTTGATGATTCACGCGTAGGCGTCGATACATCACATTTATTTGATTTGCTATTTTTATAGTAGTGTAAAAATATACTCACTTGGCCTTGAGCTTGTTGAGCTGGTCGAGCTGCTCACCCATCTCCGAGACGGCATCGTTGTGCTTCTTGCGGAGGTTGGCGAGGGTAGACTCGTGCTGGATGTTGGCCTCCTCGAGGTCGCGGCGCAGCTTGCTGAGCTCGGCCTCGCGCTTCTTGTTGAGCTCGATCTGAGCGGAGGTGGCGCCACCGGCTTCCTCCAGACGCTCACCCAGCTCCTCGAGCTCGCGGGCGAGGTCGGCACGCTGCTTCTCGGCCTTAGCGCGAGCCTGGCGTTCGGATTCGACCTCCTCCTCGAGCTCTTCGATGCGGGCTTGCAGTTCCTTGATCTGTTTCTGGTTCTTGCTGACCAGAGACTGCTCGTCCTCGAGCTTGGCGGTGAGGGACGAGATCTCCTTGTCCTTGCGCTGGATGGTCTGTTCGAGCTCCTTCTTGTTGCGCTCGAGGTCGGCGACGGCTTCCTGCGTGAGCTTGAGGTCGCCCTCGACCTTCCTCCTCTGCTTCTCGACGTCGCCGCGCAGCTTCTTCTCGCGCTCCAGAGAGTCCTCGAGCTCGTCGAGGGTCTGCTCGAGCTTCTGCTTGACCTTGTTGAGGTGGTTGACCTTGTCCTCGGCGGCCTGGAGCTCCTCGCTGGTCTTCTGGGTGGACTCTCCTTGGAGCTTCTTCTCCTTGTTCAACTTGTTGATAAGCTCGTCCTGGTGGGCGATCTCGTCGTTCAAGTTGCGGATCTGGTGGTCCTTAGTGGCTTTGTCCTGCTCGGACTTCTGGACGGACAGTTCCAAGTCCTCAACATCCTTCTTCAGGCCGGAGACTTCCTGTTCCAACTTCTTCTTAGCCTGGAAGAGCTGGTTGCGGGCATCCTCCTCCTGGGTAAGGCGGTCCTGGGTGTCCTACAATATAAAATGTTCGAGTCAGTTCTCTGAATCAGCTTTGTTTAAAATAAGTACTAACGAACGCGTCTGCTTTTTTTCAATTAACACTTCTAAGAATAAGGCAATTAAAGTTTCGCAATAAAATCCTGTTGGGTGCAGACGTGCAGTTATTTTAAACACGATCGAACTATTTCCCGTGTAAACAAACCTGGAGTTTATTTAAAGAATCGCGTCAAGCATACTAGCGGCGAGTTAACTCGCTACACTGTATAACTCTACATATTTGGTTTGCAACACTGACTGATGTTTATCGACCGCAGGAAACTTCACTAATTTTAATTAGATTAATTAGCTGTAGACTTTCATCGCGTCAACTCTTCCGACCTAAATTCTAGTTGCTATTTCAGTTCCAGCAACAAAATTTTAAATATCCACTGGCTTGTTAATCACTAACTGATTCTAATGAACGATAAGAGCACTTGTCTATTAGCAATAATGTATGTGTGTAGTACTCACCCTGAGCTGCAGCTCGAGGTCAGCCTTCTGCGCGTTGAGCTTAGCGGCGCGCTCCTGGATCTCGGAGAGGTTGCCCTCCTTGCCCTCGATGGAGGCAAGCAGATTGGTCTTCTCCTCGAGCAGCTTGGCGTTGAGGACCTCCAGCTCCTTGCGGAGCTTCTCTTCCTTCTCGAAAGCTTCCTGGGCCTTCTGGGCCTTCTCCTCAAGTTTCTGTAAATCGCCCACACTTTTAGTCTCCCCGTTCCATTCCGTTAAGTGAACCGCGGCCGCCATTGTTTATTAATTATTAAAACATCAATAAAAAAATAAAAAGGAATGCAAATGTGTTCGGGTCGTTCGTAAATATACGGTAGGGTAGGTGCGCGCGCTGCCGACCACTCCGCTACTGAGCGGCGCTGGAGTTCTCCAGCGGGTGGAACATGGCGCCCACGCGTTCCTACATCGTCAGTATGGTAAAGGTGCGCGGCGGGGGCGCGGGCGGAGCGCGGATCCAGAAATGGCCGCAGCACCTGCTGTGGTGTCGCGTAACCGACAGGTGGGCGCGGTCCGCGCTATTTGCGGTACCTTGATTCACGCGTCCTATATCCGTGTATAGTGGGTCAGAGTGTACGATATAATTAATAACGATGATGGATGCTTACCGCGAGCTCATCCTCGACGCGGGTGACGTTGAGGAGGGGCTTGACCTTCTGCCACATCTTCCACCAGGGCCAGGTGCGGAGTTGCAGGTACTTGCGCAAGTTGCGCTGGACAACTTGGAGAGCCAACCTTTTTAAAAAGTAATTATCATGAAATGTCATGCACTTCGGAATATGGCGCTATGTACAAGTGTCAATGTCAAGTATGCTTACCTCTGTTCCTGCAGCTTCTTGTACTCCTTACGGGACAGGTAACCGCGGATGTAGGCCTGGAGCCAGGAGACGATCTTGGACAGCCTGTCGTCACGCAACTCTTCCATCTGACCCAGGACACCGGCGCGGAAGAATACCTGCTCGTACATGGCAAGTGTTAGGGGAGGAGCTTGTCTTGAGATGGAGGTAAGCAATATGCATTGATTGAATTGAATATAACAATATTGAGTTTACCTCTTTTGGTCCTTAAAACCTTTAAAAATTTGAAATTAATTATAGTTGTAACAAACAAAGAAAAGAGATTAAATCTCGTGTTAGTCATATTCTCATACGAGTCATCACGAAGAATTCACAAAAACAGTAAAGTGGCACAACAGACCGATAGAACAGAAAGATAGGGTTATTTTAGTTACTGCGTCATGCAATGAGGGTATAGAGGGAAAATTAGTTCAATGTAGGCTGTGTGTGGCATGCTTGAGTTCTACCTTCGTCTTTCCCAGTCTGAAAGACTCTGAATCCAATGCGGTATGCTCGAGGATTTTCTTAGTAGCAACCTCAGGTGTAATGGGTTCTTTGATCAGGTTCGGGCACAGAATTTTGTATCTGCGTTATAGGAGTACATACAATATGATAACAGTGTTTATTATGTACGTGTGGGTTGAGGATAGGGGAACACAAACAGGAGCCTGAGTAGCTTGGACTCCGGGGTGAGCACGTATAAATAGGTTTATGGTCAAACTATGACACCAGTCTCATAAGGTGCTGAATTCGACAAAGCACATTAAAGCCTCGCGATCCGGGTGTTCAGGGGTTTTGGACCGCTAGGCTCAAATAGCTAACTACTTCAGGGGTATAAACACATGCCTTGGTGTGACCCAGACGATAGGACTCGACGTCTAAGGCGGTCGCCTCCAGGATGATTTGAGCGATTTTCTTAGGATCGGATTCCTTTTCCACAGCTTGAGGGGCCAGGATCTTGTAGCTACATTACCAAAATATATGGACACACAATGAGGGAATGTACTGATAATTTGTTCACGAGGGTACCAATACATAGATACAAGTTCTTGGTATCTTCGGGGGCAATGGGGGCGGATCAAGGGGTAAACCAGAAGTTTCCAAAACAGCGTTAACGTTCTAGAAAATTCTTTAAGTCGGGGTAAAAGGGATTGTATGACTAGATGGCAACATCTAGATTACGTATGAGTTCTACAGGTGCATACCAATCATGACTACTAGGTATGATACATACTCGGTAGGAGGCAAACCATAAATGGTAGGATCTAAAAACAAAATCTAGTTTCTTATAGATTTTCAAAACTATAACATGCTATCTCCATTCTAGGATGGTATCAATCTCTGCCTTGCCTTTGTGTGGCCAACACGATAGCTTTCAGGGTCGAGACCCACTTCCTCCAAACACTTCCTAGCGGCCTCTTTAGGATCTTTTTCTGCTGTCATGGTTGCTGGCGCAAGAATCATGTAACTGTTCATTAAATAACATGTTAATTTAGTTCATCATCGTAAAACATGAGTGGCTTCAGTATTTATATCACTTCGCACCTTGATCAAATAATAAGGTGTGAGTGAGTGTGGAGCTGGTGGGGAGGCATCAAAATAATTTTAGATGTTATTAGTCACGCCTGCACGAATGTCTGATGACGTCAACCGAAACTCAGCTGCAGCCAGAATAAAATCGTGTCGAATATACCAGAGCCCAAAGAATTTGTTTAGACTCCACCGCCAACCAAATGTGCGTGTCTTCATAAATTGAATCTCATATATGAAAATAAAGTAAAGTTATTTGATGACTGGAGATACCATAAATATTTTCCGAATGGGCACTTAAGACTGAAATAGATTTTGTTGGAATCCGCGAGGTCGAAATCTTACCGGAGCTTGAAGTCGGGGTAAACCATCCTGTTGGGGAAACCTTTACGGCAAATACGGATGCCTTCAAGCACACCGTTACAGGTCAGCTGGTGCATCACAAGGTGAGAGTCGATGAGACCTGCGTGACAGAGTAACACACAACTCAAGACAAAAATTACATTTTTAACAGCACGTAGAGGAAATGACCAGTACGATGACCGAGAGTCAACATTTTATCGGGTTACATATACTAGGAAAAAAATGTTAACAGATGTAAAAATTGAATTAATCAAGTGAAGTACTCACCGGCCTGCTTCAACTCGTTGGGGATGATACAACGTACGAAGTGAGGCTGGGTAGACCTCAGGGTGGCCATCAGGTTGTTAAGTTGTTCCTGTAGATGCAAAACGTATTAGAATCCATTGTACTCGTGCTTAGATTTGCACAAAAAACGATTTCGCAGACAAAGATTGCAAAAAAGAATATAAAAATAAGCTTGGTGAAGATGATTTCTGAAGTCAAAGTGCAGAAATTATCTTTGAAACATAGAGAAGCGACACTCAAATATAACGCAACCGGAGAGCCTAGACAAATGGTAATAAATTTTATATATTCGTATTCCTATAACAAGTTTCTACAAGATTGAGATAAGCTTTTGCGTAGCTAATATCAATCCAATGCAGTTTTTACTTTTTCATAATCATTGTCGCCGATACAATGTTGCTTTGTCTAGTCCCTCAGAAGTAAACTTTTGCTGGAAAAGTGCGTAAACATTAAATCACACATTAAGGTTAAAACATGAAAAAACACATCAAAATTATTAGCTTAACATTCAATAGCAGCAAGTGTAGCGTAGTAACGTTTTTTTAAGTAGGTAACTACTTTGCAGCTAAAAATACAACATTAAGACACACTTTAGTATGTAGTGCGTCTACAATGGATGATGGTGAATTATACATACCCTACATGTATCATACAATACAATACACGTAGGTTTGGTAATGAGGTGATTCTAAATTACCTTTCAGTCAATTCAGGTATCGAACTACAATAAACTCAAAACCCAAAGCAGATGTACACCCAAGTTGTTGTTTCTGCATCGGTGATGAAAAAAAAACAAATTCAACTAAATAATTTGAACATTTAAACACCTTGTAAGCGGAGGAGACAGTAGCGAAACCGCCGCCCTTCTTACCGCGACCGCCTATGGACGTACATTAACAAGCAACTATTAGTACCAGGACAATCACAATGACGTCACTTAGGACACTACAATACTCGTAGACGAGACACCTGCGGGACGCGACGACATGAGCTGTGTTTATATAGACATGGACAGACATGATTATAGTGAAAGCGTGCAAGACTGGCCCTATCGCCCTGGAATCCATAAACCAAATATTAAAATGAACTTGAATAATTCAGAGAACGATTCCATAGAACGGGAGCCAGCCTTAAGCGTGTAGATAGACGAAGACAGTAAAGCCACGTAGGAGTCACAGAAGCAAATCGCGGTGATTGTATGTTCCGGTTTACCCTGTACAGTGATGATACGGTCTGGAAGGCAGAACCCTTAGCGCGTTTGCCACCAGCGCCTAGTTTAGTGAAAACATGTGTCAGAATAAAGTATAAGCTGCAGAACTAACCCCTGACGTTTGTAGTCAGTGTTAACTCTAGATAGATGCTGTATAGAAAGAATGGAATGGACCAAGTATTGAAGTATACATCTTGGTGTTGGTATCCGTGTGATTTATGATGGTTTTTGAAGTGTAGACTTGTGATGGTGATGCATGATAGCTCATGGTAGCACTGTAGTATGTCGCCTTCAATACGATTATTGTGATCTAAAGTATTCATCATTATAGTATTTGATTCAAATATTTCATTAAGTTCAAGTGTTCAGATGATACGTACCCTTGCCGCCAGCACCACCGCTGGCATCACCAGACTGACCAGGATGGTCAGCAAAGATCTCAATAAGAAGTTTGTTCTGGCCCTTCTTGAACTGGTCAACGACAGTGTCGTTGAGGGGGTCCTTGTTCTTCTCCAGCCATCCACTGATGTTGTAGCCGACCTGTTCCATGATAATTTGAAGAAGTTAGCTCGGGATTCAAGGGACAGTGAAAGTCCCAAAGATGATGAGGTAGTATGTGTGTCAGATACTTACGTTACCGGCATAATGTCCAATGGCGAAGTGAGCGGCCTGGCAACCGGGTTTGGGGGGCTTCGGCTTCAGGTAAGGAGCAGACTTGCCCAAGTGGTTGTTGTTCAACTTCTCAACGAAGGTAAGATCGGTGGCTTTGGGGAACATAGACTCTTCCTCAAGGATGGAGAGGATACCCATGGGCTGTAAACGTACCAAGGAGATTAGAACACGAAGTGGGCGTGGGTGATGCGAAGTATGGTCTCATATCTGGAACTTTATGGGTAAGAAGGGGTGCATTAGGTGTACAAAATATATTAAACATTGTTTAAACTAACTCTCTGAATAGATCCTCTTCTTATGTTTATTCTTTATTGCATAAAAAAGAGAGAAATACACACACAAAATTACAACATATAGGTTATGTACAAAGGCGAGCTTAACCCAGAATTGGGTTATCTTACAGCAAACCTTACTTCGATTGCGAGATTTGCAGAAGAGGGTATCCTTAAGATCGATGTTTTTTTTTTAATATTTTACTCTTTAAACAAAGGAAAAACTTAAAATGAGACATAGCTTAAAACTAAGTAAAACGTACGAGTAATTTAGTAAGTGGCATGCAGGTCAGACATCAAAAGAAAGTTATGATAGTGAATTATTATATTATAACGTGTAATATAGTGTATTGTGGTAAAAAGCTCTACCTCAATTTATTGAAAAAAGGTGCCGATTAAAATAATTACTTTATCAAATACTACACAAGCAAATTAATTTTGTAAAAAAAAAATACTAGATAAATTAGATTATTCGAGCTGTGCATTATTTTGATTAAAATTGCGATTATATATTATAAAATTAACTACGTTTCGCGTGCGATCCTGAGACTGGTGTATTTATTTTACTTGGGACGCGGTAGCCAGATGCAAACTAAAATATTTCATAAGTTTTGCAGTAGCTTCGCTTGCATAATTGTTTTGCGTGTGTGGTACAAGCGGGTACTGTCACATCCCTGCCTAGTTATACCGTGTCGCGGGGAAACAGCCAGCAGTTTGCACTTGCAGGCGATGGCTCAGCCTGAAGCTCTCGCGGCCCTACTTCCTCAAGCTATGCACTTATAACCACTAATACCTTCTCTATTAAGTCTATTGTCGCTTGGAGGTCCATACCAAAATCTATGAAGCTCCATATGATCCCTTCTCTTTCATATTCCTCTTGTTCTAGGACGAACATGAAATGGTTAAAGTACTGTTGTAATTTTTCGTTGGTAAAGTTAACACAGAGCTGATTAAACCCGTTCATCTGGATCGCGGCGCGACATGGAAAAAACGGTCGAAATACTGTTATTAGTTTACTGAATACTTGTAAAGGTAGTGTGTTGCGTGTTCCTGAAGATTAGGAATGTAACATTAAACACTAAAAAGAAAAAGACACACAGAAGAAATCACACAGAAAAACATAAGAGCAAACAGCATTGATGAGGACTCGGGTAGCAGCACGCAATGACGCTATGACGCCACCCGAGGACCTCTGTGGCGTGAGCAAGCTTTCATCGTTGCGTTGACGCCAACTACCTTTTCAATAAGGTCAATGCAATTTTGCAGATCCATGCCAAAGTCAATGAATGTCCATTCGATGCCTTCGCGCTGGTACTCTTCTTGCTCCAGAACGAACATGTGATGGTTAAAGAACTGCTGAAGTTTCTCGTTGGTGAAGTTAATGCAGAGTTGTTCAAAACCGTTGAACTGCAGGGAGATAAGTAATGTGGAGGGTTAAGTTTGGGGGTTTGGGTAATACGCTACGGATCTCATTCCGCAGTTGTTGTATGATGTGATGTAGACCTGAGTAGAGAGAAGTACCGTACGGCCAAGCCAGTCTCACGTGGCTTGGCAGGTTAATGATACACGTTATCCCGTCAAGTTGCTTCCTGCGCCGACGGGTTGAGACGAGACTCAACGACAATTACCTTCTCGATAAGATCGATACAAGCGAGCAAGTCCATTCCGAAATCGATGAAGGCCCAGTTGATACCCTCCTTCTTGTACTCTTCTTGTTCGAGTACGAACATGTGGTGGTTAAAGAACTGCTGCAGCTTCTCATTGGTGAAGTTAATGCAGAGTTGCTCGAAACCGTTGAACTTTTGATAACATTATGAAGGGGAATTACACACACACACACTTTAAGCATATGCATATATAGCATACTATTCTAGATCGCTACATAATATATGAGCGAGCAGGGATCTTATAGCTGAAAACTAACACACAAAATCGATACTAATCGAGCCCAACCGAGGATGCTGCACACTCGGTGTACCTTTTCAATAAGATCTATGCAGGCAAGCAAGTCCATTCCAAAGTCAATGAACTCCCAGTGAATGCCTTCCTTAGTATACTCCTCTTGCTCCAATACAAACATGTGATGGTTGAAGAATTGTTGGAGTTTCTCATTTGTGAAGTTAATGCAAAGTTGTTCAAACCCATTGTACTAAGAAATAAATCTGCATTAATATCTTAGGAAATTATTGATTTTCATTTCTTTCTTTACTGCTAATCTACTAAATCTACTAATGATAATCATTTTTCAGATTGTTTTCATCTTAATAGCCTTAGCCTTTGAGGCCGGCTCAAGTAATGATACTCACGTCGAAGATCTCGAAACCAGCGATATCCAGCACACCGATGAAGTGCTGCCTCTTTTGCTTGGTGTCTAGGGTCTCGTTACACTTCTTGACGAGCCACTTGAAGAGACGATCGAAGACACCCTTGCAGAGAGCACCGACGGAGTTGGTGACCTGGTCCTTGTTACGACCCTGGGTGACGAACTCGTTTCCGACCTTGATGCGGGGCTTCAACAAGTTCTTGTACAGGTCTTGCATCTCAATACCGAGAAGCTTGGCAACCTTGTCACCATCCTGTAAAGAGAGATACACAATAACGTTAGAAATGCGAATATTGCAGGGTATTGATCTCGGTACGAGACACCCTGCGGAAGAAATCATAACGGTGATGTTTGTCACCAATATCTCTAATTACGGAATTTTAAATAAATCAAACCACGAAAATGATACTGACCTCAGTGCCGTCGGCCTCAGCCTGTTCTTCGCGACCCCTCTGCTTGAACTGCATGCGACCCATGTGCATGACAGCGGCGGTGATCTTGTATACGTTGTCCTTCTCCTCTTGGGTGAAACCAAGAACGTCCATGGCTTGCTATATTACAAAATACACATTAGTATGCAGTAAGGAATTGCCCATGTCCATCAGAACGTTTGCGGGCTGATGGAAAGAAAGAAACTTTGTGAATTGAAAAAGAAAATGTTATATGAAATTCAATTTTGTGACAGAATTTAAAGATACGCTAATTTTACTTTTACTGTGAAGCTAGTTACTCATCTAGATAGGCTTAATTTGCAAATAAAGGGGCCGAATAAAGCTAGAAATAGTTAAAAGAACAAAACAGCTTAATTTCTAGGAAGTACTTACCGTATTAGACAAGTTAGTACAGTAAAAGGGAAGCGTTAGCATCATTAGGCATTTGTGGTAAATAGTTCGTAATATAGGAGTTGGTGCACAGGAAATAAATTTATTCTTTTTCATAGGTGTAGAGGGACGGATCATTATAACACAAATTTTGATACACATCATGTGTAGTTCCAAAGTGTAGAGCACCGGACAGGTATAACAATTCGGATGGTTTACTGAAACTAGACAACTATGGGACTACGGATTTTTTTCCATTAGCGTCAATGGTAATGGTGTTTTGTCTCATTCTCGATCAACTTTGTATTATGTTATACAGATTTGTTGTGCGACTCGTTGCTACATCAATGGGGTTCACTTTTTTCCACTCTCAATACACTTACGTCGGTCAACGTGCATTCCTCTCCGTCATCGACGTTAGGGATAGTAATTTTACCCTGGGAGACGGAATTGTAATCGTATATGTCGTTGCTCAACGCACACATTTCTGTCGATAAGATCATAATGTAACTATTAAAAAACCGGTCGTCACCACCAAAATGATGAATTTTGCCTGAAAATGCTTTTCAAAACCCTAACCGTCCCATGTCGTGTCTTTAAACATATTAGTTCGTGTGGTTGTGCTTGTGCTGGATCGGGTTTGTCGTGAACAATAAAAACCTGTGCATAAAGCCCTTTGAACTCTCGCAGGGAGCGGGCAGCATGTGTACGTCAGAAATTTTGTGACGATGACCGACAGTCGACTACGCAACGTAAGACACAGCTAGACTAAGTTTTTCAAAATGCAATTTCTGTGTGGCAGACAGGGATGAACATCTATAGCCAGACAATATGCTGTAACGGTATTATGCCTTGCGTTGTGGAATCGATTCAGTCATCCGAAATCGGAGTCAATCCACGGATATCTGCATCAAGACGCACGCTCCATGCGCAGGTTCAAGACTTACGATCGTGAGATCGCACTCTTCCGCGTCGTTGATCCCAGGTATTCGTGTCTTCCCTTGACTTATGAGGGGATAGTCCGAGATGCGGTTGCTTAGCATCGTTATTTCTGTAAACACCAAAATACCTGACATACACATGCGAAAACCGAGCGCCGACTCAGAAGTAAGCAAAGCAAGCAGCACTGCGATAGATGAACACGATAGTAAGGAAAGAATGAGTTGAGCCAGTAGTCAGGTTCTGGACTCACATCGGTCATCCTCATTTCCTCGCCGTCGTCAACGCCAGGAATACTAGTCTTGCCTTGCGCAATGATGTTGTAGTCATTGACATCGTTGGATAGTAAACATTGGGCTAAAAATGACACCAATCATAGTCATGAGTGAAAGGTGTCCAAGCTAAAGGTAGGAAGGGTACTCCACAGTATCAGAGTTTGGGTGGAACTTAAACTAATCTATAGGTAGGTATCTCGTGGCCGTATACAGGCGAGATATGCCGGCTGCCAGTCGGTTGTATGCGATCTGGCGACCGGCGTCACACAGGGCACGCTCTAACGACCTTCTGCTATACAGAGGCCAGACTTACGTCAGTCAACGTACACTCCTCGCCATCATCTACGCCTGGGATTGTAGTTTTTCCTTGCGAGATGATGTTATAGTCATATACGTCGTTTGACAGCAAACATATGTCTAAATTTCAAATAAAAAAATTAATGACAACATAAACAGGATGTACACGTTGTAAATTCTCCAACGGTGTTTTGTCGAAATGTGTAATTGTGTTTGTTGCTGTCCCAGGCTAAGCTAAATGGAATTGGGGAATAAAATTAAGATTTCTAATATCGAAACTAGAATAATAATTTACACTAGAATTGTCATAATTTCAAATCTTGATAATCAGAGAATAATAGCAAATTACAAATAAATCTGGTAAATTAATTAAGAATTTATAACTGTTTTTTCCTAATCATAAGAATATGTTGTAAGCCGTAGTGTCATGGGACCTTTACTTTGCAGTTACTATTAAAACCATTGAAATAATAACACTATTTGTAAAGTAATTAATATCGGTAATGTAATTCAACAGAACAAAAACTTGGTTGTCAAGTATCAAAGTTTTGATGCCAATAGAAAGGTCCCGTGACCCAAAGTCTGAACTTTGACTCAGACCAGAGCCCATACGCACCCTTAAGTCCAGGCACGGACCCAGACATCATCTGGTAGAAGATGTGGTAAGAACGCTCAAGACTCTGCTGGGAGATGACACGGGCCTTCTCGAGCAGATCTGGAAAAAACAAGAACATTAAGACCAAGGACTAAGGACCAAAATCTAAAGTGGCTCGAAGGAGCAAAGTCTGAGAAATACTTACAGGTCTCGATATCAGCTCCAGCCAGTTTACCGGAGGGTCCGAAGTGGATACGGATGAATTTACCCTGGGTGAGGAAGAACTTGGTTAGTGGTTGCAAAAACTATTTAACTAAACTTAAACTATTTGTTGGTTATTTCTTCCTGCATAAGGGCATTTAAAGATTAAAAAAAAAGATTATATTATCCTATAAGATTGTATAAAGATAAGATTATAAGTGTAAAATTTTGTATACTTACGAAACGAGACGAGTTGTCGTTACGGACGGTCTTGGCGTTACCGAAGGCTTCAAGCACAGGGTTAGTTTGTACGACCTGGTCTTCAAGGGAGCCCTTCTTCTCAAGAGTAGGGTCCTTCTTCTGGGAGGCACCGACGGTGGCGAAGTACGCAATTACCTTCTTCGTGTTCTCAGTCTTTCCGGCACCAGACTCTCCGCTGTTGGTTTTAAGGGATTTTTTCTTAGTGACCGTTGCGAGAGATAGTTTCTCTTAGAAGGATTTTGTTTGAAAAAAAAACTGCGCCAGTGACAAATACTCTCGTTGTTGGGGTTACATTTTTCAATAACTTTACTATTTAAGTTTTTAAGCTAATCTTTTTTTTGAGACTTATGTATGGGGCTTTATTTCAAAGAATTTATAAGAGCAAAAAAATATAACTTACGTAATCAACATAGATTGATTTTCGTGGTTGGTCAACATGTTGACGTAGGCACCATCGGAAATGGCGAAGATGTGGGGGGGTACCTCCGAACGACGCTTGCCACGGTACAGCCTGGCGCATCGTGTGGTGTACACGGGGTATCTCTTGTAGGGGTTGATAGCCACACAGAAGAGACCCGAGTACGTCTGTGGTGATTACGAAAAGATTAGATATGCTGATGGTAAAAGAGGTGATGGTGATGAGACTGAGTTTGGTGATAAGGAGGATAGGGAAGGATAAGTTGGATAAATAGGTAGTTTCGAGGGGAGTAAGAATACTCCATAGAATACGTCTCTAGAAGGGCTTTTTTTGGGAATAGTGTAAAAAATATATTTTTGCTTTTTTTTTTCAGTATTTATATTGGAAATAGTACTCCAAGAAAATCGTTTTAAGAAGGGTTTAAATACGGTGAAAAGGGTAAAATGGCTGATATAGGTAAAAAGTTTTTTACCAAGTTTACCAAGGATATTTTGATA
This sequence comes from Lycophotia porphyrea, assembly GCA_950005105.1. NCBI lineage: Eukaryota > Metazoa > Arthropoda > Insecta > Lepidoptera > Noctuidae > Lycophotia > Lycophotia porphyrea. The sequence goes on from OX465396.1 coordinate 1,646,509, forward strand.
GAAGTAAAAAAATAATGTTCTGGCGAGAGAGAAAGTAGGTAAACAACTTAAAGGAAATATAGGTTCAGAATAAAGAATTAGGAAGAACAGTTCATGACATAAATGTTATAAACAGTAAAATAAAGCTAAATCTAAAGAAAACACAAAAACAGAGACGGGTACTGTCCAAGTACTTTACGTCTTAATTCTTGAAAAAAAAAAACCTTGAAAGATGCAGGATTCTCTATAAGATCTCCATAGATTTCATATTGTCAAAATTTGTAAGAAACATTTATGAAAAAAGTAATACAAGTATTTTAGGGTACCTACTGACCTCGAGAGGAAAATTGGACCTTTATTTTTGTCCGTACGTCACGGATGTTTTATAGAGAATCCTGCTGATTCTAAAGCTAACACGTTTCGTTAAAGGGACGTCACTAAGTCCTGTAAAACAAATAATAGAAAAAGTGCGGAGCGAGGGTACAGTAACGATACCTTTCCGTTCCACATAGAGATAGATAGAACCACCCCCGACGCCAGCGGCGCGGGGGATCAAACACAACACAAAACTATTCTAGACAACAATGCTCTCTCTTCTATGAAAAGAGATGCAAAAATGTAGAAAAACAACCACAAGAAGATCCTCCGGACGCTGTCTAGTCCGTTTGCACCGACTTGTAAACAAATGCGGCCCAGGAAGTGTTTAGTTACAAAATGGGTCAAGATTTGGCTCTGTAGACACATTTACTGCGATAAAGAACCCTATTGTAGATAGGAATAAAGTTTATAAAGCTATAGCGGATGTTGCCGAAAATAATTTCAAAACAATCTATTTCGAGAATCATCGGCAGTTTTTTTTCTTAATACTGTAGTCCTTTGTGGAATCATTTTATAGTTGGGACATTCTGAAGCAAATTCTTGTTAATCTTTGTTTGTAAAATTATAATTAATTTTGATGTCTTGTAATTATATTAGAAATCATTTACCAATCTCTAGTGCAACAATTAGCAGCAACAGAACGTTCGCCAAAATATTCGCGTCGAACGAGAGAGAAACTTTTCTATTGGGACAGAAATATCGAGATGCTAAATAAAATGTACTGAAATAGCATCAGCTGGCATGTCTCTACTGCTATTTATATAACAAATTGAGACATCAATCCAAGATTAAATGCGCCATTCATGGACATCTATCGCACTTTAAAACTTGGTAACAATCCAATACTATCGAGAAATGTGTCTACTGTGATGAAAGATAGGAGAGGTGAGGTACATGCACACTGCAAGGCCGGAACTCTAGCCCGCTCCCTCGACTTACGTAAATGAGCTTATGGTAATATCTCTGCTTCAAGTTATACAAAACAGAAGCGTCGTTGAGGTATGTCAAGTTTGACATGTCCTCGCATTTCTCGTACTTAGGTGGGTTGACTTGACCAACAAGATCTTTCTTGAAGTCTTTGGTCTGTGGAGAAATGATTACATTAGTTTATGGTAATGGTGGTGGCGCTTGGAGCGCCTACTTACATAGATCAGTTTCGAATAATATCGCTGTCGCAGATTGTGGAGTACTGCAGCCTCGTTAAGATAAGTCAAGTCAGCCATGTCCTCGACTTTCTCGAATTTCGGCGGGTTTACTTGTGAGAGGAGTTCCTTTTTTAACGTCTTTTCCTGCTCATTTAATGTAGGGTTTAGTTAATCATTAGAACATAAAACAAGATTAAAGCTTTCCCCTTCGTTAAGGATTGATGTTTGTTTATCTTTGAGGGTCTTTGTCGGAAAAGTAAGAAACCATGTTATCTGTACTGATGTTTCCAACTCTCCAACAAAAATATAATTTCTATGAACGTCATCAATCATCATGTTTACTTAGCGTCGAGTTTTGATAACTATTAAAAAGTATATCTTATTCATCATTCTGCGAACCTAACCCATATTCTGAAATGATTGATTTCGTTGAACTGCCTTCCATTTAGGATGCATATGTTCCATATTGCAACTATTGAGATATGCAAAACTGTATAATTACCTCGCCACCAGGCAGGTTGACGGTCACCATGTCACCCTTGGTGGCCTTGATCTCGCCCTGCAAGAAGCCCTCCTTTTCGTCAGGCACCCAGCATGCCTTTTTGCCATCGTACGGCTTGCTTTGGTCGATACGCTTCTGTTCCAGAGAAACGAACAGGTACGGAGTCGGATCGGGGTCCTCGCCCTCTTGGACAACTGGCTTCGGCATTTTCGGAGGGCTAACGAGACTTTTGGGCTAGTCGAGACACGAGAACGTTGCCCTGGAGCCTTCCTGTAACACACGCGGCACGTTAGTGAACCGAACCGACTTTATCGACGGAGATAAAGCGGCCGAGAGGCGTGTGCGGCTATTTGTGGCTGTAACCCGAGTAGTGGCCGCGCGGGAACGGTGCCAGCTCGCCAGTTTGCGTAACGCCGACTTTTATGCTCGCGTTTTTTATTAGCTTACACCGTTCGGCCCTTCGCGGATATTACGTCACAGAGGTATGCGAGCCTGGAGGCACGCCAACCGATGTATCTGACACTGGATTGTTTATTGTCTTTTATGGTGATGGCTAATGGGTCACTGTTCACAACACCTGGTGGATCATTGATATCGATTGCGTTGTTTTTATCGATTCGGACTTTCAATTGATTGATTGATTTTTGTTTTCAGTTACATCACTTCAGTCAATCCTGATTTACGTCACTGCTATATACTAATACATTGCTTTCTTTTCAAACTTTAAAATCAAAACACTGTTTATCCATTCAATATATTTCATTTAGGACAACCAACTGTTTATAAAATTCAATTAACCACTTCAAACGATTTTTTTTTTAATTTATTTCGCCAATAATTTCAAAAAGCTTTTCAAATTCAATTGCTACTACAATTAACAACAAATCGAATCGGTATCATAAAATTCATTTCAAATAGTAAATAAATGCACTGAATTTCAATATACCCTCAATAATCCAAAAGTGTGGAGTGAACACAAACCGACCAGCACAAAAGCACGGCGACCACTGAACACAATCAATCCAATGCACGAGATAGATCAGCTGTGGTCCTGCCACCACGCTACGTCACTGCTCCTTGCACTGAGGCACTCGCGGCCACTCGGATTGCACTCACTATAGTCGCACAACGCGGCGCGTGCGTCGTTACTCACGTTAGAAGCCGTTCTGACCGGCGGCGGGGTGCTCCGCTGCTTTTTATACGCGCAATACGATACCATCGCGCGCGATCACCCCATTTTAGGCGGATGCCAGGCTGGGCTTCAGCTACACTTTCAGACGAGCTTAGCTTTCACTTGGGCGGCAACGCGCCGACGCGCTTCCCGCTGCCGCCTGACAAATATTCAAATAAAATAAAATATTGATTTTTGTTCATGTTCATTGTTTTTATGTTTATTGAACAGCGTTCCGGCAGATCACCGGTGGATGGAGAGGTAATTGAAAACAGACCTATGGTTTATACGGCGTTTAAGTACCGCTGAATATAAACATTGGAGCGTTTACACGTTTGATAGGGAAGGTATCGTATTGGTGATCGGGTTCAATGGATCGTCGTTAATTTAATTAGATTCTATATAAAATAAAATACTTCTCATTACTGTGTCGTTGACTTTTGGATGGATTCTGCAGTTTTTTGCAGTTATTTTGGTAATATCTCATCATAATTATTGTTTATTAGGCGTATGATAGTACATATTTCAGTTCAAAAATACTTGGGCGACAGCTATGCTGTATGAGCTTAGTGATATCGTACTTGGTTTTCATATCTGGAATTTGACAAATTGTTTTATAACTGACGGATATATTATCAACGAAATCATCTGTTTTGAGTGCAATCATCATCAGCATCATCATATCAGCCCGGAATCACTCACTGCTGGGTATAAGCCTCCCCTTTTTTCTGCCACACTTCCCGGTTCTGTGCGTTCCTCATCCAGGTGTTTCTCGCGGCTTTGACGATAAACCCAATTCAGTGCAATGTCATTGACAAAACAACTTCCTTTGTCCATTCTGATTTAGAGGTAAAATTTTATATTCTCCAAGTTGGGTTGGTGAATTACATCTTGGACTACGGTTAAGACTGACGTGAAGTTGACGATTATGGAGATATTCTGCTTATAACTAAATTCTATCTGAATACCATCAGCTAGACTTGGTAATGGTGAATGTAACCTTGGAAAAGATAATAAAGAATATGTCGATTAATCTAAAGAAAAGATAATCATCGTAAGTTCTGTCGTAGACTGAAGAAGCAAGTATATATTTTCGTAAAACATTACACACCGCATTTAATATTCTAGTTATTTACTAAGAAATAGTTTAGCAATTAAGCGATGTTTCACAGTGAACTTTTAATTGCGTTTGTCGCCACACCAAACCTAATATTTGTAGTTGAGTAGTGATTTGTGTCGTGATGGCCCAGCGGTTAAGGCCTCGCCTCTCATGCATGAGGATGTGGGTTCAAATCCAGGCAAGTACCAATGTGGCTTTATCAATTAATAATATGTGCTCTCTAAGTTTCTCTTGGACACCTCAGACATCGGTGAAGGAAAACATCTTGAGGAAACCTGGACTTCGACTTGTCAACCAACTATTATGTACATTAGTTTGATGTACATAATGCTTGGGTATGTAGTAACTTTACGGTAAAATTATTGCGAAGCGATTTTTTTTTGGGGTGAAAAATCGCGTTTTACGGTAGGACTTAATGTAACGCACTCAAAACATTGTACTGATGGATGAATTGAATAGTAAGGGGGTCCTGGAGGTTTAAAGTAAAAATCTTACATTAATAAAATAAAAAAAAAAGCTTGTGAATAAGTTGAAATTTTGACTTCCAATATCTCCGTACCTAGAAGGTTCCCAGGTATGGTCTAGAGAGGAGTGGCTGGAGAGGGGCCACGGCACCCTCACCTTCCGCCTGACGCAGGTCCTCACCGGACACGGTTGTTTCGGGAGGTTCCTGCACCGAATCGGGCGGGAGGAAACGCCCGGGTGTTACCACTGTGAGGGCCGCCCAGAGGATACGGTGGAGCACACGGTAGAGGTCTGCCCCGCTTGGGCGGAGCACCGCCGTGTCCTCGTAGCGGCGATCGGCGGCGGCGACCTATCGCGTCCGGCCCTGGTCCAGTCCATGGTCCGGAGCGAAAGGGAATGGGACGCCGTCACCTCCTTCTGCGAAGCAGTCATGCTAGCGAAGGAGGTGGCGGAGTGTGAGAGGGAGAGAACCTCTCGTCCCAGCCGCCGCGGGAGACGCCTCGGGCGTCGGGGGTCACGTGGTGGCTTCCGGCCACCGCAGACGCGGACCTGTGGACGGAGAGTAATGGGCTAGCTCGCCGTCCGTCCGTCTTTTGACGACAGGCCGTGTTGACGGCGCGTTCGTGTTCCACGCGCGCCTCAAAGAGATGTCAGCAAATAGGGAGGGGCCCGCAAGGGCCGATGCCTGCCAGGGCTGCGGGCTGTTCGAAAGAGATACCGCGGCCCTGGAACACAAAGGGCAAGGAAGGAACATGGATGGGTTTTAGTCAGTACAAGTCTGACACTCCCTTCCGCTCTGCCCAGAGCGGGAGAAGTCATTTGATGATTTCCCATCAAAAAAAAAAAAGGTATGGTCTAGAGAAAAAAAAAGGTCGCAATGATGGGCAGAACAAGTGCCTTTCGGCTTCGTTAAGAGTCTTTTTACACCCTTTATACTCTTTATACTAGGATAGGATTATAATAGGAGCTCGTGGCTAAATAAAATCAGCCGCTCGGGTCGATCTTTAGGTTATGCCGTGCTTGCCTAGGTCAGTCTGTGGATGGGTGACCACCCATTATATACCGAGTTTCCTCCGTGCCTCGGAAAGCACGTTAAGCCGTTGGTCCCGGCTGTCATTTGAAGATCTTTGACAGTCGTTAGGTAGTCAGTGGCCCAAAAAGTCTGACAACCAGTCTAACCTAGGGGTATCGTATTACCCAGTACCAACTGGGTTGTGGAGGTCAGATAGGCAGTCGCTCCATGTAAAATACTGGTATTTAGCTGCATCCGGTTAGACTGGAAGCCGACCCCAACATATTTGGGAAAAGGCTAGGCAGATGATGATGATACTCTTTATACTTCCTTACCTTATTCATTCGTGTCACACCACAAACCAACTCATCATACTTCTAAGCTAAATAGACTGTCAGAATTATTGTATCACTGAGAATTTTGATCAGCTGATTCTAATAAATACACAGGATGTGCAAATGTGTAATCTCTTCATCAGTTACACTTTTAGATGTTTGTATGTCTTCGCCAAAACGGAAACTGTATAAAACCCTCAGTACTTCTAATGTTGATTGGCCCATGTGATATGTCATGTATATCAAAATATATACGAATTTGTTTATGTAATAAATAAACATGTGTGGCTGCGTAATGGGTTATGTGTTATAAATATTGTACAATAAATTATATTTTTCTTTGATGTAGCGTTAAATTAGCATGGAGTGTGTGATATTTTGTTATTTATAGTGGTGTGTATATTTGGAAAAATTAATGTTAATATAAATTGTGTTTTCATCAATTTAGAATCATCCATGTCAGGTAAAAACCTTTCACAGCACTTTTTTTACCAGTAATAAAAGGAAAAGGGACTTAAAAACATAACTGGCGAAATGTGGGTGTACTATTAGGTACACCTCTGTCTAACCCTTCGGGGATAACAGGCGTGATGATATGTATGTACTCTTATGCATATCATGAAAGGAAAACATGAAACACATTTCATTCACTAGCACGTAAAACTACTCCATGTATCACACATCCAATGGAGATATTTTGACAGAAGTAGGAAAAATATATATAAACGACTGTTAGCTAAATGAACTTGTGAAAATAAATAAAGTTTTAGGATCAATCAAGTTTGTTTGTGTATTCCAGTTTCTGTTACCTGTAACCAACGTATTCTCTATGGTTTAGTCTACACATTGTATTCACGCTTATAAACAGATTTTATAAGAAACTAGTTTTTGCCCGCGGCTTCGCTCGTGTTAATTTAGATTTTGACAGTAAATTCGGGTTGTACTCTGCCTGTAATGATATAATTCAATCATGATTCCAAAGACACGTGACGCCATCTATTATCATATGAACGTTTTTGTTGTTTTCCTCGGGTACAGTAATTTTTTTCGGGATGAAAGGTGTCTGTATGTCTGTGTCTGTATACCTGACAACGTATATGCAAAATTTCAGGCGGATTGGTCCAATAGATTAGGCGTGAAAAGGTAACAAACAAACTTACTTTCGCTATTAAGCATTTATATATAAGTACATAGTATGGATACTTCAGAGAGTGTTATGTTAACCAGTCTTTCTTTTTTCAGCGCTTGTAATGCATTAGTAGACAATCTGTGTACCTATACTTTTGAAAAGTTATTAATTGAATAGGTTATGTTACCTGCTGGCTGCCTGGTTGGTCTAGAGGTCGCAAGCGCGACTACTGAGCACGAGGTCCTGGGTTCCCTGGTCGGGCAAAGTGTTATTGGGTTTTTCCATCAGGAATTTCTCATTAGCAGCCACGGAGTCTGGATATGTTCCCGGTTGGTGGCAATAGGCTCGCCCTCTATTACATGGGACTTAAATATAATTGGCAAAATGTGGGTGTACTAATCGCTACACTGGTCTATGTGAATAGGTTAGGTACAACAATCATGTACGTATCTATATCCATGTCGCAGCTGCAGTGCAGGTTGATCGGTAGTTAATCTAAGCTAGTATTATTCATCCAGCATTGCCTCTTAGGTAATAACTCTTCGTTCTCGCCCTGTTAATGTACGTCAACGCCTTGAATATACGAGAATAATGCTCAATCGTTCTTAATCGGGAAATAAATTGGTTCACAATAAATAGTTTATGGGATTGAGCAATGGTGTTGCGATTTTTTTATATGAAGTTAGGATTTTAAACGGGGTAACTTGCAGTTAAAAAACAGTGTAAGGACAATAATACTGTTTACGTACACCAGTGCGATACTACCCTACGGCCGCGACTTCGCCTGTGAACCGAGGTAAGTACCCTATGTGTCAATCCAGGGGGCCTAAAGTGGCCGCTTTAGCTGAATCATAATATGAATCGCCTTAATTTCTAAAATGGGCACAGACGCATTAATATTATGAATTGTCATTTTGTGACCATTTTATGAATTGTAACGTAATTCATATTATGATTCTGCTAAACCAGCCATTTTAGGCCCCCAGGCTATAAACTATCTGTGTTTCATTCAAATCCGTTCAGCAGTTTTTGAGTGAAAGAATAATAAACATCCATCCATCTATCCTCACAAAGTAGTAAGTTAAATAGAATATTCTTAATTATGTACACCATACACATTTTAATTTACATAAATAGGACATTTCATATAGGATGACACTCGGTATTTTCCTGAAGCCAAGCGTAAATAATAGTAAAACTTGCTTGGAATTCTACAAATTTGATTGGCCTGTTGGTCTAGTGGTTAGTGACCCTGACTGCTAGGACGGAGGTCGTGGGTTCGATTCCCACACAGGACAAATCTTATTGCGATGAGTACGATTATTTGTTCTGTATCTGGGTGTATAATTTATCTATAATATGTATGTATTTAGAAATATATAAGTATGTTTATCAGTTGTCTGGTTACCATAGTACAGGCTCTGCCTAGTTTGGGATCAGATGGCGGTGTGTTGGTTGTCCCAAGATATTATTAAATGACCCTTGAACGAGATAATCAGCTGATATATCAGATTCCCAAGCGAGTTAAGATTAGAAAAACAAAAGAAAATCGTTCGTAAATAGTTGTTCGTTGCCAATTAAAAATAAAACATACATAGTGGTGCTAGACAATAGTTCAGCTCGACACATTAGATTCGGTATTACTCGGTATTTAATGAGCAACAAAGTCGACCATAAGCAATCGAAAAAAAAAATATATATATATAGGTACATATACAAGAATTGCTCGTTTAAAGGTATAAGATAGACGTAGGTATTTACCTGCCTTACAAAATCTTTCCCAACACCACTGGACAACCTCATAAACACCTGCTGCCATGGTCTACCTGGAAGACCCTAACCCGATTACGAAGCCAGGTGGGCCGCTGCAGATACAACCTGGTCCGGTGGGGATATTCTGATGAAGCCATGTGTGACTGCGGTGCCTCAACGCAACCAATGGCTCACCTCCTGTCCTGCTATGTGTGGTTCCTTGTGCACTTTGAGGGACCTGTCCGCGGCCAGTACCAACGCCGTCGAGGTAGCAGAGTACTGGTCCAAACTAAATTAATTAAAAAAAAAGGTGTGTGTGTAAAATTTTTCTTCAGACGCCAAAGCAGTATAACTTCTAACGCGTGTACATAAGACCCGCGTTAGAAGTTATACTTCTTTGGCGTCCGAAGAAAATTTTTAAAAAACAAAACTGCAGTAAATATCGAAGAAAAATTTTAAAATCAATCAAAACAGTATAGGTATACAGTAAGTACTGTATATTCAGTTTTCTTACTTATAAGTTTAGTTAGTCATTTAAAGAAACATATATTATTAATTCTATTCTGCAGCCAACTTCATCATGTCGCTTTTTGGGACATCGTGCGCGCGCAGGTCATGAATTCACTCTCATCCAAACGCGCCAAAAGAAGTATAACTTCAAAAAAAAGAAAAAAAAAAGGGAAATCATCGACACGACGAAGAAGTAGTAGTAGTAGTAGTACTTCCCTATGTGTACACACATAGGCGTAGGTATTTATCTGCCTTACAAAATCTTTCCCAACACCACTAGACAACCTCATAAAATTATAGTTATTATGGTACGGCAGGGATCACGTGCGAGCAATATTTTCAATAAGATCCGTCCCCTGTCATAACACGTCAGATAATTTACTTTTGATGCTTCCAGTAGTAAACTTTGACTAAAATATGTCATACTTTTGAAGTGAGAGACGAGAGTATCGCACGCAAAGATTGCTGGAGCCTTTCCTGAATGACGACTATCTATACTTAAGCACCTACTTTACGATAGATAAAAATAAGAACTCTCGTTGTTTTGGTTGAAAAACAGAACATCTTTTGATCATTATACATCTGCTTTGCCTGGGAAAAGGCAAAGCATTATTGAAAATTCAATAAAAACCGCACAAGTTTACAGCCGGTCTTGCCAAGGTCGGTTCGTGGATGGCCATTAATTACATACCGAGTTTCCTTCGTGTCTTGGAATGACTTAAGCCGTTGCTCCCGTCTGTTAGTTGTAGTTTATTAACAGTCGTCACAGGTAGTCACTGGCCCTAAAGTCGTCAGACTTGCTAAAGCTATCGTATTATCCAGTACTAACTGGGTTGTGGAGGTTAGACAGGAAGCAAACCCCAACATGGGTGAGTAATGGCTAGGATTAGGCTAAATGATTTTCATGGGTCAGAATTTTTAAAGCCTATTAGCACTTGCACGGCATAATTATATTGGGTGTGGGCAATGTTCCGAGAATGACCAGAAAATGCGAAGAAAAGCTGGTTTTCTTTAAGGCTACCCTACGTTCCAAGCAAATTAATATTTTAAGCATATCATTGGTATCAGGATTTATGTCGATCTTTGTTGGTAATGAGTAATGATCAAACTCAAACTCAAATTCAAACCTCAAAGCATTTATTTCAGTTAGACCATTCCAGGCACTTTTGAGTGTTAAAAAAAAACAAAAAAAGCCAAGCTACAGTCACAAGTCATAATAACTTGAGAAAGAACTGTAGTTACACATTGCAAAGCGTATATAGATCTATATGGAGAAGAATGCACAAGAAACTCCATGGACACTCTTTTAAATCAAAATCTTGGTTACATCATTCATTTTGAGATTATACATAAATGTGAGAACGATGTAAAAAGGCATACATATTAAGAGCGTCCAGAGTAAAAGAGTAAATCAACAATTTAAAAATAAAGTAATTCAAATAAACTGTGGTAGCTAAGAGATGACCAATGATGATACGCTCGTTCACGAATATAACGCATGGATCAGTGCCATTCAACTCAACCATATTGAAGGGAACTAAATGACCCGACACACTCGCCACAATTAGGGAGACATTTGAGTGAGCATAACATTCTCTCAGCCGCAATTTTTCATTTCATTGAATTGAATTTGCCCTTCAATTCCATGAAAGATAGGTAAATGTAACCTTGACGCGATCAAACCATCCACAATTCCACCATTATCCAGGAAAATATAGTTTCACTGATCAAATGAAAGCTGTACCTAACGTTTCAATGACACTCATTAGTTACAATGATTCACTAATTGGATACAAAAACAATATTAGTCCGTACTGATCTGATTAATTGGTTGTCGACACACATATTGGGCGAGTTCTGGCACCAAATATATATCGACTCAATCTATACGACTCTAAAAGACAACAGCTAATTTACTTTGCATGCCGGGAATATTAGCGAATGATTCATTCTAATGCTGTCCTAATTTTGTATTAAAAAAAAACTTTAAGTTAAACCCTAGAATCCTACTAATCTTAATCTCCAAAAAACCGAAACTCCGAATCTCCTAGAATGCTACAGTGGAAAACTCCAACTCAGGACAAAAACCAAAAAAAAAAGAGCCTGCGAGGGCTACGGGACTGTTCGAAAGAGATACGGCAGCGCTGGAATACAAAGGGCAAGGAAGGAACATGGATGGGTTTTAGTCAGTGCAAGTCTGACACTCCCTTCCGTTCCGAGAGCGGGAGAAATCGTTTGAAGATTTCCAATGCGAAAAAAAGGCTAATAAAACGATGATCACTATGGGTGATAGAAATAATGGGATTAAGCGGGTCACGTCAACTGCGAGCATGATAACCGCTGGGCAAAAGTCTCCTCACGATGGGTGCCGGAAGACGGACGGCGCGGCCGGCCCAGAAACAGGTGGCGAGACGATCTGAAAACGTACCGCGAGGGCTAGTTGCCTGGCATGACTGTTTCTTGCCAAGGTCCCCTTTACTAGGTGTAACAAGACCAAGACGAATCAAGATCTAGAAACGATTGAAACTTCAAGCCGTCGTCGTCGCCGTAACAGTGCATCATCTCAGATAAGACCTACCTGCTCAGCAATAGTGCACCATTTCTCATCCAAACATTCCAGCTGCGTCCAGTCCAGTCCAGACCGCCCAACTACTTCACATAAATAACTTCGGCGAATGTATTGCGAATGACACATACTTTATTTCTTATTACAGTGCGAGCTGCAGTATTGCGCAACTGTTTGTTTTGATGCAATGCACTTTATTTTGGTATTGGTTTTATTGAGATTTTTCCTTGCTATTTTTGTAGGAGGTTTTCGATATTTTGATTGGGTTAGATATTCTTAGCTATCTAAAATTCGTAGGCTAGGGGAATACACCAACCTGCACTGGTTCCGAGTCTTGGACCACTCCCTTTGATACAGAGGAGGCCTGTGTCAGTGCGCAGGCTACTAATGCTTGCTGATAAAATTAATACATGCTTACACTTATTCTTTTCCAAAACCAACAAAAGTTTTGAATTTGAAGTATTCTTCGTGAAGTGGCTGATTGTATGTACATCTTGAAATCGATGCAGCTTTAGTTTTTTATATATTTCATTTAGTAAAGGCCTTTGTCGTCAATGTTTCTTGCAGACTGTGTAAGACCCCCACGATCAACCAGAAGAGGTAGTTTAACCCCACGATAAATTTTCGAAATCTTTTGTTTGTTGATATGAGACGAACTAACAAACATTCCCCATCTCTTTTACAGACCAGAGAATCTCCCACGTCATCGCCACGAACAAATTCCATCGTCATTGACGTCTGCATTCCTGCTGTTTCTTAACAAGGATAAAGTACACCTCAGACTAAATCTGTTCATGCGATACACCGCACACCCCCTCCCCCCCTCTTCAGTTACAATAACAAACACCCCCTAGTCCACTTCACTCCTGTTATGCCCCTGCTTGGTTTGTCCGTCTGAGTCATACTCGCTTTTTTTCAGCTCATAATATACAGTTAATAACTTAGGTTTGCTCTTATTTGAGTTACAGAGATTTAAGATTTTAAGATACGCCGATGATCTTTTGCTAATTAAAAAAAAAATGTCCAATCCTTGCATTCAGCCAAAAAAGTATCGGGTATGGATAAATTGTTTATGGTTCCAAATTAAATTTTTTGTTGTTAGATTAGCATTTTCCATTTTGGCGCGGAGTTTGAGTTGCATCTGTTATTAAGATTAAATACAGTGCTGTTTTAGTTCGATCATATCTATTGTGAACTAACTTTTGCCCGCGGCTTCGCTCACGTGAGCGCGTTATCTTTTGGCATTATCAGGGAACATTACATGGGAACGGGAAGTTGTAGTAAATTCTTAACATCCTCTACAAAATAGTGTACCAATATACTGACTTGCAGAAGAATGATGATTATACTGACTTACTGTTAAATTAATCTAAAACCTGTTAGTACATCTTTAATTTATGTACTAAACGAACTCGAAGTCAATTTCTGGGGGGAATAAATTTAGATTGCCATCGACACGTTAAAAATAATCTCGGTCTCGCCGCTGAGTATCCTTAAAAAAAAATTTAAAAGTCTTTCAACTCTGAGAGTTTAATCAGCCGATGGAAATAAAAAGTAACAACATGCAAAAACCCCGTTACTGAAAAATACTGTACACGCTTGGATTTAATGAATTTAGTCATAGAACCAGAAAGAGTATGCGGTTCGGTAATCTTCATGTTTCCGAATCAACACTTACGTCGGCCACAGTGTGATCCCCACAGATGCAAAACTTCTAAGTTTGGTTTTTCAACGCAATAGAGTGTCCAAATTATTTTTGACACCTGCACCTGCTATAGAGGACTTACTATCGAAATCGCTACTGACACCACGATTAACGTAGCCACCTGGGTGTGAATAATTTGATAAAACGTACCAACGATACGTAAGAAGAAGAAGAACAGAGCTTGATTTCCGAAGATAGACCAGGATTGCCGAAGCGCATACTTTTCTAAAGACTCTGATGAACGGGCAAAAAAATCATGCGTAGACTCTGAGCTATGTTAAAAATACTGTCGAGGCAAGCCCTTCGTCTATTTACCATATTTATGCTGACTATTATCAATAATACTTTTCTCCGGAGTTCACATGCAATTGCAATCACATATGTAGTGCCGCTACATCACTCCCCCAGTAGCCCACCAGAAATAACACCCTTCTGGTCGGGTATTCCTCCCTTTTCTATGGGGGATGAAGAGCTTTACACCCTGTTCTTCACACCCCTAAATTGGTGACCCCGAAGTGGACGTCAGCGCAGCCTTTGAGCAACGTGACGTCATCAAGATCATAACTTCCTCAAGCTTTCGAGCAGCGAGTCATATACCCAGCCAGATTCAAATGGGTATTCCTGACCACCAGCATGCAGTGGAAGCACGTGACAAGTCGTGGGTTTACGAGTTTGGCATGCAAACTAGTCAACAAGCTTCGGAGTGGCGCTTTCCAACTGAACCGAAACCGAAAAAACCACGCCAAAGTCGATCAAAAGTCAAAGTCTTGTTGACTGGTTTCTTTGACTATCGCGGTGTTGTCAAGTGCACTCGAAGTTCTTGCCGGAAGGTCAAACGGTAAATAAAGAATATTATTTGAACGTTATGCGGCGTTTAAGAGAACAAATTCGACGAAAATGGCCAGATTTGTGGAGAGAAAATTCTTGGATTTTGCACCACGATAATGCGCCTTCGCACAAGGCCATCATAGTGAACGAATTTTTGACCAAAAACTCAACAAATACCATCGAGCAACCACCTTATTCACCAGATATGGCTCCAGCCGACTTCTTTCTTTTTCCTCAAATTACCACTTCGTGCCGTTTTCATTCGGCAGAAGACATAAAGGAGAATTCTAGGCGAGAACTGAACTCAATTCCGGAAAAAGCGTTTAAAAAATGTTTTGATGATTGGATTACGCCAACGAAGACGTAAGTGTATTGTTTCTAAGGGAGAAAAATAAAAAAATAACTTTGGATGAATAACTAACATTTTGTGTATTTTGTGATCGTTTCCCAGTACGTTCTTAACTGAGTAGTATTTACCAAATCTAGTCTTCCAATCAGCGTCAGTTAATTTAAATGTATTTTCTAATTAATAAAATATAAATTCTTCTTATGAGTCATATTGTTTTTATGTTCATAGAATAAGATAAGATAAGCTAATATGGCGCTATGTTAAGGTGCTAATATGGTGAGTATCTGGAGCGGTCCTGGGTTCGATTTTCGAGCAAAGTGTTATTGGGAGTTTCACAACCCACAATTAATAATAATTGATTGTTTTCAATTAAATTTTGAATTTTATTGATTTTTTTAATCGCCTACGATTTACTCAATACCCGACACTCTTTAACCAGTTACCAATTAGTCTAGGAAGAATATCTAAAAATGATTGGAATTTAAGACTATCCAAACCAAACTCAGTTAAGACCTAGTCATCTTTACAATCAATTTGGCTATTTATGATGAAAAACATAATTTTTTTGTATGTCGACTAAAATAATACACGAAAAAGATCATTGAATTTATACAAAATACCAAGGTATGCGAGGACGGGCTAAAATTATATCTCGCTTACGTCATCAGCCTTAATAGCAATACCACAATTCGTCTTTGGTGGCTTGAATCCCGAAAATGAATCAGGTTCCCGATTACCAACATCGGGTTCGCAATTAGCAGACAGTGTTTAAGTTTACAGATAGGCTGGCCCCCTATTACATGGGACTTTCTAAACACTATAGTTTGCTTCCCCTTGTGGATAGGCGTAAGATGTTAGATATGCTTTTGCTCTTTGATATCCTACGAGGTCGTTTGGACAGTGGCGAGCTTCTTTCATCTATATATTTCTGTACCCCAAAAACACGTACCAGACATACCAAATTATTCAGTATCCCTGGCCATCGCACAAAATACGGGAGAAATGCTGTAATGACCCGACTGCCTCGCATCTACTCTGAGAGTTTTGAAAATATTGATATATTTCATTTATCTAAGCCATCATTTCGGAAGCAAGTCAAGGAAATATTGTTTGATGAATAAATTGTGCCATCACTCATATCATACATTAAGATTAAAACTTAAAATAAGGGAATATAGTTATATCTCTTTCTAATATTTACCTACTTTTTTGTATTTTTTTTTAGTATGGATGTTCTTTTCTTATTTATAATTTATATTATACTATTATTATGTTCAACAAAGCACGTTCTCAATATTGGACTTTACGATACTGTGCTTTTTCCCATTGTTTAGTCGGTCATGTTATCACTTAAATATTTTGACTTAGATTTGTAAACAATGTGTCAACAATTTTTGCCAACATTACTTTGCACTGTATTAACTTCTTTCTTGTTTCTTTTAGCCACTTTCTAGTTAACCTAGCTTTGTCAATGCCGTGAAACTCTGTTATTGGCTTAAGAGATAATTGTCATCATCTCACTGTCAATGATTAGTGTATGCAGACTTTAAGATGCTAGTTACTTTGTCGCAACTGCATTGTGCTGTTCATTGACAGTGGGGTGAAATTTCACTTAAAATGTCTTTTAATCATAAGCTGTTGAGTTTCCAATAAATAAATAAATAACTAAATAAATAGACTTAAAACAAGACTGTCAAAATGTCGGTGAGCTATTAGATACACCTCTACTCAACCCTTCGGGAATTACAGTCGTAATTTTATGTTATAGTTTGTTCAAGTGAAAGGTTTCGAGAATATCTGTGAAAGTATTCCTTTGAGGTATCACCGTATCTGACACTGCTTTAGCAGTAGTATAGAGACAGAATTTTCCAACTACCTTGTCTGTACGAAGATATTTGTGCAACCAAGCCACGTTGCTTCCTTTTACACATCACACATTTCAGTTGTATCTGACGTAGAAAACTCATCTGCAAAGCCTCTGGTATTGCAAGTGTATCTCTATAACTGGTAATGATAGCTAACTGGTCGCTAGATTGTTTGTTTGCAAACCACACGATAAAAAGTTAACAACAGAGATGGGATTCTTGAATTACGAAGATCTAATAAAAACAAAGTAAAAGAGATCGATTTTTTTAACGGTTTATTTGTGACAACATACGACAGAATAACATACCAAAGTAAAAAGTGCTGTGTATCAACGATCTTATAAACAGTAAATTCAAAAGAGTATTTATGCGTCCTCAACAAGAGATGACAGGAGGTATCAAAACATGTTACTAGTCAACAATCATTCAGGATCGATCTAACTTTGTACGAAAAAGCATAAACATAAATCAGTAACTTTTATGAAAACCGTAATATGGCATGTATCGTAACATTTTAAAGACATTCATTTACATTAAAAAGCTAAAATTACGTCTTTCATTACACTAGGAAAATATGGAGCTTGAAATTAAATTATTAGTTTGAAATATTCTAACGTCATCGCAAGCGTGGGGTCCTCGGTTAATTCACCAGGAGGGACTAGACAATGTGATCCTATTAGCAGTAATGATAAAGAATTAGTGTATTGGATTGACATCAGCTGACTCATGAGAATCCATAAATAAAGTTGGAGAAATACAATGTGCTGCTAGTTTTTTAAGCCGCAGATCTAATAGTTTTATCTTGTAAATAGCAACCTGGAGTCTGGAGTTATGCCTGGATTAAGAAAGAAAAGAAAAAAAAAATATTTGACTTGCACGGGACATTAAAAGTTATTATATTATAATTTTTTGTGGCTTTAATCTATTAACTACTTATTTGCTTAATTTTTGATTACTTTTATTGTAATACACCACTCAGCATTAAAATTTGGGAGTGAACAATAAATCGCCCCTATCTATAAAAGATCCTACTCTAATGGTGGGGCCCTTATAGAAGGATTTTTTTTTTCAAAATATATGAGACCAACTTCGAGGTATTATCTGATAAAAAAAGAATTATCTACTCTGCAAAAAAACACAAAAAAATATATTTATGCGTCGATGTGAGAACCCCCTCCGTTTTATCGTCGGTTAAAACAATAAAACAAAATTAAATAAAAAGAACGGAAACACTCGGTAGACCTCGCAGGAGATGGCGGGACGAGCTGGACAAAACCAACGACCAGTGCCACAGTGGCCCTGGATCGAAGTATTTGGAAGTCATGGGGGAGGCCTTTGCCCAGCTGTGGGATGACAAGGGCTAACAGTAACAGTACTTAAGAAGGAAACAACCAAAAAAACAATTAAAATTAAGATATACTTTAAACTAAACCAATTTAATAAAAAAAAAAACAGGTTAACATAGGGGGCAAACATTTCTGACGAAATGCCCTCTGCCTTACACTCCAAGTAATAGAAGCGTGATGTTATGTTATTATTAAGATTCACTTTTCTCATGCATCTGTTTGGTTGAATGAGGTGACTCAATCGAAACTGGGTGAGGATAAGTAGGATTATTCATTTCCGATCTAAATCGGGCATCAAGGAAACATTGTTTATATCTTGGAGATTGATCTAGATTTAAAAGATTGGTGAAGTGTTCTTGTAGTCTTGAGTATTTATTTTTAGTGTGCGTTGTTCCACTGCAGCAGGACGGCAGCAGGTAGCCCTTTCTACTTTCCAATGGGTTTCAAAATCAAAATATTTATTTCATATAGGCCTACATGGGCACTTATAAAACGTCGACAAAAAGGTGCACGGTTCGGTTGGTCGTTTCGTATGGAGAAGAACCGGCAAGAACCTCCATGGTTACTCTTTTCAAATCATTTTTTTTTACAATATTATCATGTTACAGCATTAGTAGGTACTTAAGTATGGGGGGACAGCAAAGGCCCGATAGTAAGCCGTTGATTACTACACAAAAAAACGTAAAACAAGATAGAAGGTTAGCAAAAGTTAAAACGCTTCTAGGAATCTACAAGGCCTACACGGTGCACACATTCACAAACAATCGTTAAAAAGAATCTAAACAAATGTAAAAAAAAAAAAAACATTATAAAAAGACTAGATTAATCTAACACAAATGTTGTCATCAGTGCTGTAACTATTCTAACCAGAAGGTGTTTAAATGATTTGAGAACTATTGTAAAAAAAAATGTGTGTGCAATTCAAACGTAGTAGAAGTGCAACCTTCAAAAATGTAGGCTTCAAGATAAACACTGTATAATGCTTCCTATCTCATTTTCTCCCACGTTAAATCTTATGAATTTAAGTGTCTGTCTCTTTTTACTGTCGCTCTTTCGTTTTATCGACTTTCAAATCACAATGATGCTAATGTAAATTTGCTGTGATATATCTGTCAAAGAATGGTTGTGATTTCAATAGGCATACGAACCTATTTAAGTTGTTTTTTTTTTTTTTTTCTACAAAACTAAAATAATTGCGCCACATTAATAAAAATTATAACTTATTTCAATATTGAAAAAATCAAATCAACCAATCAAGAACCAATAAAAGTAATTCGCATCTCGCCAATAATAAAAATATAATAATCTAAACACATCGATTAGAATTTTAATTGAAACATAAAATCTCTAATAAAATGAGCAGACATCTAATGCAATTAATGGGATAGCCCATTAAATCTTACTCAACCGAGTCGTGTCCTGTCATTAAGGTGCAACTTCGCTGGAAATGCTGAAATTAAACATCATTTAGTTGCTCATCTTCACGGCATCCGATGAAATACGTCACTGGCAGATGAGAAAACTACACATTATATTATAATTTGTGTACTCACTAATGTGAATAGACATAGATTATGTGATAAGTCATACACACAGACTGATATTGAAGAAACATTGTCGAAAAATGTCTTATCGAGGGAACTTGTAGACGTGCTACGAGCGTATTGGTTGGGGCCTCTACGCGGCTACGGCGTAGCTGTCTCGTAGCATATGATTTAGTCAACCTGCAACAACTGTCAAAAGTTAGCAACTGTTCTGTTACTTTTATGATATTGTTTCTTCCAAAAAAAAAGAAAAAAAAAATGTCCTTTAGCACCTTTGCTGAGTTAGGCTATGAAATAAAAAAAATAATGAATGAACTGAACGTTGTTCAACTCAGAACGCTCATTGTAAAAAGTACTCTTAAACACCAGTTTAAGTCACTTTTCTAATCAGGAAACTTGTCTGATTAGAAAGTAAGGCGAATCTTTCTTGTCTGAATGATGGGTACAATATTGCTGCTCTACTACAAGTTGTACCTTGCGCCTGACCTAATACGTATCGTGATATGAGAGCTACCGAACTCCATACAGTCGACATAAAACTAGCGCCAGTCGCAGTACCACAGCACCGTCGCGTATCCAAATACCTACCACCAATCACATCTGCCCTGTCCCTAATCTATGCGTGCTGCATGACACATTAGAGTTACTGGCGAGTCGCCAGGCAGTCTCCACTCCTCAGCTAAGGCTCACTCGGTATTCGCCTTTAATCGGCCATTTGGCCACTCGAAAGCGAACCGTTTGTGCTGCAAATAGCGGAGCTCTTCCAGGTGTATGAAATGAAAGTTATTGGTATTTGTAAGTAGCAGTAGCGAAGGATCAATTTTTGTAAGAGATAAGCCGGAGTACATATCTTTAATGTGATTATAATATTTGTCTATAGAATACTGACTGTGCCATTTTTGAAAGGGAAACCGATAGGAATCAAGTTGTATGAAACCTTCGCCACTGGTAAGTAGTACCTTCGCTCGAGACATTGTAAGATCTTAGTAACGTAAGGAACGCACAGAAAGATACGGATGTGTCTTTATGTGGATGGGAGTGGGTGCTGTTTTAATCATTGCTTATCATGAGCTGGCTCGAGATATTACAATTAAAGATTTTTAGCGACTGGAATACTCTCAAACAAAGAACTGTAAGAATTAACGATTTTAAAATATGGTATTGTGTTGTATATGGGACTGGTGTTAGCTACTCCAAGTCCAAAGGGGGTCAAATAATTTTGGTATGGAATAGAGACGAAAATAAGTGAAAGTTTTCCAGAATTATTACAGAACTGTTTAGTGATAATTTGCCTGTGTGTGGCTAACAAACAAACCAGAGTTAAACTTAGAGTAAACCGTTAAATGGGATGTTCATTCTTATCAACATATTTTGTAAACTATTTATACACAGTCAGCACAAGATTTCTGAAACTAAACAAGTGTCTTCACTGGTAAATACTCTTTTAATCCAACATCAACATTCAAATGCAATAATCACATTCCCAAACCACATAACTCCCTTCCACTGCATAGTTTATACATACAATGCCCGTTTTAGTGACCGCATTACTAAATGCGTGACACTCGAGTGCCGTTTACATTGTAGTTTAGTGCTGACGTCGAGTAGCAAGCTACTTTGTGCTCTGTCCAGGGTTTGTCACTACATGTGGGAGTGATGAGCTGAGATTTGCCAAAGCTGTTTGTTGAATTCTCATTCTGTTTATATTTTGATTCAAGCTGCCAATATTTTGCAAAAGGTGTGAGAAGAATATAATACACCAACACCTTTTACTACTAGTGAACTAGTGAATTCCAGTCATAAATTATTTCCCTAATGTAATCTTCTTTCTTTATCGTATGGGTAGTGCCTAGAGTTTTTATGCCGTCCATGGACCTCTGACTTGGTTTTACATCATCATCATCATCATCCTATAATGTTCCCACTGCTGGGACACAGGCCTCCTTTCTATGAGAGGGAATGGGCTATAACCCACCATGCGGGCCCAGTGCGGATTGGTAGATGTCACATGCCTTCGAATTTTTGGTTCTACGGCATGCCGGTTTCCTCACGATGTTTTACTTCACCGTTTTTGAGAGCAGTGGTGATGAAATAAATTACACAAAGTAATGCGCCTGCCTGGGTTCGAACGTACGACTTACTGTTCGTAAATCGGGGTCGCTACCACTGGGCCACCGCTGCTCTCCTGGTTTTACATGCCGCCGAGAAAAATCTCCGGGCATGCTGGTTTCCTCACGATGTTTTTCTCCACCGAAGCAAGTGATACTAATGTAATAGGTCGGTAGTTAACATGAGTGTTAAACTGTATGCGGCATATGTCAAACCTTATGATCTATTATGACCCTTAAACTATGTACAGATCTAGACTCCCCGCAGTCTGAACAAATGAAATTTCTGCTGTCGAGAAATTCCATTTAGGTATATGACTTAGTGATTGAACTTAAAGGTCCTGTGGGTTGTAACGACGACGCCACACTGAACCAGTGTTATACTCATCTGCTAATTGATGGTCAGAAGTTGATTGCTAATTGTCTTATAACTGTCTAGCTACAGACACATGACAGTTTGTGTCACACCTGGTTTGACCTCTTTACTTGGTTAATGTAATTAGAAGTACATACTGTTAGTATGGTGAAATCTAAACGTTTTACGATCATTTAATTGTTTACAGTAAACGTTTACTTTGTGACTTAATGCTGGTCGTAAACGAACAGCTTTTGAGCCGGATTTGGACGCATGGATGGAATGTACGCAATATGAATTATTTTAGGACCTGGGTAGGTGGCAATTGCAAATAAAAAAAGACGCGATTCCTACAGCTAATTTCAACGAGATTCATATAGGCTTAGGTTAATTCAATATAATTCAATGTCACTTTGTCTAACCCTCTTGTCCTGTTGTAGTCTAGTTTTAACTCATCATCTGCCTAACCTTTGCCCAACTATGTTGGGGTCGGCTTCCAGTCCAACCAGATGCAGCTGAATACCAGTATTTTACAAGGAGCGACTGCCTATCTGGCCGCCACAACCTAGTTAGTAGTTTAGATTTACTTTTAAGATAAAACGGGGTGAATAGGACTGCAGGGGTGAATAGAGACAAAACTTTGAAAAGGTCTTTTACGTTGAATTGATATGATATGTTACCAACAAGGTCTCTAAATAATTAAATGTAACTAAGTAAATAAAATAGAGTATTTTTTGGTATCATATCATATCAATTCAACTTGAAAATCCCTTTCAAAAAAATCTAATCTCTAATCACTCCTTTTTTTTTTTGCTCTAATCACCCCTGCAGTCCTATTCACCCCGTTTGACGGTACCCATATATTGCACATGTACATTCTTTTGATAGATGGACTATGTGAAGGATGATATGGCACGAAAGGAGGTGTCTGATGAGACGACGAGTAATAGAGAAGTATGGAAGAAGAAGACATGCTGCGTCGACCCCAAATTAATTGGGATAAGGTCAAGAGAACTTTGATGGTGATATTGTACATTCTTTATAGATATTAATTGGCAATCAACACCAAACGTGATAAAAAATGACCAACTTGTCTTGTAGAGTGTATGTGACATTTGAACAGAAACCTCAAAAAAACATTTTTTTTTCTTTTTGGCAGAGATACCAAAAAGACATTACCAACATTTGTGCCACTTTCTAGAGATCAACTTACTTGATCTGATTATAAAAGAAGACTACGTTTTTTATTAATTTTAGCAACCAAAGCGCATGAGAGCACCTCATCTCATTTTACTAACTGATCCCGATCAAAGCGAACAATGCTTATTAGTGTGAGCACAACTCCAGTTCAGGGGATACGGATCTGGTGCAGAGCTTGTACGAATGCGTTGAACAATAAGCTTAATTCGTCTAGTGCGTTACTTTTTAGGGTTCCGTACCCAAAGGGTAAAAACGGAACCCTATTACTAAAACTTCGCTGTGTGTCCGTCCGTCTGTCGGTCCGTCTGTCTGTCACCAGGCTGTATCTCATGAACCGTGATAGTTAGACAGTTGAAATTTTCACAGATGATGTATTTCTGTTGCCGCTATAACAAGAAATAATAAAAATAAAAAAATATTTAAAGGGGCCTCCCATACAAGAAACGTGTTTTTTTTTGGTTTATGGTACGGAACCCTTCGTGCGCGAGTCCGACTCGCACTTGGCCAGTTTTGGTTTAAAGCTGTTTGCTTGACTTCTAAGTGGCTCTGTTAGAAGCCTGACTTTTGTAATACCTGTTGTTCTTAATCCTGTGGTTAGTGCCTATCTTGGTGTCAGAGTTTTTATGCCGCCCATGGGCGGTCATGAGCGGTCTGACTTGGCTTTACATGCCGTCGAGAAATCTCTCAGGCAAGCTGGTTTCCTCGCTATGTTTTCCTTCACCAAAACAAGTGATAATTATACAATACGCACATGAATCCGAAAAATCAGAGGTGCGTGTCTCGGGTTCAATCCGGTCACCAACAAAACACACAGTTCCTATGTTCCTATGATTGACGTATGAACATTGGTCGTGTATTGAATTCCGTACTTTCCGCTGCCAAGAATGTACGATAGTCGACTCCATGTTATTTCTGTTTAACGGAAAAATAAAATTGTTTGTTGCCAGCAGTTTTATTGTTGCTGAGTTGTCACTAATCGTTATTTTGTCCCCACCAGACTTTTATTGGGTTAATAAAGATAATCGTTGTTAAATTTTACCTAGGTATATTATTTTTGTGCTACAATACAAGACGACCTGAGTACCTACTGATAACCGAAATGGGCTTTGCCTATTTATTAGTTTTGTACTTTAAATGGAGTTTTATTATTTTACAGCATAGATTGATAGAATATTCTTTTTTTATTTTATTTTTTTAATCATCATCATCATCTGCCTAGCCTTTTCCCAACTATGTTGGGGTCGGCTTCCAGTCTAACCGGATGCAGCTGAATACCAGTATTTTACATGGAGCGACTGCCTATCTGACCTCCACAATCCAGTTAGTACTGGGAAATACGATACCCCTTGGTAAGACTGGTTGTCAGACTTTTTGGGCCACTGACTACTTTAACGACTGTCAAAGATCTTCAAATGACAGCCGGGACCAACGGCTTAACGTGCTTTCCGAGGCACGGAGGAAACTCGGTATGTAATGGGTGGTCACCCATCCACAGACCAACCTAGGCAAGCACGGCTTAACCTAAAGATCGACCCGAGCGGCTGTTATTGTTTAGCCACGAGCTCCTCAATAAAAATTATTTTTTTAATATGTACACCATAAAATGTTTAATTAACATTAAAGAAAAAACTTTACACAGGGTGACACAGTGGGCGGCCAACAAGTTTTTAGTTGTTTTCTTATAATTCCCATAAGCTTTGAAATCAATGGTTAATTATCTTTATTTTCTTTTTGTGTCTTTAGTGCTTTTGGCTTTACATGCCGTCGAAAAATAACTCTCATGCAAGCGGCTTCGAGAAACCGAATTACGATGTTTTCCTTCGCTGAAGCAAGTGATGATTTGAAAATACGCACATATATCCGAAAAATCAGACGTGCGTACCTTGAGTTCGAACTCGAGACATGATTATTTACTAACAAAGTAATTTTAGGATAAATATAATCGTAAACTGCCATGGAGTTTCTTCTCCATAGGAAACGACCAACCCGAACCGAGCACCTTTTTGTCGACGTTTTATATGTGCCCATCTGGGCCTATGTGAAATAAAATATTTTGATTTTGATTTTGTCATGTCTATAAAATAAGCTGGTGTCCGAGCTTGTTACTCAAATTACTTATACTCCTCATAAATAACATTCCCATAAATAACAACCTCCCATAAATAACATTAACAATTCTATTTCCAAGTCCAGCAAGCCACCCAGATTCTAATAAATCGGCCATGTATGTATTTACACTCTAGCTGCCCAGATTTGGATCTCAAGCTTGTTAACTATAGTTAGTTGTATGGAATGTTATATAGACAACGTTCTACAAATGTCCGCAGCCAGATAACCGGAAGCCATCACTCATGGCATCGCAAAGGAAGACATCAATCCGTTGTAAGCTGTTGAGGAAACTGTAGTTACGTGGTATTTGTTGAACGATGGCTGAATGTTACATTATAATGTGGCTAGTGAGTTGAGGTTGAGGTTAAGATGTATAAAAGTGGTGGTATGTCTTAATGTTGGAAAAACAAGTCAGGTTACTAGGGTTTACTAGTAATCCTACAACTATTTTGTTGACCTATCTATCCATGTTGACCAAATATGGCAATGACTTGCTATACTGCAACGAAGGTAAGGAAGACCAAAGAGTTTATTTAAACTTCTTGGATTTGACAAAACTCTTTGACTTTTGTGTCGAATAAAAAAAAAGAGAGGTCTATTTGACAATTCCCGCCAGAATGGAACTGTTTTTAAAAAGAAGACAGATTTTAATAAGTCTGTATTCCAGAAGTTATCTTTGTTTAAAAATTGAGTAATTGATTAAGTTTGGCTATTTTAAATACCAAACATTATAAATACCAACTTTGTATTTGTTCCTACTAGAAAAGACTAACGGCTTAAAAGTTTTTTTTATATTTATAGATTAGTGATAATATATTTTCTGTAGGTATAACACTTGAAGATCATTGGTTTATCAACTGACAGACATATTTTTCAGAAAGCTGACAACAAACTAAGAATGATGGGGCTCAAACGACTTTTCACAAGAGATTTTCATAAGATTATAATCGCTATATTCGTCTGCCGGTCCGTCTGTCTGTCACAGTTTAATCTTTATATCAGCAACCTTAGTCTAGAGGCGGCCTTGTCACTGCATGTTTACAGAAATACTTGAAAACAAGAACTTTACGATTTTGAAGTAGTATAAGAAATGAAGCATTTCAAACTTTCATTCCTGTCATTTTCATCTCTTCTTTTCGTCAAAATGATGAAATAATTATTTGAAGAGTCAGCACTTATAGAAACAAGCAAATATTACATTGTATTTATCAGATTTCCACACATTCTTCATACCATACAGACTCCTCTCATCTCCCTCACTAAAACACATGCATTTTCTCAGCCTCCGCACTCAGAACTTCCAGGAAAACTAAATATCAACGCAATTATTCATTTTATTTATACCTTCAGCTATTTTCTACCACAAACACATAAAAAATCAACCGTCACTGTTTCCACACCTCACAAAAAAAGAAAACAAAAATTGAATTTAAATTCTAAAATGAGAACTGAACTTCTGAATTCAAAATTGCAAATGTCATTAGTTTTTTTTTAATTAATTTAAAGTCAAAAAAATCAGTCGGCGCTTGAATTATGCAAGGTGCACACATGCTGATTGTGGATCGAAGAAAAATGTATCTCGACCCACATAGCCGCGCGATCTTTGTCGCGCTATTTTTAGCCCAGCTGAAATAGCCGTCAGGGCACACGACCGATTTAGATACCGTTTCGTTTGTTCTGCGATTGTCACTAACGGAGGCGCCTTGTCGTTGCTATGATGTTACAACCGAATCGGATACGTGTTGCTGAAATTTATGTAATGTTTTGCGTTTGTGTGAACTGGGGTTTAGGGCTTTAGGTTAGTTGGTTACAATAGTTTGACGACTGGTTGCATAAAACAATTAAGTGGATAAGATATTGTAAAAAATGGAAAATTAAAGTAAAAAGGAATGCTTTTTTTATTTATGTTTCATCAGCTTATTTTTGATCTAGTAATACCTTAGCAATGTCGGCTAGATTTCCCTAGACAATAAAGTTCGTATGATAAGAATTTCATCTTGTTGGAATAAATAATTTGAATTTGAACAGTGAATTCATGTGTAAGTTTTTTTAAACAAAACAAAAGTTACACAAGAATTTGTAAATACTTCGAGAACAGCTGATATAATGCCCCACAGACAAAAATAGAGATAGTCAAGTCGATACTAGAAAATAACAACACAATTATCATGGTGCCGCCACAAAATAGGTATAGGTATCTATGAAACCCGTCGAAAAACTCGAACTTATATCCGATCGTTTCGACTTTTTACAGATTTATTTATATACATATTTTTTACATTTTCAAATCTTTAAATATAAAACGACATGAATAAACATTAAAAAAAAAAGGTAGCCCACCGGTATCGGGAATAGGGTCCAAGCTACCCGGCGGTCAGGGCTCCAGAGAGAGGAACCTCCTAACAATACGAGCCGTGTCCAGGAGTACCGCTTTCTGAATCAAGCCCTTGATCCAGCTGCCTAACGAGAGCTTCCTCAGGTATTGGTCGAGGCTCTTGGCAATTAAGCCATGGGCTGAGTCCACATCCCACATGTCGACAACCTCGCGAGCTAAGTCAAGATACTTTACAGATTTTATTATTAGTCAGGAAATATAGCTAGATATAATGCGAACATGGAATCATAACGACTCCAATTTAGTTGTTATATTATTAGTTTAGTTTGCAATTTACGATTGTTGAAAAGCGACTTTTTGTTGCGAGCAAAGTTGAAAAGTTAACTGTATTTTAAACTTCCATAGAATGTATCTCCGTGCTCTCAGAAACAAGTCGAAGCAAAGATTTTCATTCAACTAAAAATAATCCTTTTCAAAATCTGCACCTATTCATACATACATTGATAAATCATCAATCTATTTCCATATTTTTCGGTGCGAGTTCGTTTTGTGGGCCGTTGGCAGCGCACACGCGGAAGCTCCCATAGACTACAGACGATTGGGGTCGCACTGTCCACGTTTGGGAGCAAGCAGAACCACACGTTTTTATGTCCCCTTTCATTAGAAACCGTCAAAATGTGGAAGAGGTAAAGTTCAGATTCCTGGAAAGTCGTTGGTCGAAATAATGGTCAATTTACAATGTAATTTATTTGAGTTTAATTAGGTAGATTACCAAAGGCAGTGTTGTTATCAAAGATATTAATAATAATTTATAGAAATATAGAACAGTGCTCAACACAATGGATGTTTCCATTATTGTAAAAAATTGGGTAAATACTCTGAAAACATGAAACCATCATCATCATCATCATGAAACATCTAAAAACATGAAATTATCATTCCTCACTCCATAATTTGCCAAAGCAGTTGTTAGGATAAGCTAAATGAGACTGGCAATTATTAACACATTAGATTTGATTTATTAAATGGAAATCAACACAACATAACATCAACTGCTATCCCCAGAGAGTTAGACTGATGTGTAGGTACCTAATCGTACTCCCAAATTCCAATTATGTGGTTGCCCCATCTGGGAATCAAACCCAAAACATCATACTCAATAGTACCGCTTGCGACTATTAGACCAACGAACCTAGTCAACGGAATTTACCTCGAGTGTCTAAGGCGTAAAACTGCTTTGGTAAAATGTGTTATTTTTACACAAAAAATATACAAAAAGATAGAAATAAGCCACTGAAACCTCGCCACACAGGTGATACATTTAGAAATAGATTCACAAATCACACGAGTGATTTCCCGAAAGTCTATTTAGAGCTTTACTCCACATATTAAGTGTAGAGACACTTTAACACCTGGACAGCTGGACTGTTTGTCACTGGGCTCTGCCAATAACCCAGAGTTTAATAACCGTATTCATGATGTTTTAAATAATAGAGCTTATTTTTGATAGCTCGGTAACAAGTAATAAAATAAATCAATGTGCTATTCATCATCATCATCATTCATTTCAGCCAAAAGACGTCCACTGCTGGACATAGGCCTTCCCCAAGTGTCGCCACATGTCACCGGTCCCGTGCGACTCGCATCCAGCGGATCCCCGCAACCTTCACCAGGTCATCGGTCCACCTAGTGGGAGGCCTTCCAACGCAACGTCTTCCGGTTCGCGGTCGCCACTCCAGAACTTTATGGCCCCATCGGCCATCCGTTCTGTGAGCCCACAATAGTATGCAATGTGCTATAGTACAAGATATTATTAATTCCATACCTTGGCTAGAAAAAAAGAGATCATTAATATACACCACGCAGAATATCTTCCAGCTAAGAAACTACTTCAAAGTAAAAACAACCTGTTATCTATCTTTCTCAATTATATTTGGCCTGTAATCGCACTGGATCGCGAAATGTGGAAGGAGGGAAGGGATGCCTTTGCCCTGCAGTGGGACAATATAGGCTTATAATAAATAAATAATAAAATATCTTACCTGTGTATCCCTTACTTGATTGATTATAGTCCAACTGTTGACGAGTTTGACTACCGAAAGAGCCCGTTGTTTTCTAATCTTAATACATACAGGGTGGAAGATACAACGACGCACAAACAGTTACCACGTATTCAGCTGTTCCATACATTTTTAATCCGTTTCGTCGCGTATGATCAAACTCGCAATCAGTCAGAAAAATTCATGAAAATCGCAATCCGGCAAAATTACAAAGTGTCAAAATAGCAAATTGTCCAAATGGCGAACCGTCAAAATAGAGGTAAAACACTTTTGTAGGAAACAGCCGTTTTTTTTTAAATTACCATAGAAATATTTAGAGGGGGTGATGGTGTGGGGCTGATGTGGGTGGGCAGGGGAGACTCGGAATGATGTACTGATTTCGCTGTTTCTGCGTCGGTGACCCTTTCACCTTGCATAAATCAACTAGCAAACACTAGGCACGAACTATGACGTTGTTAGCAATCATTGGACTATTCTAATGGTCATACCTCTTCCCTGTACTCGACATAAACGATCACAGAGACTGACTGACGTGACGATAGTCAGTATATCTGCGTCAGATCTCCGTGTGCAAACCAGAAGGATAGACATTCATGCAATCTGGCTGATATTGTGTGTTACCTCTTTGACGTCTACAATACGCCATCAAATAAGTATGCATATAATAAATTGATGGTTTGGCTCGTGGTCTCAACTATTTTGTGGTCGGCTTTTAGTCAAGCCAGAATCGTAGATAGTAGATACAGACACCTAAGCCCTCCTGCTGCATTTTCTGAACTGTAGTTGTGACTGAGTACTTAAAAGTCAATTCGGTTAGGCCAGTCATAGACGGGCGCTAGGAAATAGCTTTAAATGGTTACCGTTACCGAAATCGGCAAAAAAAGGAATCAAACTCAAACTCAAAAGCATTTATTTCAATTAGACCATTACAGGCACTTTTGAATGTCAGAAAAACAAATTAGGCTAAGCTACAGTCACAGACACAAGGCATAATAACTTGTGAAAGTACTGTAGTTGCCCATTCCAAAGTGTAGATCTCTACGGAGAGGAATGGGTAAGAAACTCCATGGACACTCTTTTCAATCAAAATATTGTTACAAAATCTTGGTTACATCATTCATTTTGAGATTATACATATATGTGAGAACGATGTAGAAATACGTGCACGTTAAGAGCGTCCAGAGTAAAATATTATATCAACAATTTAAAAACAAAGTAAGTAGTTAAAATAAACCGTGGCAGCTTTGAGATGACCAGTCCCAACCGACAGCGCCCGTTCACGAGCATGACACCTAATCAGCCCCATTCAGCTCAACCATATTGAAGGAAGCTAAATGACCCGACTCATTTAGTTTTATTAACTGGGTAACATGGTGGAGGAGGGAGGTTTCCTACATCCTACTAATTATGCAGTTGCTCCCTGCGGTTGTTTGAATCCTCAAATCTCTCCAAACCAAATAATATGTCCATGCTTTTGTATTGAAAAAATATTTGGCACTAAAATGTACATGTTGCCACTTAGAAGAAACACATGTTTATAAGAATGAGGTACGTATACGTACAATACATTACATCGCAAGTACGTGGGTAACACGTCAGTTGTTCTTGTTGAGGTTATCGCTCTAAGAATATTGGTAAAAGACTTGTTTTTGAAAGCTCCTGTCGAAGGTGATAAATGAGGAACGTATGGAAAACAGAATAATAATCGTTAAAAAGATTACTTACAGTGAAATTTTCTCATTACAGGGTAAGTGAACCTAGAGAACGTGTCATCCTTATCAGTGGAAACGATGATAGTAACGTCAAAAGTGTACGGATTGATATAAGTTACAGAAAAGGTTATGCTCTCCATCATCTGCCTACCTTTTCCCAACTATGTTGGGGTCGGCGTGCAGTCGAATACCAGTATTTTACATGGAACGACTGCCCAAATGACCTCGACAAGACAGTCCCTCTCCTGGACAAAGGCGTCACCCATTCATTCCACTTCTCACGATGGTGTGCTTCTTCTTCACAATTAACGAGAAAACCATCCACGCCGTCTCGCCGTATTCTCCTCGTTCAGCTGCGATCCCTTCTAGCTGTCTCAGGGCTCAGATAATAATGTTGTGAGGTTGATTGCACCAATATAAACTTTTAATCGACTAATGGTGAATAAAACGGTACCAAATAATATGAAGTAACCATTATGCAGTGAACTGGCTGCTAAGCAGATAGAGACCGAATTACTAGGGTTCACATCACCGTCATTTCCTTGCATGATAGGAACTCCTCGTTCAAAGAGATCTACGAGAATTTGCAAAGTTATTTACATGTTAATGCCGTTAATGGGAAAAGCTATTGAAAGATGATTTGATCGGTCAAATGCCATTCCCATAGCTGTGACGATGACAATGACGTCACAATTTCTTGGTGATCTTGAATTGTTAACTGTCATAGCCTCTCTGATGAAGGTAAGTAAATTCATGTATATAGACTCAAGTAGTAAATGGGTCATTTGCACATTAGCCGGCCAATAGATATTGTCACGTCCCCTCCACTCAAGTGGACGTCATTACCACAAATTCATCACAGATTGAGGAGCGTTAACATGTGAAAAATATTTCACGCTTGACATGTGACACTTCAACATAATTATGTATGTCAAATTACTAAGTGGCTTTAACGATAGGGTGCTTGCATAAAGATACAATTAGTCAATTCATTTGGGATCGGCTCAACAGGTCTTCTTCTTCCATACTTCTCTATAACACGTTTGTTTGACTATTTAACCGAATCGATCGGTACCTATCCTTTTTTTTTTGAGATGGGAAGTCATGCAATGACTCCTCCCGCTCTGGGCGGAGCGGAAGGGAGTGCCAGACTTGTACTGACTAAAACCCATTCATGTTCCTTCCTTGCTCTTTGTGTTCTAGAGCCGCGGTATCTCTTTCGAACAGTCCCGCAGCCCTGACAGGCATCAGTAACTATCCTTAAAGAGAAGATTAGGTTTAACAGTGAATATAGCAATACATTATATATTATTTAGAGGTATGCGTTTAAAATCGATTGATCAATCGTTATTTTTTCTTTTAGAGCGTTGCCCCATACTAGGAATTTCTCCTGTCGCGTGGGTGCGTTCACAAACATTTAAACTCATATACACAAACAACTAGATCGGAAACACTACCTGTAGGCCATACAAATATTAGTTTCGTGCGGGAATCGAACCAATGACACGCAGCGCAGCAGCCAATCGCTCAGCCGTCAGGAATCGACATGATGCTAGTAGATATGTGTAATTAGCAGTGTAAGCTTGACGGTTCGAAAAACTAAAAGAATTGGAACTTGGCCTACAGAGCTATCAAACTGGCATTAAATGCACCTCTTCTCGCCCGATTAGGACACGCCGCACATACAGATATTGTTTGTAACTAGGTATGTACAATTGCACATATATCAACGGCAAGATAACAAGGTACGGTAAATGTTAGTACCACAATAACATATTTACTGAGAATGTTGGCAGCCACCGAGGAACTAGCAGCTGATGATTTTCGTTTTGTTTTAGTTTGATTTAAAATTGAAAAACAAAAAGTTAAATTGACGAAATATTGGAAAATGAATGACCCACTTTCGAGAAAAAAATATGAGGTGAAATTTTTATGGATAATCAACTTTCAGAAATCTACTGGGTTTTTTGTACTTAAAAGAATTGTTTTCGGAAAGGTCGATTATGATTCTTCTACGTTAATACTGAGTAAAACCCTTTCTATGTTTCTTATATTGGCCTCGATTATTGACCGATTGTTTGCCGTTCCTACATGCAAAAATAAAGTAATTTATTTTGGGAAGACGATTCTCCGCTTGCCAACAATATCTGTTTGTTTTAAATCAGCTGATACTCTTCTGCAATAATTTGGAAAATTTTTGAACTTCTGTAGGGTCTTATGTTTTCCGCTACATTGTTTCGTACGTCCAAATGAAAAAACGAGACCCTAATTTCAACTCTCTTTTCTCTATTTCTTCATTTTTTTTCTTTATTTATTATTAGAATAAATTATTCAATGAGTCATCCTGCCTACGGAACCCTTACTTGTGCGTGTTCCGACACGCTCTTTTTTAAGAAAAGTAAGTACTTTGTACGTCCGCAAAGACTAACTTACAAACACTGAAACTAAAAGGTTTACCAGCTTTTAAATTGAAAAATATACCTTCTAATACTACTTTTTTTATAACATTTATACTGATACTGATACTGTTAGCCTGCATCATCCCACTGCTGGGCAAAGGCCTCTCCCCATAACTTCCACTTGTTTCGATTCGGGCTAATGTGGGCAACTGGTCGTTGGTTTTATCCAGCTCGTCCCACCATCTTCTACGAGATCTGCCGCGAGGCCTTCTGGCTGTGTCAGGGCTCCAGAAAGTGGTTATTTTATTTTATTAATAACATTTATACTTACTAAATAATTTCGATAATAATTTCTTGTAATGCAAGGGAATGTTAAAAGATTTCTGATCACATTCTTAACTTCAACTAAAACTTTCAAAATAAATACATAATAAGATTAACTGAAAACGTGTCCTTTTTTTAATAACCAACACCCTTAATTTTAGTAAAAACATAATTTAAAAAACTACACTGTAGTCGAGTAATTACGAATCGTGAACACTTTTCATATCAATTCATGAAATATCTCTCAATAAATTTCTGAAGAGAATAAGAATGAAGATCCACTTTCAGAAGACAGGTCTAGTTAGCTGACTTGTCAAACGATGAGTCAGAGCCGGCCAACGTCAGAGATCCTATAACCACCTCACAACCTGTTCCCTGCCAATTCTATTCTTAAGAACAGGTAACGACATTACCAGACGAAATTAAACTTCAAATTAAGGAAGCTAAAACTTATTTTGTCTTGGCACCATCCCCAAAATATTCTGCTTTGAGAATTTGGAATCTGTGTATAGAAAAAGAGAGTTGAGATTAAGTTGTAGCTGTCTTCTGCATAGTTTCGATCTAATCACGTATCGCCAAACGTCATTTTATAAAGTAAAATATCGGACGTAAGCGAACATGTCTAGAATGTTCCACATTGTGTTGTAATAATTCGCCACAAACACAATGAAGGTTATATCATAATCGGTCCTGAAATAGCCCGGCGAGGTGACGAGGAACTCGATCTTGCTATTTAAATAAACGCAAGCTGTACGCCGTCGATAGAACAGTTACTACGTCAGGACGGTAAACGTGTCACTATGCAGCATTGGAGGTGGCTCAGTACTCCACAGGGTATGATTGAATGAAGTGATGAGTAGCTACAACTAATATTTAGCAAGGTTTACGAGGGACAAGACTTCACAAGACTGGAACCTTGTTACAGAACAGCAGTAAACAATACTGGGTGTAAACAGACTCTTCACGAAGCCGTCAACCAAGCATTATGTACATCAAACTAAGTAACTTTATGCAAAAAATTGTGCTGGGAAACGACTTTTTTTTTGGGCTGAAAAATCACGTTTTACAGTAGGTCTCAGTGTAACGCACTCAAAACATTGTGCTGATGGATGGATTGAATAGTAAGGGGGTCCTGGAAGTGTTTAAAGTAAAAATCTTACATTAAAAACATGTATTAAAAAAAAAAACTTGTGAAAACGTTGGAACTTTGACCCCCAATATCTCTAGGTATGGTCTAGAACAAAAAAATGATCACAATGACGGGGAGAACAAGTGCTTTTCGGTTTCGTTAAGAGTCTGTTTACACTCTATATAATTCCTTACATGTCCTCAGATAATTTCTAATACCATCATAATCGTCTACTTACCAATTTGTCGAACCATCTTCACCCAATGTTCACACCATTTCAAACATATCAACTGTTGGAAATGATACATCTTAAACTCACTTATCTACTGCTTATATACTAACACTAATATGAAGTGCATAACGCTTTCATCTACATCTACTGTCTAGAATATATTTCATCTTAAGGTAGACCTTCACAACCAATCTAAAATACCCACCCTAAGGTTAAACCAAGCATTAATATTCCCAGAGTATTTACTAGTTTCTGTACTTTCTTAATGAGTATGACGCTCATTATATTTACAAATTAATTGGAAGATGTTCATGCATCATTTGCGCTCGAATCAACGCGTTGAATCGTATTAGCCAAGTTTCTAAATATCAATATGATATTCATTTACATACAAACAATTTAAAAATAAACTAAACTAACAACGAAATATACAAGGGCATCAAAAAATGCCTCCTCAACGCTGTTAGCTGGTAATGTGCGCAAGAGACTGCCTGCGTTGCCACGTTGTATGGCAATACTTAGCCTCTGGCAAAGGTAAAAGCCAGCCAGGTCACGGGAAGCGTCAACTAGTCGTTTAGAAATTTCCTATAGCGCAGTAGCAGTTTCCAATGGTTTTATTACTTACTTTGCTTTCTGTCTTCTGATCAAGATTAGCTTGAAATCTTTCCTACCTTGCTTTCTAAGATAGTTTAAGTCTGTTTGCTTAAAACAGTACACTCCAGTAGTGATTGATTGTATATATGTGATGTAGATAAATTAGCCTATATTACATCAATTTTAGAACTCGAACAAACAGTGCTATATGTATCGAAACATTGTGATTAAACTTCTAGGCACCTTGTTAAATATATGTGGTGCGCAAAATTGATGAATCGCGATCGTCAGTGGATAGAATGCTTGGCTCGCGACAGTTTCGTGGCGCAAGAGCTCTGCGTCTGACATGATGAGTGGCGCTATCTACTGACTATCTTTGGAATACCTGAGGCCTCTGTCCCGCCGTCAAAGATAAGCGAGCGGGTTACATACCAGTTCAGCAGTGGATTGCAATAGGCTCCGTGCATTGATTGATTAAGTACCACTGCTCCACTGCTGGACATAGCGTGCTGACATAGTTTCCAGCGGATCCCCGCAACCTTCACCAGGTCATTGGTCCACCTAGTGGGAGGCCTTCCAACGCAACGTCTTCTGGTCCGCGGTCACCACTTCAGAACTTTTCGGCCCCATCGGCCATCCGTTTTGCGAGCAGTGTGCCCAGCCCACTGCCACTTAAGTTTGGCAATTCTTCGGGCTACGTGGGTAGCCTTGGTTCTCTTGCGGATGTCCTCATTTCTGATTGGATCATGCAAGGAAACTCCGAGCATAGCCCTCTCCACTGCCCTTTGGTTGATTTTAAGCCACAAATTCAGTTAACAACTAGAAATGATTTGACGAGCCATGAGCATCGAGTGCGCAGTTCGGATAGTTTTGTTGCTGGGTCACGAGCGAGTGCGCAAGTACGACTGATACTTGCTGGTATGTGTATTTTCTAAGCAAGTCTTTCATCGCGTGTTCTACCCCTTCAACGGAGTACCAAAGATCGAGTTTCTTCTTTGATAGCTCTTGTCGCTACAACAATCTAGTGGAAAGAACGTGTGCACAGACAGCGACCAAGTATTCATTATACCTGTCATTGTCATTTTTTGTTCTAGACCATACCTGTGGGAACCTTCTAGTTACGGAGATATTGGGGATCAAAGTTTCAACTTTTAAATACTAAGTAGGTTTTAATACTATAACTTTACTTTAAATACCTCCACAACCCCCGTACTATTCAATCCACCCAACACAATGTTTTGAGTGCTTTACATTGAGTTCTACTGTAAAATGTGAATTTTTGCCACAAAAAAGTCGTTTCCTAGCATTATTTTTGCGTAGAGCTACTTAGCTTGATGTACAGAATGCTTGGTTGACGGCTTC
The DNA here is from genome assembly GCA_950005105.1 of Lycophotia porphyrea. NCBI lineage: Eukaryota > Metazoa > Arthropoda > Insecta > Lepidoptera > Noctuidae > Lycophotia > Lycophotia porphyrea. The sequence continues at coordinate 1,684,129 of OX465396.1, forward strand.
GTGAAAGGACCTTTTTTTTCGGATGGAAAATCATCAAATGACTTCTCCCGCTCTGGGCAGAGCGGAAGGGAGTGTCAGACTTGTACTGACTAAAACCCATCCATGTTCCTTCCTTGCCGTTTGTGTTCCAGGGCCGCGGTATCTCTTTCGAACAGTCCCGCAGCCCTGGCAGGTCGTGAAAGGACCTTGTATTTGTTTCTCTTTTCATGAGACAGGCTACGTCTATTAATTGTACGTTTTCTTGTGATAGAAGATAGCGTCGCGTAGCTTTCTCGTTGACAGTAGGACAAGAGCACGATAGCAACATTAGATCTATTGGCGATAGTCTGTGGTGATTTCAAAATCGATTCGGTTTCAATTAATTTGTCTGCTGTCGCGGCGGGGTTGACGGTCACATGGTGAGTCAGATGCTAGTTCATTCTAAATTCGGTTTAGAGTTTATGCAACTCAAGGGTACAACTTAATTATAGACCGTATCTTACTTTAGTTTCGAATCGATCTTTTTTTTGGATGGAACATTTTCTTTAGCCAATTTAACTAAAATACCTACTTTGAAGACTGTTCTCTCTTTTTCTAAATGAGTCTTTTCAGTTTTGGAATTCTTGGCTTTGTTATTTTTTTTTAATGTTATCAAGAAGCTAAGCTAACGAAGTGGCCAGTACGAGTATGTCTACCTAGGACAAACGGTCCAATAAAGTAAATCTAACTTCGAGAAAGAGGTCAATCGTCGAATCCGACTCGGCTGGACAGCATTCGGGAAGTTGCGTGGTCAATATGGCGACACTTGGGGGAGGCCTTGGCAGCAGTTGACGTCTTTCGGCTGAAATGATGATCGCTATAAGAGAGCAATGATAATTTCGTTTAAAAATGTTTAGCGTTGTTACACTTTTTGTTATTCAGTTTTACTGCACTGCTACTATCGAAAAAAGTATAGTAATACAGTCGTGGTCTAAATATATGTGTCATGCCATTCGTTCGTGACAAACACATAACATGATTGACAGAATTCTGCTGTTTACACTCTTTTTAACTGAAATTACATAAAATATCGCTTTTTAAAAAGTTAGAGCAGCGGTGGCCCAGTGGTAACGACCCCGACTTACGAACAGTAAGTCGTGGGTTCGAACCCAGGCAGGCGCATTACTTTGTGTAATTTATTTCATTACCACTGCTCTCAAAAACGGTGAAGGAAAACATGGTGAGGAAACCGGCATGACCTAGAACCAAAAATTCGAAGACATGTGACATTTACCAATCCGCACTGGACCCGCGTGCTGGATTATAGCCATGTTTTTTTTTATACTAGTTTTTAAGATTTGCTTTAAGTACCTCCATGACCCGTTTACTATCCGATACATCCATCAGCATGATGTTTTGAGTGCATTACATTGAGTCCTATCATAAACCGTGACTTTTCACGCCAAAAATAAAAATCCTACTTTAAAAACATGTATTTAAAAAAAAACTTGTGAAAAAGTCGGAACTTTGACCCCCAATATCTCCGTAACTAGAAGGTTCCCAGCTATGGTCTAGAACAAAAAAATGATCGAAATGACGGGGAGAACAAGTGCCTTTCGGCTTCGTTAAGAGTCTGTTTACACCCTTTATATTTTACCTTTCTGAGATTCCCAGCCGACCTGCATATGTATAAGCCTATCCCACCCGACAGACTCGATCGACACTACACGTTTACTACTCGATAGCCAAGGTTGTTTATGAATGGTTCAGGACTGGAACCGCTCCAAGCCGAGTCTCCAGCGGTATTTATACTCCGTTCATACCGCATCAGCATCACCTGTTCATTATGCGATTATCGAGTGACTTGATTGAAATCTTGTAGATGGAACTAAGAATGACGAGGAATTGGTTGTGGGTAGCTGTAGATAGGTTGACGTGAGGAAGTCGAAAATAAAAATGTAATGAACTTGTTTTTGTCGGAAGGAAACTTATGGTATTCCCAGCTATTGAGAATAGAGGGCCTTACCAACTCCAAAACAGATATTTTATTCCTGAAACAAAAAATAATTCCTCTACTATTTATTTTGTTTTCCTTTAACATTAGACATATTATTATATTTTCATGGTCTTCCTACTCCTCCGCTGTTTTTTTTTCTAATTAACTTCGTTACGGGATCCAAGACAGTTAATTGTTTCTGCGGGATTTCGTCGAACTTCATTGATCAACTGATGATTCTGGCTTTCAGGAGTTTATTATAATTATTCCCTTTTACATACCATCCTTCGAAAATGATTCTTACCTCTTTATACCAAACCTCTTCATTCATCGTGCTCGCCTAGTACTCGAAGCTCCAAGTGTCTGCATAGCTGGAACGAATACACCTCAATTGAATGGAACTTCAAACAGTCAACTATCCACAGCTGCATGGCCAGCACTCGAATATTATTAGCAGTTATTTGAACAGGTTCGAATGTTTTAGCACTATAGCTACACTGGCCGGATGATGATGAGTTTATTCTGAAGAGTGAGGTACCTAGTGTTGGTCTATGAATGTAAGTTCTCCTGTTGTATGCCCCTGAAGGCATACACAAGTGGAAATCGCTTTGAAAGTCAATAAAAAATAATAAAAAACATCCATCGTTGTTATGGCTGATAGAATATAATGTTTTGTAGGCCGTCTGCACCAACAATTGACACTTAAATCAACCACGTCGCTTAGTTTTCCAGTATGCTTGACTTTCTGTTACCTTTTCACGCTGAAACGGCTAAACAGATTTCGATATTTGGTACAAATGTAGACTATGACCTTTGTTAGGACATTGTATACCGGTAGTAGCTTCACATGTTATTACTACCGACGGTGAAGCTACAGGCAAGCTATTCGTTTTTGAATGGTGGTCGAACCAATTTCCTCAGCAAATTCTACTTAAAAACAGCTGAACTATATTTATATTAAAATCCGTATATCCTACTGCCCCAAAATCGCAACTGAATACTAATATAAGAAATCGACCAGTTCGAAAGACACCTGCATAATATATTACACATTTTAGGACCCCTAAGCACAACACGTCAGCATAAAGAACTTAACATCGTAGTTCTGGTGCCGCTAAAATGTGTTGCAGAAACAATTTATTCTTCAGTTCTGAGATTCAGCCTGTATTTATTTTTAATGTAACACAGCGCGGGTGTATGAGTGTTTGTTTGATATTTTTAGCATTCACGTCTGTAACGTTTGAGAAATCTATGAAATTATCAGCTCTAGTATTCTCTGTAATGTTGCATAGGTATGTAGATATATTCAACCTCGTCTGTGCTTTACCACTTATTCCAGCAAAGTGTAACTTTATCTGTAAACAAACTTAAAATAATAATAAAAATGAGAAAAGGAGAAAAGCATCAAAAGACGTCATAATCGTTCATATCGCTGTCAACAGCAACATGCTGTTCAACAGGAACAGTGCCCAGTAATGCATGGCAATGCTGATTCTTTGTGGCATTCGAACCCCATGGCCCTAGTATTTCAACCCCATGTTTATGTCAAATCTGTTGAAACTGCTGACCAGGAATATGCTTTCGCTGCATGCTGGTGGTCAGGAATACCCATTTGACACTGGCTGGCTGTGTGACTTGCTGAAGTGATATTGATGGTCGGAGGCCGCACAGACCGTTCAGTATCGGGGTTAGTTTAGGGATATAAAGAACAGAGTGTAAAGTTCCTCAACACTTCGTATAAGAGGGAGGGTTCTCCGACCAGGTGGGTGTTGTGTCGGGTGGGCTACTGCCTCATGGTTGTTGTCAGGTTTTTCTTAATGCTCTTATATCGCGATAACTTTATAGTGCGATTCATAATTTAGATGTCCGTTCTTAATTTGTGACATAGATGGCGCTGTTGTATTTTTTGTAATACTGCTACAGTCATTGTAAAATTAAGAAACGCTTTGTTAGCGATTGTCACTTTGTTAGGTCCAGTTGTCGTTTGATAACGTAAAAGTGACATTCAACTTTGGGTTGAAAAAGTTAAATTTTCGACAACACCTATGTGTTGTCGAAAATATGCAGTACATAGATTTGTGTGTAGTTATAGGTATGAATTGCATATTCTGTATGTATGCTTGTATTGTATTTCGATGTGTGTATGTATGTAAAAAGTGTAAGAACGCGTACTAGGCTATTTTTAATAACATCGGTTTCTGTTGGCAGGTGTTTTCGATCAGTATTCAGCAGCATTTCATTGTTTTAATGAAAGATGGAGTTATTGTGTTTTTGATATTGCTCATCGACTTTAATTGTAAGTTGTTATAGGAGCGGTGGCAGAACTTCTTAGGCTGGTTTCAGACATCATGTCAATGTCTCTTCATATTTGTGAAGACAATAATTATTTACACAGAATATGTACTGAATCAGAGTGGTGGATTTTGGCCCACATAGAGAGAAGGCCTCTGTACCAGCAGTGGGAGCATTATATGTTACATTATAGATAGAAGTAAACATGGGCATTTAACCCACCCATTCGATTCAAAATGAACGTTTGACTTACACAAGAATATAGTATTGAGATTAGCAAATAACTTTAAATCTTTTAGAATAATCATTGATTGGAGAATAAATATAACTAGCTAACTCATGGTATGGTAGGCAGGTCATGAAAAACTGATACCTCCCTACTAATAGGCCAGAACTGTTGTCTATGGCAAAAGATCGATTACATTAACACAAACAATTCTTTCAGCTCACAAGATTATCTCATTATGAAACAAACACTTCCGCGTCGTGTTTATCTGATGATTCATAAAAAGCACCAGCTGTTAAACAAACTGTGCTATTTTTATTTATCTTAAGATTATCATGATTCTGGTGCATGGCTAAAGATTGCAATGTTTCGTCTATATTTGGCCAAGTCAAGGCCAAGACAACGTAACATTCTACCATCAGAAAACTCAAAAAATGGAGGATTGACTTATGAAACCGAATTATGTCCATTTTTATCTGTCTTTGGAGAAACAGGAAACAGTTTAAAAGCTATCGCTTCTTATCTAAGTCCTGAGGGCTACTCAAAAAGTTCATTATCTGACCTCGATTCAATTTAAAATAATGAATGCATGAATGTAAAAACTATTCTATCGGTCTACATTTATTTCCACCACCGATCTCTGACTACAGTGGAAAAGATACTGAATCCTTCAAAACTACTTTTGAAGGTAGGTATTGAAAATGACATGAGTTAAGAACAATAAATGAGGCAGATGAAGATATATTCCTTTATGCGGTTCATGTTTCAAGAAAGTCTTATTCATATTGCTGCCAGAACGCTTCTCTTCCTTCCGTATCAACCCCAGGAACCTTTTCCGTCCATTAATTCCCCCTTGCTGCCTTGTAAGGCGCATTCATAAAAGACATGTAATACTCAAATTCCTGCGCGGGACGGCCCTCAGTTGTGAGTCAGTGCGATCTAAAATTACCGCCGATGACGTCACCGGCGTGTGCCACTGCCACAAAAACGGATTAGCGGCCACTTGCCAAATTTAGTTGTTATTGCTCCGACCTGCTTGAGAAAGCAGCTCCAGGAGGTGGTCACTAGTCTGAGAAAAGAGCGAAAATTCGAAGGTGATAATATTATCTAGAGCATTTTTCTATAGGAATGGGAATGAATGTGTTTTGGCAGTCTATAGTCAATAAAACAAACTTGTTTGTGGTCACAGCTCCCTCAGCAAACGTCGATGGAACCGTAAAAATGATCGTTAAACGCAGATTTATGTTCACGGGAAAATAAAGAAAATATTCACCTTAACGTATTTATTGATTCGTGTTACTACTTCTTCCTTTGCTTTCGTACTCAAGATAAATCAACTTATAGGCTCGTCAACCTCAAATGCAGTAGTGGGAGTGCACAAGGAAGATTTAAAAATTGTGCATTTAATCTGAAGTACAGAGACCAGCACATGAAGCTACCTGAAACTGTCAAATTTTCCCAGTCAACCTTGAACCTAATGCTTTAGCGATACAGTTGAAAATCTATTACAGAAAGACAGATTGTTGGAGTTTGATGTGCTGGCGTCTGTCTGTACATAGAATGAGATACGTTAATTAATGCCCTGATAAATGAGAAGCTGCAGTTTCAAAATTCGAATGCTGATACTGGCATGTATGAATGCAACTTTTCAATGCTATGCCCCGACGATTAATCTCCTTCGTAGTGTCGATGATTCCCATTATTAGAGTCAAATAAGTCTGTCACCTTGATGGCGTTGGTGATGACTTCGGAGAGGCCCCTCAAATTGCCGGTGATTCGTGAGAAGTGGGTAGAGCTAGCAAATAGCAAGTTTTCCAAAGCGACTGGAAATAATCGGAAAGTCTCAAAGGCAGTGTAAACAGTCATCGATGAACTACATATGTATTCATACACATGTGTACCTCTTTTACTGACACGGGCCCTACATCTATTGTGGCAGACAGACACATGAGTGACAATAAGGATTCCGTTTTTTCATTCGCCCGTACGGAACCTTAAAATTAAGCTGCCTATTCATTTCATCTTTTCCTTTACAATTTGATTACTTGTTCTGTACCAATGAACAAAAGTACAAATAAATACACCTAATATTGCCAAACGACAGCTAATCCTTGTTTACAGTCAAATATAGTGTACTTTAAATAGCTTGGCGAGACTTGTGAATCATGGCTCAGGCTCGGCGTTACGTGTTGGGACTAACGCAACAGGGCGTGGGAACAAGAGCCCTTTGGGAGCATGCGTGAATTGGCGGTGGGTGGTACATACAGGTGAGAGGTGAGATACAAACATCGGACATTGTATAGTAGATAGCAGCGCCCCGCGGTTTCACTCGCGTGGTTCTCGTTCCCGTAAGAATACGGGGATAAAATATAGCGTATTTTATTTTCTGATAATGCACCTTTCTATTAGTGAAAGAATTTTTGAAATCGGTCCAATAGTTTTTGACTTAAATCGTAACAAACCAAAAATCAAATCTTTCGTCTTTATAATATTATAGTTTAGATTATTTACCAAGGAGATAAAGCAATCTTACGTCACGTTCGTTATTTTGAGTTCCGACCGTAGTAATGAAAGAATTTAAGAAGAATTTAATTTTGAGAGGAGTGATAGTATTCGACCAGAATCCTGAGTGCAGCGAGGTATTCAATGTCTCCTAAGATGTAGATCTTTATCCCAAAATAATTGTATTAGTTTAAGTTTGCATTGTTGCTGTTGGATGAATAACCTGGCTGTGTCTGGCAAAGGAACGTGGAGAGTGGCACAAAAAGAAGATGCTTATACCCCAGCAGTGGGTGAACTCAGGTTGTGCGTGATGATGATGATTAAGTTTGCATGATGTTTATTTGGTGTTTGTTTGTTTGTGTTTTTTTTGTATCTTTTTTTTATTATGTGTGCTCAATGAACTGATGTCAAATAAACTTTATTCATTCTTTCTTTTCTTTTATGACTTATAATTTGGCATGGACGAGCAGGTCGTGTGACTGTGTACTCAGGATGCTCATTTCCTCACCTGCTCATTATGAATAAACTACTATCACTGTGAATAAAAAGTGGAGACGTGGTTTTGCCATTTCTTCGATAGGAAATGTCAAGCCACGTGATGAATGATAGTTTTTTGTAAAATAGAATCTGAATTGGAACCATGATTGTTACTAATTCAGGTCGTAGTTTGAGTATTGTGATTCATGGAAGACTGCTGCCGTATCTGTCAAAACAGTGGCACTGTTTTGACAGATGTTATGAAGTGAACCTTCACAGCAGCCCGGTGAAACAAATCATGTTTGACAATTGATAGTAAGCACGACAACTGCGCTTGTAAGTACATGCGCTTGTAAGAGTACTGTATACATTTCAAATAATGGTATATGACATTTATTATGGACCAGTGGCCCATCCCAGCTTCGTCCAGGTGGACATTTATTTCCCCCCCCCCTCCCCTATTTTTTCTACTAATAAATATAGCCTTTGTTACTCAGGGATAATGTAGCATTCTAATGGTGAAAGAATTTTTGAAATCGGTCCAGTAATTTTGAGTTTATTCGTTACAAACATACAAATCTTTCCTCTTTTTAATATTATTATTAGTTTACAAGTAGGTTTGATAAAAAAGAAAATGCATTGACCTTACCTACACACTCATACACTGAAATTACCCAAAGATCGTTTTAGTATCTTAACTGTGATGACCACATAGCCGCCTCATTAAATAAATACGTAATAAAATTAACTTTAATGGTTAATTTATTAATTAAGCTAATTTGAATCAACTATAAACCGTACTGTAGCAATGTCGATCACTCAACGTGTTCATTTTGTCTGCTGTGAAATAATTACAAGATAGTAGAGCCAGCGATAAAATATTATTCGATCGCTGATTGATCAGTTAAATGAGCTGCCACCGAATTAGAACATTGACACCGATCGGGTGTGAGTAACGAGAGGCGAGGGAGCGGATGCACTGGATAAGCGGAGCGATTATAAAAAAATAATAGTATCCTCTCTCTAGTAGTAAGGAACTAGTAGTATCTCCTAATAGTATACTGTATGGTGTCGGACATAAAGAATAGGACCATCCCATATCTTCCTGTGGGTAACGTAAGAGGCGGCTGAGGGACCAGCTAATGGGCAGTAGCGTTCTCTGTGCTTTTGTAACCACCGTACTGCGATAGCCAACCCGCCTGCCAAGCGTGGCGTTTATGGCAAAACCCCTTTAGGGTATGCCTATGTCCAGCAGTGGACGTCTTTCGGCTGAATAGTATCCTCCCGGCTCCCAACTGCATACGGCCACGGGAACCATTCTCAACGGCAATTAGCCAGGCACGCTGGATATTTTAGTGCACAAGTGTGTGCGCTAACACAGGTGGGGCCCTCACTGTTTTTTTAACTCTCATATTTCGATAGGACGGCCAAGGTGAGCGGGGAGAGATCAGGCGGACCAGAAGGCGACGTGACATAATGCTCCGAGTGCCTAACCTAACAAGAAAGAGGCACGCATCGTTAATCTACCCGAAAAAAGGCCCCAACTTTTACTGTACTAAATGCT